>CM053570.1:7295953-7347067 GCA_028646485.1 Cryptoprocta ferox
CCCCCCCCCCCCCCCCCCCCCCGGTCCATGTAAGTGCAGGATCTAGCTAACCCCCAGTGAACCTGCCAGGGTAAAAGTATTCACTGGAAAACTCCACTGTTACTAAATGCTTCTTGCTTCCTTAAATGGGCCTTAAAACCAAGACACCTGGGACAGCAGACAGCGATCAAAGGCTCCCAGGCTCCCATTACAAGGGCAAAAGGTGATTACTTTCGTAGTATCAGAATGCCCAAGTCCAAAAAAAAAAGACACAAAGCTAATTTTTGCCCAAAGTGTCTGCTATTATGCAGTTTGTGTTCACGTTATTTTAAATATCTGAATTCCCTAAGGAGTACAGGGGAAGCAGGGAAAAGAAAACCAAGCAGTTAAGGGGAAATGAGGACTCAGGACCCTCCTCTGCCTCAAGTTCCTGGTGTGACCCCCTCCATACCCCCAGCAGTGTCAAGGATGGCACCACCCAGCATCTGAGCGCTCTCACCATGCCAGGCACTGAATCCAGGGCCTTGCATGAATTCCCTTAATCCTCACGACAACCCTTTTTAGGAGTCAAAAGTGAGGTGATGCGCTCACACTGCCTGACAGTGACTGTCAGCTTGGGCTCGGAGTCAGGCCTCCCCTGGGAGCTCAGGGCACCTATGCCCGCCCGTTTCTCAGAACTTCTTGATGATTTATTGACACAGAGGCTACACCCTGCCTGGCACTCAAGTTATTCCCCCAGACTTTATCCTTTCTGTACAGAAATAACAAACTCCGCACCCCCTCCCCCAGACTGGGTACTGTTACACTGTGTGGCAAATTTAATATCAAAACCCTCCAGATAACAAGGACACGCATCCCCTCCTTTTTTTGGAAAGATTTCCTTCAGTTGTGTAAAAACCCAGTTTTAAATAGATGCTAGAATAATCTAGGTTCTGACACACTGCAAATGAGCTAGCTGGGCCAACAGAGTGCAAAAGACGAAGTACTGAAGAGTCAACTAATTGGAATATTCAACTCCAGTTCGCGAAGGTAGAAAAATGGAGAGAAGGGCTTGTAAACCAAGGGCCGGGGAATGCGCATGGCTGTGGAGTCCTTCAGTATCAAAAAAGCCTGGTGCCTTCCCTTACTGGAGGTCACCGATTATAAAACGGGGAAAATAAGGTCTACTTTCAAAGTTTCGCCAGGAAACAAAATACTGCGGAAGCACATAAAAACCCAAGCTCTGCACATCGCACACCAGATACGCAGATGGTGCCCGTCACTGTTCCCTTCTCAGAGTCCCCAGGGTTACGGCTAGGACACGGAGGAGAGGCCACAGGGACACACGAGACTGCACGGGCCTGAAATTGCAACGTACTCGGCTCAAGTCTGTTCCGTATTTGCGATGAAGTTCGTCAAGGCTAAGTTTATGGTCATCCTAAGGAAAAACAGAAACAAAAGCCTTAGACATCGTGCCATGAAAAAAGGTTGGGGTAAAGCATTCATGTCGCTTGTTGCTATTACTAGGTTCAGAAAACGGGCTTTTCTCGGGTGCAGAAGGCGGGGTACTCAGCGCGGCCTAACGGCTCCGCCACCACACAGCCGTGTGCCCAGCGCCCCGTCACTAGAGGACAGTGGCGGCTGTGGCATGACGTCCCTGGGTGGCCGCCACATCACTTCGGAAAACCCCATCTGTCCTGGAGCGCGAGGAAAACCTTGCTTGCCTTCCCGGGTGACCAGGGAGGTTCTAGCCAGGCTGGGTCTACGGAAGCCTCCAGAGCCCCGAGAGGTCGGAGGTTCCCTGGGTTTGGTATAATCCAGAAATCGAGGAGAGCAAAGGCCCACAGATTTCTCAACCACACCTCCTCCTGTGCACCTTTGGCTACGCCAGGGAGCCTGAGTAACTCTTCCTACCCTCTCTTAACAGTGTGGAAGGTGGAAATTGTCCCTGTCAACCTCTATAGTTCAGTTAACGTCTGTGCCATGACTGCTTTCCTTTTAAAATAAAGCAAGTCTCTGACTCAAAAGACTGGGGAGGAGGAGGGGGCGGTGGGTGAGGGGGAGGATCACACAAGAGAAATGATACAAATAATTTTTGAGGAGAACAAAAGGCAACCTGCCTCCTAATACTTACCATAGAAACTTCTTTCTTCAATTCATCCATATCCCGCTCTTTCTTGGCCTTCTTTTTGCCGCCATGCTCTGAAACGGCCGCAGGTTCATATTTATCGCGTCCAACCTACCCAAAAACGTGGGAAAGGTGTGGTTGGGTATTAGGAACGAACAGAAGATTCTGGAGCAGGAGATTTCGGCATTGTTTAGGGTGGCCATCATTCCGAACAGTCAACGGGGACGATAATCATGGAAATGTACTGCCTACGTTGCATACTCAACAAAAGCAACTATAGCAACGGTCATAAGCTCAAGACGTGCAACACACACCCAAGGGCAGTGAGACCAGTGAAGTCACGGCCACCACGGAATGGTCCTGCCAGTCACTTCCATTTGGGGTGAGTAGGGAGGGGCCCGCGTTGTCCAAATCTCTGTATCCCACAGCCCTCCACAGTCCCCACTGCAAGAATGAAACCATCTCCCCATGATTAACTTCGGAGCATCATGCTTATGCCTTTGCATTCTGAGCCGGACGAGTCTGAGTTAGAACCTGCACTCGACCCCTCGCTATGGAACCTTGGGTATGTCACGGACTCTTGAGCTGCAAGTTTTTCTCCCCACAGCATGGAGAGAATAGAGCCTACTTCCGTTTCCGGTCTTCTGGGAGAACTAAAGGCCAAATTAAACACAACACCGAAATCTGGAAGTTGCTTTTGTTATTAAATTCTCAGATGTGCAAAGAGGTCATTAAGTATCGAATTTAAATACTTTTAGGGCTCACATGAGAACACTGTCTTCTAAACAACAGTTATCCTAAGAATCCTTAAAATTATTATATATATAAAAAAAAAAAAAGAGTTCCCCCCCATCCCCGGCAATCTACAGCCTGAAAATAAACCCCCCAAGTGAAAGTCACTGGAAATGTTTTGACATAAGCAGGCTGTAGGGAAAGCGTGTGCATTATCACACAATTCACAGGATCCACCCACGCCTCCTGAAAACGGGAACAATTTTTAGAGAAAACGTTGATTCTATAGTTTAAATTTAGATTGTGCCACACGCCCCTCCCCCCCACTCTGTTGAACATGCTTGAACTTATCTGCACAAAGCCTGAGCCCGGTGCTCCAGAGCTCGGTCCACGGAAAAGAGCACCCCCCCCCACTCCAGACACCCCAACCCCACGAACTGGCTCCCACAAACAGCCACCAGCTAAGAAAGGCAGGGCAAGGAGATGACGAGCAGTGGTGCTGGGACTATTATTCTGTGGCTCTCCCTTACTCAGGTCTAACTTTCAGAAGTACACGGCCAGCCACAAAAGCATTAAGAGGGAACCGGTGTCTGGGTCAACATTTTACTGGGCTAAAAATCAAATTAAAAAAAATCCAAGAGGAATAGGTGTGTTTCCGTCACAGCTAAGACGGTCGCGAATAAATACAAGATCCACTTGAATTTGAAAAGACCCTCTCTCTTAAGCCTCTAAAGAGAGGTCCTGCCCCAAATGGGCTGGTGCTGCCCACAAGCTGGGACGTCTAGATTATTCACGTTGTTCAACTCCGGTGGTCACTCAGGCAGTGTTCCTTGCCTAACTTCTCCCGACAGAGTGGAGTTCTTTTGTTTCTATCTTATCTGTGAAGAATGAAGCAGGTCCAAAGATACTCGACATTCTTGAAATTCTCTCCACTGTGGAGCAACTGCATTTGTTAAGTGCCTCTTTGCGCAGGGCCCCCGGTGCCAGGGTTGAAATGGAAAATAATCGCACGCGCAGAAGGCAAACAAAAAGAAAGGACAGGGGTGCCACCAGGCAGGAACTGTGGCCTAGAGTGGGATCTCTTCCACATATTGAATGGGAAAGCACGACACTTAAAAATCATTTTTAAAGACATTGACTAGGGAATCTCTAAAAGGCTGTGTGGCCGGTTTGTAGCATTGATTTTTAAAATACAGTTTACACATTCTCTTTTAAGCAAGGGGGGGGAGGGGGCGAATCATTAAAATACGTTCAATTTAACTCTATGAAAATCAGAGTTAAAAATCCCTCTGCCTCACCACCTGTATAGGCTTTATACTCAGACTTGCAACATTTTCCAATCCAAAAGAGAGGGAGAGACCGACTGGGGAGCGAGGCCCCGGATGGGTTCCAAAGTTGCACCCCCATTTACAAGGTAAGTATGTTGCCTCCAGCCTCCCAATGATCAAGGGTCAAGCGAACTGGGAGTTTGATTTCCTACTAGCCACCCCCCCCCTTTCCTCATCAATTCATGCTACATAAGGCATAGTTTCAAATGAGGACATTTGTGAAAGAGACATTTGAAGTACAAATATGTGAAATTTCTCTCCAAGATTTTAAGTTTTTCAACAGGCAACGTTTGTCCAGAAGACCAGATGGCAGTGACAATGGGGTTCTTCCCTGCCAATAAGGCAATGATTTAATACTAGCTTACTGGGACAGGAACTAAGCATTCCTGAAGTCCCTCAGGAATGGGCCTCAATTATCACAGATTCAGTGCAGAAACAAAAATCTGTGTGTGTAGGTGTGCACACACGCGTGTTTGGGGGGGGGTGAGGAGTGCAGGGCAGGATGGGGAACGCTGCTAAAAATGGGGTAAGTGGCATTTTCTTTACTCTTTCTTTTAGAAACATTTGGGAAGAACAAAGGTGACAGCAAGGGAGAGAATGAGAAACTCCAGGAACCTGCCCACTCACTTCTACTACTTCTTCAATCAAGAAACTCCGATCGCACTGCCCACCAGGCTCCGTGCGATGGATGGGGATCCCCGTAAGCACCCCGAGGTCTCAGAAGGAAGGTCCAAGGGATGCTCACGGTTACCAGGGTCACCGTTAGGTCCTTCTTCAACTGGTGAAAATAATGAAGTGAGTTAGTGAGGTTCTGGTTTGTACGTGTTTTTTTTGTTTTTTTTTTTTTTCCATTCTAATATAGGAAGTGGGAGGTCACCACGAGGGCAGGGGCTTGCCCAGTGTGACACAGCTTAAAACATGTCATTACTTCATCCTGTGCTTCCCAGGGATTCCGGCCTCTCCAGGACGCCCTAGGAGTTTTGCTACCGTTGGATCCAGGCAGAGGGAAAAAGCGCCCAGGAGACGGGAAGAGGAAACTCTTCAGAGGAGAAACCAAGGTCAACGTGAGTGCTAATGAGGTTCACTCATTTAAACACATGTACCCCCTCCCCCCTCCGCCCACCTGCTCCTTCCTCTCCAGTAATCCACAGCACGGGACAGATAGGACAGGGAAAACTAGCCTCAGGGTCACAAAGGCACACACGAAAAGGTGCAACGACGTTTAGGAGAAAAGCTCCTATCCCAGGGTTAAGTCCCCTGAGGTCTGTGAGCACCGAAGGGGCCCCGGGCCTCCCCCCATCCGCCTGGCTCAGGCTGGGCCTTGGACTAGCAGGCCATTCCACCTGTTCCCACCGCAGCAACAGACGGTCCTATGGGCAGCACGGAGCTCGAGTTCCTCAGATTTCTGGACGTGCCAGAAGGGCCTCTGGGAGTCTAGAGAAGGCATTTCTGGGGATCCCATCCAGCCCGAAAACAAAACACCTAAAGGCTGCACCGGTCTGAAACTCCCCTCCCCCCCAAAAGCACACAAGCTTTGGGCTCACAAGAGTGGCCGGAGGGAGGGCTACATCTCCCCCTGCAAGAAAAGGGGGCAAGGAAGGTGCCGTCCCACTTCCTTGGGCTGTGTATTATTAAATGGTTATCAGACACGGCCGTGTATGTAAAGCACTTGGCAAAGCGCTGCACAAAGGTTACCATTATAACCAGATTTTAATCAACAGATTAATTACTGCCATTCCTCACTACGATAGATCCCTTTAACCTTAAAACACAACTCATTTGGGGTGTTATTTCAACTCATCAATTAAAGCTTTTTGAGAGAGAAGACAGAGCACACGAAAGTGGGAGAGAGGGACAGAGGGAGAGGGAGAAGCTTTTATTTATTTATTATTTATTTTGAGAGACAGCAAGGGAGAGTGGGGGAGGGGCAGAGAGAGAGAGAGAGAGAGAGAGAGAGAGAGAATCCCAAGCAAGCTCTGCGCTGTCAGCATGGAGCCCGGTGTGGGGCTCGAGCTCCTAAACTTGTGAGACCATGACCTGAGCAGAGATCAAGAGTCTGATACATAACAGACGGGGCCACCCAGGCGCCCCTCATCCATTCAAACTGAAAGACAATAGAAGAAGTGAGCAAGCCCAGTTCAGTACGCCCCCGGTCGCTCTGGTCTACGTGCAAGGAATCTTCTGCCCGGGGATCTGCGGGCTGGGAGCCGGCTGGGGTTGAGGGAGGACACGCACTGCTGAGCACTGCGGCTGTTCTGCAGCCCAGAGCAGCATCTCGGGCCATGAAGGAATAGCTTTTCTTCCTGCAGGGGAGGGGACCCAAGGGACCACCATACCATGGCTTCATATTCCCGCTCACTCGCCTGAACATGCAGCAGGCTGGAAAATGTCCTGTGCCAAAGCCAGAGCAACAGGGCCCTCTGTGAGGCCAGCTCCCTACCTCCACACGTGGGCTGCAGCCATCAGTCAGCCGGGGGGGGGGGTGGACAGAGAAAACAGCCCCAAGCTCTAGCCAGGTTCCCTCAGCCCAAAAGGAACTAGGCTTAACCTTCCTCCCCAACCTGCTGGTAAGTAAAGTCTTAACAAGCCCACCGGCCCACTCTACCTCAATGGTGTACATCAGATTTGAAAATATCTAAGGAATCTAAAGAATCAATAGATGATCTCTTTTATTTATTAAGAGATTTTTACTATCTCTTTTAAGACATGCTTTGCTTTTCCAGTTACCAGTTATTAAGGAAAACCAAACCAAACCAAACCCCAAACCCCCAAACCTGTTTTTTTCCTGGGGGGTCTACCCCTACCATTCAGGCACCTGGGTTATGAAGTTACAACTTCCTGCCTGTTCCCCTCCATCCGCTGCCCTCCTCACCCCTCTTCTCATTTTACCAGACGGCTCTTTGGCTAGTGCAACTCAAAAGATGTTGTCAGTTTGAGAGAGGAAGGATTAGTAACCGGCACCAGCCATAGGAGGGGCTGAATAGATTCCGAGTCCTCCTCACCCCTCAGTTGGTACCCGGAAGCATAGGATACAGAATAAAGGGCTGGCAGGCTGAAGAGGGGGAAGGCAGCACAAGGCCAGAGACAAGGCACCTCTAAACAATAAAACAAATATGGCCCCAGAGAACCATCCTATGGAAGATAAAAGAAAAACACAAGAGGATATTCACCCCTATGTGCACAAGAGCTCTCCCCGTGACGACAGACTGGAAAGAGAAATCAGACACCAAGACCCACTGATCCCCACAACCTGACACTTCACCATCAGGCCCCCAAACGACCCAAACCCCAAAGACATAGCACGAGCCGCCAAGCACCAACTTTTTCTGTCACTAACAGAAACTACCTCACAGTCGCTACTAAACAGAGTTTGAACAAAACCAGACACAGATTGATTAACGTTCAGATACAATTCACTGCGGAGTCGCAAAGGAACCAAGGAATGAGGTGTTCTGGCCCAAATTCCCGGGGCTCCAGATGCGAATGAAACCAGAGACAAAAAAAATTGCTCTGGTCTCACCGACAGGATCTGCTACCCAAACATCAGTCAAATAAATGTGAAGAATTTCTTGTTGATTCCTGACAGCACATTTCGGCACAACTAATGAGGTGAGTCATATGCAGAGAACAGTCTCTCTGCGATTCAAGCCCCCAAATCCACTTCCTCTCACACACTCAATTCATAGCAACGTGAGAGGAAAGTTCAAACCTGACTTGGTTATGTCTCCTTTTCCAGAAACGTAGAAATGAAGAGGGGTTTAAAAAAAAAAAAAATAGCCAGCAGACTTCCACATTCTCTTCACTTCGCATGATCGTTTACCAGCCATGTGTTTTCTGAGCAGCTCAGAACTGGACAGCTCTGGCCGGGCTGGGGAGACAGTCTGCCCAGCGCCGTCCTGTCCAAACGCAGCCACTCAGATTACTGTGAGCCCATCTGATCTGACACTCATGTTTCTTCTTCTGGCCTGCTGGCTGGCGGAGCGCCCTGGGCAAGCAGGAAGGCACGGCAGCACAAATGTTCACCCCCCCCCCCATCACAGACGACTGAAAAGCACCCCCCCCCTTTGTTGTTTTTTTTTTTTTTAACAAAGACTTTTTAAAAGATGTAAAGGCCCTTGCTTGAAAAGTGAAAGTAGTTGAGAAAACTCTTAAGATGCTCTTGAACAGGAGGTCAGCCACGGACACTTCCACTGGGCTTTCCTTCGGAGGGTAATTCACAGCATTGCCTATTCTTTTCAATCCTTAATAGGTTTTTCAGGTGAAAGAAAAAACCTTCCCTGGTTTTGAAGGGCTTAAGGCTAATGGGTGAACAGGAAACCTAGAGTTTATGAAGATCTGATCTTCCCTCAGTGCTGAGTGCTCGGTGAGCCCAATGACGAGGGGGATGTTTACGTGTGCTGCCCTCACGTTGAACGGAACAGAGATGACTTTACTTGGTCCTCAGGGCCAGCGGGTCCGCTTAAGGGCCAGTCGAGAACCTGAAGCTTAAATTTTTTTTCTACCTTTTTGTTTTGAAACGAACGAACTAATTCTATGTACTTTCACATACACAATCCTTCTAAATAGAGCCTTTTTCTCGTTCCTAAGTTTGGCTCTATTTAAGAGAACAGAGCCTGACCTGAACAGAAAGTCACTTAACTGATCATTTGTTGCTCAAAGAATCCGGAAACAACCACTTGGAGGGGTGCTGGGATGGAGCGTGTGTGAGGACCAAGTCCTCTGGGCTTTATAATTTTGCACTCCCTTTTTGTTTTCAGACGCGATTTGGCAATAACGTTTCCAGAGGTCTGCATATTTTGTTTCAGCCCTCACCTGGACGAACAGGTTACTGGATTTTGGAAAAATCCTCCTACGGAGGGGGAGGGCAGGGAGGGAGGGATACAGGGGTTGGCCTATTCTCAGCCTTCTCAGATTTATGATGCAGACCTCCCCCTTTCCTACCCTCCCACCCAAAGGTGAGTCACTGGAGTGTTACACACTTACTGGCAGAGAACACTACAAATTAGCAACCAGTTAAGTTACCAAAAGAGGATACACCCTCAGAACAGGGTACAGAAAGAACCCCGAGCTGGGGAAACTGTCATATTCACACACTGAACCGCTTAACAGGCAAAGAAAGGGGTGTGACGCAATCCCAGCCCTCCGGTCTGGCCCCAGTGCTGGTCACCAGTTCCTCTTGTAAGCGGTCCACTTGTCCTGGCCAGGCCTGGGCAACTTTCCACTTGGAGGACTCTGCCTTACAAAGTTTTCAGTCTAAAGTACTAGCTTTATAGCTGCCATAGGCGATTCGGTCACACTTTCAAGTTGAGCTCCAAGAGGCAGTTGATAATGAGACCATCCGGCCAGGATTTCTGCTGACGGGCGTGTTCCTTGTACAACCTTCACCTGAAGCCTTCTTCCCTTGCTCCTCTTTAAATCACCACCCATAGGGAGGGATTCGTTTTCTAGGTAATTAAGTTAATAAACAATGGAAAACTGCACCTCCCCCCACCATCTTTTGTAAACCTCAGAAAAGTGAAAGTTTTTTTTTTTTTTTTTTTTTTTAATGTACCTTTGGTGAACCAAATAGCTGGGGGCTGTAGGTCTGGCTGCCGGTGTAAGCCAACTCGCTGGCAAAAACACCCATATGAAAAAAAAAAAAAAAAGGACAAAATCCCATTTCATCCAGGAATGATTCAGCAGGAGCTGTTCTTGCATTTTCTTACCAAAAGCTTAGGGGGGCTGGATTTTGAAGGAGAAATACAATCACCTGAAATATCACCGAAACCTGGGCCCCCACGGGCAGTGGAAAGAGGAGGGAAAGAAGTTAACAATGACCTTAACAATTAGCTGCCAGCCCAGGTTTCTTGGTTAACCAATTATCAGCAGGGTTTTTTTAGTCACCACTCCACCCACATTTTAATCCCCATGTGGAAAAATCCCAACATTTCAGCAGAAAATATCCTTCTGAGCACTTGGACTATCACAGTAAGTCACTGGGGACTAAAGGGGGAAACTCTATCCCAGGAGAATCACCACCAACACCCACATCTCCCCCCCCCCCACCTTAATGTTCCATTTACCAGAGTACCCAAAACACTAACTATGACCCAGCAAGATAAGCAGTGTATGATCCCATGGACCAGCTTTAATTCGGTTTGGTGTTTGCCGGCCGCTGACATTTTACGAGGATCCCTGAGACATCTTATCTTGGTTGAAGCCCCAACCACCCAGGTGTGTGCCTTCACCACGGCTGGGCATGTGTCTGGTTACGAAAGGGACACACGGGTACAACTTAAGTTACTCAGACGTCTCTCTGGTCCACTAATTCAATGACCACCACGACCCCGGTGTGGTGTGAATAATGTTGGAGCTCTGCATATGAGGCCTCTTTAAGTAGGGGAGTGTTGAGGCTGGAGAAGCCACAGGCTGCTAAGAAATCAGGCATGTCTGGTGTGTCACTACCCAACCATTTGACCTTGAGCAAGTCACTTCACCTTCCTAGGCCTCGGGTCCATACCCAGGATCACTACACCCCCCCCCCCCAAAATCAGTAGTGTCCGGCTCAGGAAATTAACATTTTCCCTTTCTTGAAGGAGGACAGATAAAGGGGTGGGCTTTACCGGGCTTGTTCATGGGAATGACCTACAGTCTGACGGTATGCTACAAGCTCAGGCCACTAACCCACTTTTCGGTCCTGGGGAGCACGGAGGTTGCCACTCAGCTCTGTAACCTGGGCCAGCCCTCCACATTCCACGCTTTGAAAAGATACCAGGCGTCCATTCCACTTCTCCGCACTCTCCCGACCAGGGCCCAGCCCTTCTAATTACCTTCTTCAAAATCCAAAATTAAGACCCCCTCCCCCCAAAGAATGCACCCTGCCTCTCCCCCCACCTCTCACTCCACACCGCAGAGAGCCCTGGAAACCTCCACAGACCCACCAGAGGCCCGCACTGGGCAAGCCCTGCAGATAACGGAGACGCTGCTCTCCAGCCCGTGTTCTCAGACCTGGTCATTTTTAGCCCATGAATTGATACTTCGGGCTGTTATCTTGTATAAACTTTTCTCAACTTGACTTTGGCCGCGTTAGGGTCTGGGGCTCGGTCTTCTGCCGCGGCCACAGGTTATCACGGCTACCAGTTACAGACACACAGAAACGAGATGGGGCTGGCTCTCTGGTGTTGCCAGAGCTTGGAGCGTTCTCCTCTCCCGCCCCCTCTACCCCGCCCCCCCCCACACCCCTGTTTCCTTCTGGAACAGCTCGGCGCCCCTACCCTCGCGTCCTGCCCGCCGCCTGCAGTCCTTTTTCGGGTTTATTGAACCCAGAGGCCCTGGTGCAGCCAGCCTGTCCTCCTTCCCAGGTTCACCCCTCAAGAAAACCCTACACGCCCCTCCCCACCATGGCCATGACCGCTCCAGCCGCCCCGGGGCGCATCCAGTGTTTATGGAAGGCGTCCCATTAGAGCTCACAAAAGTATACCTTAAAGGCCATCTTAGGGCGGCGAAGACACACCCTTTCTGGCACCAGCCAGCTCAACCGGCTCCGCAGTGAGGGGAAGCCAGTTTTTTTTTTTTTTTCTCTTTGGGGGAGGGCGGCCGCCAGTGCGGGACTCGGGCTCAGCCCCGGCGCCTCCGGGAGCGGGCGCGTCGCCCCCCAGGGCAGCCCCCGCGTCGGAAGCCCCCGCCGGCGCCCGGGCCAGGGCCGCGGTGGGAAGGCGGCCCGGGAGGGGCCCGGGCAGCGCGCCCCAAGGGAAGGGGAGGAGCACGCCTTTCCTCTGGGCACGGAGGGCGGAAGGAAAAGGGAAGGCGAGAGATGGGAGGTGAGGGCGGGCGGAGGGAGGGAGGGGAGCCGGCTTCGGGGATGCCGCGGCGGCCAGCGCCTTCCCGGGGCAGCCCCGCGGCGTCCGCCCTCCTCCGCCCGGCCCCGCGGCTCCCGAGCGCCGCCCCCAGGAGCCCCGGGCCCGCGGCGCGCTGGGACTCGGGGGGTCCGCGGCCCGCGCCGCGCCGCCGCCCGCCGTCCCCGGGCGCCCCCTCCCCCCGCGCGCCCGGCCCCCAGGGCTGCGCTCCCTCCATTTCCAAAGTGCGTCGTCTCCGAAGCCTGGCCGCCCTGCCTGCCCGGTCCACGCCGCGCCGCTTCCTCCGCCGCCGCCTCCCGCGGGCTGGCTGCGGTCGCCCTCCTGACTTCCTCCTCCTCCTCCTTCCCCCTTCCTCCCTCCCGGCGCCCCGCGCCCCTCCCCGGGCTCGCCGCACACTCACCCCTTTCCCCATGGTGGCGGAGGTCTGTGCGCGGCGCCGGGTCCTGTGGCTGGAGAATCAGAAAGGAAAGAAGAGAGCAGCTCCCGGCCGAGCTAGCGAGGCCGGGGGAGCGGAGAGGAGGGAGCTAGGGCTGCCGCGGGGCGGGAGGGAGGGAGACCGGCCGGCGTCTCCGGCCGCTGCCGCCGCTGGGGCTGCTACCGCTGCTGCTGCCACGTGTCCGCCTCCTCCCGCCGCTGCTCCGCGCCCCAGACCCAGCCGCAGCTCGAGCCCGCGCCTCCTCCTCACTTCCTAAAATATGCAACCTGCGTGCTTGCCCCGCCCACGCCGCGGCACGTCATCGTTACCGGAGCAACCTGACACCGGCCGCGGGCCTGGCTCCGCCCCCGCCCCAAACCCCGCCCCCGGGCCGGGGCCGCGCCGGCTGCGGCCAGTCGGGGCTCCCGGCAGGAGGGCGCCGGGCCCCGGGGCGCGCGTGCCCACGTCCCGGGAGGCCGCGGCCGCGCCACTGCGGGGCGCGCCGGCTTCCCGGGCCGCTGGGACTCGGCGGCTTTGCGGCCCTCGCGCCCCTCCTCCCGCCGCCCAGCGTGACCGGCCTGCTTCGTAGGACGCGCGAGGTCCGCAGTGGGTGCGGGTACGCTTTCGGAGCCGGGCTCCCTGAAAATCTGCGGACCGGGGACGGCAACCTCGCGCGGAGGGGCCTTTCCAGCCTATCAGGGAGCTCCTCCGCGACCGAGGGACGCCCCGGGGTAGGGGTGGGGTGGGGGGGTCGGGTGTGATTGTGGCCCGCGCCCGCCTGAGGGGCTCCGCCCCCCTGCGCAGTCCAAGCCCAGCGCCCACCTGAGGATGGCCTCCCCCGTCTCTCGGTGCCCTCCCAAATGCCTCCTCTGGTCTGGGATCCGCGTGATCTACTTCCCGCTGGCCCCAGGAAGAATGGGTCTGAGCTGGCCTTGCAGAAGGCCCCGAGCGCTCTCCCCCTGCTTTTCTCCACGACCCCGGGGACCACCCACAGGGCGTCCAATGACTGTATTTAAGCCGCTGCGTGAAAGAAACCCGATTGCCAGGTTTGGGGATTCGGTTTTTAGGGAAGGAACACAGGCCCCAAGGAATGCAAAAGGGGCTGACTTGAGGGGGGACATGTTTGAGTACCTGTCTGGTGCCTCTTTTTGCCTCCCACCGGGTACAGAGGCGCCTTTGCCAGCGCAGCCTTGGCTGTTGTATGGGACTCTGGGCCTGGCCGGTGATGATAAGCCCTGGGACCCCCCAGAGCGCCCTGGCCTGGCCGTGGGACTTCCCTCCCATTAGAGCTTCTGCTTCTTAGGAGAGGCTGCTGTGCTTGAAGGTCTCCAGCCTTTAGAAAGCAAACTATTGTTATTAACAACGTTTTCAGGGAGTCAGATGGACTCTAGGAGAACACAAGATTCGCAGGAGCAAGTCACCACGGGTCTCTGGGAATTCCTACAAGAACAAGGAAAATATTAACTTCCTAACCAAGTTAAAGTTGGCCCCGTGGACTCTTAAGTATTAATTTAACACGAACAAGTAAAAATATGAGGCTTGAAAGAAATAGGGAAGAAAGGGAGGAAGGAGAAAAGGAAAAACTAAAACTGTATCATCAGAACATTAGGGTAATTTTTATTACTTCTTAAAAGATACTGTTTCTTACATGAGGCTCTTCCCTCTGGCCCAAGAAGGCTTTGTTAAGGGCTGCTGCCTCCTCCAGGGATCTCCAGGCTTGGTTACATCACTCCAAGCCAGGGAAAGCAGAAGAATTCAAATTGATGACTGCTGGGGAAAGAGCCCTCAAGTCCAGAACAGGGTTGTGGCAATTCAAAAACAGTTACAGAGCTTTATCAGGGCTCTGTCTCCAGGGGTCTAGAAAATGGTTCTTGGAGAAGCCCGTATAGCCCCCATTCCTCCTAACCCCTAGAAGGCCTCTGCTTGCTAAACATCTCTTAGCTTGTTTAAGATTAATCATCCCCCAGGGCCCTAGTCTGAATGGGAAGAGTGCGGCAAGAACAACAAAATGTGGAAAGGAAAGGGCTGAACAATGTAGATGTTTCCTGCCAGCCAATGTCCTTTTTCTCCCTTTTCAAGTAACATTCCCTCTTTTTTTTCTTCATTGAAGAATATTACCGTGAATAGATCACAGCATTTCCCTTTGTCTCTAGAGCTGTTTATTTGGCAGCTGGAGGATTGCTGAAGGTCTTTCCTGGAAGACCTCAAAGTTCTAGCTATATTCCAGAGTGGGGAAAAGGCATAAACATGTAAGAAATGTTAACTAGAATCTGTACGTTGCCTTGCCTTCACCAAGCACTCTTCCTTCGAAAACCCCCGGTGGATTGTCACAAGTCTGGAGGGTAAAGGGTTTCAGCTGCATTTTACACAGTGGGAAATTGGAGGCTCCGGGACTTTCTTCTCCTAAGGCCGCTCAGTGTCTGGGGCTGCCTGGCTCAAAACTGCAAAATGGGAGCCATCCTCCTACGTCTTTTATTTTTTTTAATGTTTATTTATTTTGGAGAGAGAGAGAGAGAGAGAGAGAGACAGAGTGCAAGCAGGGGAGGGGCAGAGAGAGAGAGGGAGACACTGAATCGGAAGCAGGCTCCAGGCTGTCAGCACAGAGCCCGCAGCAGGGCTTGAACCCACGAACTGCGAGATCATGACCTGAGCTAAAGTTAGATGCTTAACTGAGGCACCCAGGTGCCCCACTGACCTCCTACTCCTCAAGTTTGGTATCTGAGCATAGCACCAAGCAGGTTACGGTGGGGGAAGAGTGACTGCTTCCAACACTGCTGTCCCCACACTTCTACATGCCTCTCCTCTCATAACCAAGAAGACCTCGACTAGAGCCTTTCCCACTGAACCTCACTTTTCATCACTCTGCTGTGCAACATCTAAGGCAGAGAACCATTATTTTGTGGAAACACCCTAAATAGATCAACATCCCCCCACCCCTGTTCTGATCCACCTGACCACATGGAGAGGCAAATCTCAATCCATTTTCAAGGTTTTTGATAATGTCATTTGCCATCGCAGCCTTATTGGAAGAAACATAATTCAACAAAAAATTTCAGACTATCAGAATGGGCTTCACTCTGGCTCCCCTAAGGTTGATGCTTTTTCTAAATGGTCCCCCCCGAAGTGATATGGTCTAGGCACTTTCCAGGCAGACCTCAGGGGTGTTTTTAGGAGTAAAGGTTAGTGCCAGGAGTTAATGGCTAATTTTAAGAGGTGAAGGGGAAAAGTATGGTCAAGAAGCAAGAGTTGCAAATGCCTTCTGGGAAAGAGTGGTGGAAGGAAGTCCAGCCTGGTTGCCACATGGCGCTTTGCGCAGGTCTATTGAATGAAGACAAAGGGACTGATGGCAGAAAGGTGCAGACGCCTCCGATTTGAGAGAGGCGCTTTAAAACACAGGTGTTGGTCATGGTGGAGGACACTTGTGGGGAAGAGCACTGGGCATTATATGGAAACCAACTTGACAATAAAGTTAAAAAAACAACAACAAAAAACACAGGTGACCAAAGGAGGCAAAGTCCTTTCCTTCAGAAAGCCTTCTTTCTTCCTCTCAGGAGAGGCTTCTGAATGGAACCTTCGAGATCAAACACTCCTGTCATTTTTTAAATGAAGAACCCAAGGCCCAGCGAGTAACTGACACTAGATAGTCCCAAGAGAGTGACTGAGTTTTGTGTACCTTTTCAAACTCCTAGAGTAGGGCAGGGGAGAAGCAGTACTTCCAGAAGATGCGGCCGGTCGGGTTCTGCCTCTCTATTCTATCCGCCTCTTGTCCTATCAGCTCTTTGTAAGCTTCTAGGTTGGGACACGATGAAACTGATTGGCCCAGAGACTCAGCCTTCACAGACCCAAGGCTGCCAAGTGTGGCTGGCCTCGAGGAGGATTTGACACAACCATGGAAGCTTGGCCCAGCCACTGTGACTCCAGTCAGCAGATGTATGAAAAATATGATGCAAGTCACTACTTGGAGCCAAGAATGCTAGCACTTTGAACAAGCCCTTGCTGAATCGAATAAACACACCGTTGCAATTAAGGGCTTTAGAACATGAGTTGGAGCCTACACCAAGTTAGCGTTTTCCATAGGGAGCAAAAATTTGGGAGAGCAATGAACCAGGGATCTGGAAAGATAAGTCCTTTTGGGCCACCTTGCACTAGAGCCGGTGTGGAAACAATTGTAAGCACACATCTTTGTCTTTCATTATGTCCTAGGTCCTCCAGAAAACTACTTAGCCACCACTGTCACTGCATTAAAGCCAGCTCTTCTTACCATCCAAAGTTCCTCCTAGACCATGTCTACCCCACCATTGCAAATCTGTTTTCTCCTGTCCCGCAGCAGACAGATTACCTCCTGCCTTAATTTTTTTAATTTTTATTGTTTACTGTTTATTTTTGAGAGGGAGAGAGAGACAAAGTGCGAGTGGGGGAGGGACAGAGAGAGAGGGGGACACGGAATCTGAAGCAGGCTCCAGGCTCTGAGCTGTCAGCACAGAGCCCGACACGGGGCTCAAACTTGTGAACCGCGACATTGTGACCTGAGCTAAAGTTGGATGCTTAACCGACTGAGCCACCCAGGCGCCCCAGTACCTCCTGCTTTTAAAGCACAGTTCTAGGCCCACCACTGATATCCAAAATCTGTCAAATAACTCTGACCACTGCGCGCGTGTGCGCGCGCGCGCGTGCACACACACACACACACACACACGCACACACACACACACACACCAACTTTCCCTCACAGCCTCCATTCTCATCTCTTAATTCCCTTTCAAGGCTCCTTAGCACTCTCCTGAACATACTTTCTTCTGTTAATGATTTTTGAAGCCCTCAAGTTCTGCTTCTGGAAATTCAGAAAACTCAGCATTTCCTTGGTGCCTATGCTGGGAACCATTATTAACCACATAGAGTCAAGTCCTCAGTCTTGCCCTCAGCAACCCTTTCATGCAACTGCCACTTAAATCAGTTGTTCTCATTCAGCAGTGTTAGTAAGGAAGACGGTAGTTGTTTCTCCATGGCTTTTACACAGAATCCTGACATTCAGAGCCGGGATTTGTTCTTCTTCTCAAGTATCTACTCCCCATACGTGTCTATGCCCCTCACTCCAATCCCAGACCTACTGAATGTTACAATATCCTCAAATGTGAAAACTCATCATCTGTTTTCTAGAAATCAAGACCACTGGGGCATTGCAAACCAAAATGGCAACAAAGAAAGGATCTAGACTGGAAAATTGTCTATTGCCAGAGTCCCATCTGCGCTCAGCTAGCAGAGACGTGGCTTTAGGCAGGCTTACAACCCGGTGTGGGCAAGCCCGCCGCAGAGGAGGCAGGAGGAGATAACTGCTGTGTAACCCTTCTAGTTCTCAGGGGAATACAGTCATGAGCACTAAGGAAATGAATGCTACCACTGGGGTGGATAGATTTGCTATTCCTGGCCGCTAAATCTTCCATGGAAAAACAATTGAGAAAGTTCTGTGGAAGACGGTTCTACTGAGAACCGTCTACACTCTTCCATAGATGTTTTTGCATGAAAACTGGGTTTCAAGGACTGTGCAGACGTCCCTTACAGTGGAGTGAAAAGGAAAGACTACAAAACCATCAAAAAGTGGTTTGGTTCATTTACAAAAAAAACTCCGGGCGTTTTTGTAATTCTAGCGGTAGAAAGTAACCCAAAAGCAGGTCAGGTATAGAAATAGTCATCAGCTCAATTCATTTTTAACAGCTTAGGTTTTACTCTAGAGGCTGCCATTTTGGTTGATGGGTGACCTCCACGTATGGACTCCCACTGATAAGCCCCTAAGAAAAGTTTCATCTCTTTCTTCCCGTCTCTCAAAGAATCCTTTCCAGCCCCTTCCTCGGGCATGCTACGTTGTTTACTCTGTTTAACAAAAGAGAATGCTAGTTCATGCAAAAACAAAACAAAACAAAAAAACAAAAACAAAAAAACAAAAAACCCAGAATAGCCCTTAAGGGGCATCTACTCTGAGACTAGCACTGTGCCTGGTGCTGGTGGCTAATTAAAGATGACCAAGACACATTCTCTACCCTCAAGTAGTTCACCATCTGGCATAAAAAAAGGTAGGCAGAGATAGTAATAATAGGGTGAGAGGTGCTGGCTATCTGTGCATAGAAGGATGTATCTATCATAGGGGCATGAAGGAAGAAGGGTCCCGTCTGTCGGCAGAGCTGGTAAGAGAGCCTGGCTGGCTCTAGAGAGATGGGTGGGAGTTCATGAAGTGGAGCACTATGTGTTGGGGTGGAGGGGGGTGGAGGTAGGAGGCTGGTTGTATGCAAAAGGAGCGGCATAGTCAAACCCTACAGGACATAGACTTAGGGTGTTGGAAGCCCGTAATTTAAAATGGCTGGAGCGTGGGTAGTGAGGGGGAGAGCTGCAGATCAGCCTGGGGAGGTGAGCAGGGTCCACGCTGTGGAGGGCTTGGATGCCAGTCTCAGGGCTTGGACTTCATCCTGTAGGCCATGGGGAGACACGGCAGGGTTTGAAGCGGGAAGGTGGCATGATCAGATTTGTACTTTGGAAAGAGTTCTCGGGCAGTCCCAGAATGCCAGGATAAGCCTTCACAATCAGGCCATTTATCAAAGTTCTGCTGATCCTATTATTGAATTCAGATTCCCAAGACATCTGTGTCTCCCCATGTGTCTTGGAGATGACACGCTAAATTTGTTTTCTTTTTTGTGCACGCACATGCATGCTTAATTCCCACTACCTACTACTTCCCCAAACAGAGGCTTTAAAATTGCTGGATATGACCCCCCCCCAAAAAAAAAACCTGGGATTCGGACATAATTTCAACAGTCTGTTAGCCTACAACAGCCTAGCACTCGAAGATAGCTCAAGGAGCTGGGAGGTTGTAGGCCTTTTATTCTGTTTACCTAGTGGTTTCTGCTAAACCTGAATTCCAGATAGGCCAAGGACTTGGCTGGCTTCCCCTGCTCACATAGACCAGTATGTGAGGCAATTCCCCCGACTAAGGAAAAGTTAAGCCACCTGGCTCCCAATTCCTCAGGTAAAGACTGGGACAAGAGAGCATAAGGAGAACAGTGTAAAAGGCCAAATTAATGCAAACTTTAGCTTCAGTTGTCCAGATAGTTCAAGCAAAAGCGATCATGTATAAGCAAACCTCAGCTCTTTGTTTTATTTCTTATTTGTGGACATCCCTATCCATTTGACATTTAGCGTCTGCTAGGACACACGGCGGTGGAGGTGGGAGACGGTGGGGGGAGTGGAGGGGGAGGGGCAGGTGGGGGGGAATCGGCAATGACGGTGGAGGTGGTGGACCAAGACAGCTGATCAAACGACAGGACCCCAGTCAAATACCTCTCCCAGCCTTTTCCTTTTTCCCACGAAACTTTTGAACCTTTTTTTTTTTTAAATCAGTAATGATATCACCAGGCCGCCACAACCATCAACTGACATGATTCCCCCGAATGATTAAAACATAGCCCGCCTCATAGTGACTGTTCAAAACGCAGAAGGCACTGTCCTGATTTCAAAGTCCTACTTGGTCTGAGAGAAACAAGACCCAACGAAGGAGGAAGGCATCCACGAAAATCCGTCTAGAGGAGAAGGGCGTGAGAATAGAATCCACTTGATGCTGGCTTTTCTCTTCCCCCACCAACCCCCTTTACCCAGCGGCGGTCCCCAGTCTGCTGACATACAGCCAGCCTTGGGCAGTAACCGGAACGCAGAGTGCAGGGGAGGGGTGGATGGGGGGTCAGCAGACACTCCACCTGTCTGAACTGGTTCTCCCCAAGCCGCAGGTGAGGATCAGGGGAGGGAGCCCACTCCTAACCCGAGGCAGGCAGCAGCAGCCACGGGGACAGGGGACATTTTCACCGTGAGAGCAAGACGCTTGCATATCCGCATTCTGAACTGCAAGGACTGATAACGGCAGAGCCTCCTTGGGAAAAAGCAGACATTGTCTCCAAATGCAATTTCCTTTTCTTATTTTTCCTTTCTCCTTAAAGAACAGAACACAACACAGCGCACAAGGAGACAGATAGCGTCTGGGGAGGCAATTGCTAATTAGCAAGGGAGAGTTCTTAAGAGCTAAGAGCGGAGCCAGGAGGAGGCAGGGCGTCAGGATGCTCTCTCCTGTTCCTGGAAGCAGCCGCCAGTCGGCCAGGGAGCTGGGGAAGGCCAGGGATCCACTTCCCTATCATGCCTCCAATCTCAGGAACCAGAAGTGCTCAGATGCCACGTATCTTCTGCCCCCTCTCATTTTTCATAATGCAAAACAAAAGAAGGCCATGTTAAGGTTCTGCATTAAGAACCAGTTGCCGTCCCGGTAATTGAATTTGGCTTGGAGCAGGCCTCCTGGTTCACATCAGCAACTCCTGGCAGGTACGGAAGCGTCAGCCGAGGTCCTGCACTGACTGCCCAACACAGGCACACAGCCCACGCACAGGGCAGAAACCTTACTTTCTCAACAGTGCGAGTCGTTTTATGTCCGGTTATCCCCATGCATGGGTGGATTTCTTGAGCTGCGGACATTTAGGATCATGGCAGTGAGGCTGATTTTGTCCGTCCCTAGCTGCGAGCTGCTTTAAAAAAAAGATACAAGAACTGAAAAGCCAGTTCCTTTTGGTTTCCTGTTTGGACATCCATGTCATAGCAATATGTGTGACTGAAATCACCTTGTTCTCCCAGAGGACCCAGGAGGCTGCCTCCAGCTCCTCAAATAGCAGGCGGAGGGGGGGTGGGGGGGACAGCCTGGGAGGAGTGCCGGGGGTCTATGAGCAGGATGCCACACCCGACACATCTCTGCAGCTTTCTGGCTCGCCAGCACCCCTGTTCCCCAAAGGGGGAGGGGGCCGCGTCAAGTTGCAGTCCCGTTTCCCAACCACACACACTTGCTTACTAAGAGAATCCAGGAGCATTGGGTGCACCTGCCACCCAGGGCCCGGGGGCCAAGTGCGTCTTCCATATACATGGGTAGACAGCGCTGGAGTCATGTGGCAGGGCTGGCAAGGACAAGATATGGGAAGTAATAGAACGGCTGAGCACTTGGGTGGTCTTGAGCCTTGTCCTTTCCTTTGAGCCCCTTCCCCCCGTATCGGAAATGTCTGCAACAGAACGTAGAGCCAAGGGAGCGACATGTGGTTCTTGAGCTGGTGGAGGGCTATGCACTGGGTTCTTGCTCACCGGCATTTTGGGATTTACAAAGGACGCTGAGCTTATGGAATGAAAATGCTACCCCAGAAATAACCAGGTCCAACCCCCTCTTTTACAGAGTGGAATTGAGGCTGGGAGGGTGCATGGGTTTTCCCAGCATCACAGAGCTCCGGCTTAACGTCAGAGCGGGACGTTAATGACTCCACTTGTCATTACACTGTGCTGTTTCCTTAGCTTAAGGACCATTGGAAGAGTCAGCTCTGAGAAAAGACATGTTTTCTGTCCAAACAGAAAAATAATGAGGGTTATCCAAAGCATGTAATTTAAAGGATCAGCTCGTTAAATTTTTTTTAATGTTTATTTATTTTTGAGAGAGAGAAAGAGAAAGAGAGAGTGTGTGTGAGCGAGGGAGGGGCAGAGAGAGAGAGGGAGACACAGAATCCGAAGCAGGCTCCAGGCTCCGAGCTGTCAGCACAGGGCATGACATGGGGCTCGAACTCGGGAACAGCAAGATCATGACCTGAGCTGAGGTCAGAGGCTTAACCGACTGAGTCACCCAGGCGCCCCAGGATCAGTTCTTTTAAAACAGAGTTTTCCATGATGTCCTGGATACTCGTATAGGTTCATCTTAAAAATCCCACTCAACCTCTTTTAATCCTTTCCTCAAGGGAGCTGTATCTGAACACACACATACACACAAATATACACAGAGATATACACACATACACACATTCACACTACCTGGAGCCTGCTTCAGATTCTGTGTTTCCCTCTCTCTCTGCCCCTACCCCCCCCCACTATGTCTCTTTCTGTCTCTCAAAAATAAACATTAAAATAAATTTTAAAAAAATCTCTTGAAGGGCTCCTAGCTCAGGAAGAGCCCTCTTTATTTCTTTCATGGGAAGCCTCTTCCTTCTCCAGTGACAGTCTTTGGGGCCCTGTGTCACACCTGTCTGGGGTCTCCTCAAGCTACTGAGTGATGTCACGCAGCAAGACTTCATGGCCATCTTGCCTCCAGCATTTTTGGACGTTCCTCCTCCCTCTGGCAGCTGATGGAGGACAACGAATCTGAAAAGAACATGGAGGGCAGAGCTAGGGGCCAGGGTCTGCGTGTGGAGCTGGGGTAAGGTTTCGGCAGGCATTGGAGGCAGAGCAGAGGGTTTGAAATGCCAAGGCAGCCCCAAGTCGCCTGTTCCAACTCCCAGCAGGCTCCCTTATGCACCCTTGGCCTCAGATCTCTTTTCTTAATCCAATAATGGGTCACTTGCCTAAATGTGAAAAGAAGCCCTAAGATTATTTTATCCATCATATCCTGTCCTGAAGCAGTTGAGTTTGCCAATTTCCTCTCCAAAACTAGTTTCTGATAGGGCTCTTTTGATATCCATCTAGAATCATAAATAGTTTACAACCCCTGAGGCATTATGGCCTTTTTACTCTCCCCTTTCTCCCCAAATGGACAATGACTTAGGGAATCTCCTTGTCCCCTCACCCACTCTTGTTTCTCTGCTGCCACGACTTCCATCCAGCCACGTCTCTGCCTTTGTACAGAGGAGCCTCTGGCCCTGGTCCCTCTGAACACTAGTCGGAAAAGACTCCGTCTTCTCACATCTGGATCCGTGCTTCAGGGGCGGACGATCAGATCCCCCTGCTGTGGAAAAGAGGGGTGGCGGTGGGGAAGGACCGATTCTAGACCCAGTGGCAGCGAGGCTGAAGGGACCCCGGAGCCCGGTGCCCTGGAGGCGGAGGGGACTGCTGGCTTAGCAGCAAAATTCTTCCCTTTCAGCACAGGTATCAGAGGTCTCTCTGGTAACCACGTTTTCCTTTTTAAAGGCTGCTCTTCTTACCGTAAATCATATCCCTCCGTTAACAAAGGGCTGGGTTCTTGTAGAACTGCATCGCGATGTTCCCTAGGCATTGCCCACAGCCTCTAAAAGCATTGAGAAAACAGATCTGGTGAAATAGTGGACATTTTCTCTTTGGGGCTGGGGCTGAGTGACTGATAACCACTACCACCATCTACCCACTATGACAGAAGTTCTGTCCTGGGTAATCAGCTGTTCAGCCCAAGCCCTCTAGTAACTTCCTCCTCCACACAGTGGTTGGCCAGTCCAGCCAACCCCGTTTCTCTGTCACTGGTGGGGCGGCAGGTTCCCATGCCATTTCTCTGTCACCGGTGGGGCGGCAGGTTCCCATGGTAGCCACGCCTCCTCCAGAGAGGTCTCAATCTCAGCGTTGGTGGTAGGGAAGGGACCCTTTCACATGTCCACGTGTCTTCACTTATCCACTATCCCACTACCCCTCCCTATCCAGAGGGAGTAGCTATTTTTGGTATTTTGGTAGTTGCTCCTTCCGGACCCCTCAGAGTCATCCTCTACCCTTTTAAGAATAGATACCCACCTTTGTACTAGTTGCAATAAGTCATACATTTTTACAGTAAAACTTCCCCGTCCAAATGACTGACCTGGTTTCCATCTCCTCATTGGACTCTTACTGATATAAGACCTAAACAAATTCAGGAATAAAGAATCTTTGTGGTGCGGAAGGCTCAATACTGCAAAGAAGCCATTCGTCCTAAATTGAGCTACAGATTTTTTTTTTTAATGTTTGTTTATTTTTGAGAGAGACAGAGAGAGAGAGCGCGAGCAGGGGAGGGGCAGAGAGAGATGGAAACCAAGAATCCAAAGCAGGCTCCAGGCTCCAAGTTGTCAGCACAGAGCCTGATTACGAGGCTTGAACCCGCAAACCGTGAGATCATGACCTGAGCCGAAGTCGGACACTCAACCGACTGAGCCACCCAGGTGCCCCGAGTTACAGATTTAAGAAAACTGGTTTCTCCTAGGTGCTTCTTCAGAGGGTCTTAGACAAATACAAAATATCCAACAGTACTTGATTGTTGCTACAGTACATTTCTGGAAACCTCATGGAAAATCCTGAATCTGATCTTACCCGTGGGATCTGTGTTATAATTGGATGCTACATTCTTGACCAAAGACTTAGCATCAAATAAATCACAGATACTAAATATGTCATGGAGCCAAAATTCAGAGTTTAAATGAATCGTTCTCAACCCTGGCTGAGCATTAGAATTATCAAAAGAGATTTAAAAGAATACCACTGCCTGGGCTCTACCGGGGGTCATTGGAAGCAAAATCTCCACAGGTGAGCCCAGGCAATCAATTTTTGTGTTTATCAAGGGCTATGACTCAAAGAAAGAAAGAGGTGTCATCTGGCCCTTCAAAAAATTAAAAGAGCCCCTTGCAAGTAAATCACAAGATGTATTGACTCTCTGAATGGCAGTGTAGAGATCCCACACCGATGAGTGAATCACCTCACATGGTAATGAGATGTCACACATGGCGTACGCTGTCCACCAGGTCTGCACTTGAAGAAGTGTCCTCAAGGTACAATGTTCTAAGGCCAATGGTTAGCGAGTTAATGAGTATTTAGAAAGATTGATTACACGGCAAGTGGAATGTCTCTGTATTGGGAATTTGGCTAGGAGCCTTTGGAAAAGAATAGACGCAGTCCCTGTTCTTAGGTGGTCAAGGATTGAAGAGCGCAACGTATCTGAAGTTAGGTTTCCAGTAATTTAGGAACATGGAAATGTTGCTCTTCGCTGACAACAGCCTTTGTGTCTGCAGTGATCTCAGTTGGTTCTAGAGCCAGTTATTTGGAAATAGTGACAACCCAGAGATATGTTTCTGGATTCTTCCTTTGGCCAAAGGCTGAAGAGAGTTGACCTGGGGAGGGGAGCCTCAGCTCACTCTCTGGGTCTCCTCCAGGCGTGGTCAGTGCAAGGAGGAAGAATGTTCCTCTGAGAAGCTACCGGCCCTGTGTCTTTCTCCCCAGGTTTATTAAGTGAGGCCAGGACCAAATCCAAGAGGTTGGTTTCTCTTTCAGTTTCCAGTTCTTTGTCATGAATTATGTGCAGGGCATTTCAAAATGCCTCAGGAATCTTCTTTAAAATAGAAAAATTGTATCTGTTTCCCACCTACCTCAAAAGATACCTCCAAGACAAATTCAATTCTATCAGAAAGAGATGAGGATTTTTCTAATTTTTGTCTGATTGTAAGAATAACATTTAATTGAAGAGAATTTGGAAATTACAAAGGATAGCAACATAAGGAAGAAGATAAAACCAACCCATAATCCCGTAGTCATTATTTTAAACATCAAAAAACTCAAAACAGAACATTTTGTATGTGTGGTTTTGTATCTTATTTTTTTATATATGATTATATAATAAGGGTACCTGGGTGGCTCAGTTGGTCGAGCATCTGACTTCAGCTCGGGTCATGATCTTGTGGTCCGCTGCCCATGCGTCCGAGCCCTGCATCAGGCTCTGTGCTGACAGCTCAGAGCCTGGAGCTTGCTTCAGATTCTGTGTCTCCCTCTCTCTTTGCCCCTCCCCCGCTTGCACTCTGTCTCTCTCCCTCGAAAATAAATAATCATTAATTAAAAAAAAAGATTATATATTAAACACTTCCATATATCTTAAACTTCTTTAAAATACTATTTAATGGCTGCATAATATTCCATTTTATGGTAATATTATGATTTGCTTATTCATGGCCAGACGGGCAATAGGAATATTTTTTTAATATAAGGGAAAGTTAATAATCCAAGAAACCTAGATTACTATTATTTATGACAGGACATTTGGAGATTTTAAAAATATACAGATAACAGTTGGAAACAATCTCAGAGGCACAGAAAATGAGATTTAAAAAGAATCAAGAGCAATTGTATTTTTAAAGGTCAATTCGCTTACCAGGGACACAGAGAACATGCAATAATTGCCTACAACTGCATTTCCATTGACTTCTGAGTGGTAATTTTATCTTTAACACCCCCTACTGGTTTGCCCTATGGTTTTAGTGTTATCATTTTCTTTAAAAAAATGTGATTTCATTAGAAATCTGCCGCCTTTCCAGTCTTATCCTCTTCATTTTCTCCCTCAGAAAAATGAAGTGAGGGGAGCAGAAGCAAAAGAAAAACAGAACAGCCGATTATTACTTCATATAACCCCCACCCCCCACAACTCCACCCACCATGCGCCAGGAGCAGAGGCTGGAAAAGCCTGAGAGAATAAGAAGGAGATAATCCTCAAACCTGCTTCTAAGAACTTTGTAACCTGTTGCATTACTCATTCATTCAATAACATTGCCAAAGGCTCTATATCTCAGGTTACTCCGTTTATCAGAAAGATAAACTCAGGAATGTGTGGATTCACTGGAACTAAGGGGTTAAGTCAGGTCAGGGGCAATGTGGGTTCATTCTTCTCATCAGAATTCCTGGCAGATCAATTCAAAGTGCTCCTTGAGATGGCATGTAACTGGGCAATTGTTTGCACCAGGAAAGCACTTTATAGCAAGTTGCTTCCGGTGTCCTTACTCCCTGTCACAGAGGCTGGTGGATGCCCATGTATGAGGTGAGGAAATGAGAAGGAGCTAATATTCCATTTCTGATAGATCTGGCTTCCCTTCATTCATTCAAAAAGCATTTTTTGAGTGTCCATTCTGTGTATGTCACCAATCTAAGCACATGAACAAGACAGACCATGTCCCTGCTCTTGTGGGGTTTGCAGCCTCGTGGAAAAGGTGAACGCCAACAGAGCTAAAAGAGGGATTCCTATTTGTTTCAATGATACCTGTAAACATTTGCAACATCCGCATTTGAATACAGATAACTCCAGGTACTGTTTGGGATTCTGCTCCCCAGATCGCTCTGTCATTCATTATAAGTCCAATCAAAGTCACAGCAAGAATCTCTAGGATTCTGATGAACTGCTTTTAAATTTTATATGGAAGAATAACCAAGCAACTTTGAAAAAGAAGGGACCAAGAGACAGAATCATTCTACTTGAAAATGAGACATTTGAGAAAGAATAGAAATGGCAAGTATCAGGTTGAAGTACAGAGCTAGCAAACAGACCAGTGGAAAGAGTGAAAAATTCCCAAATAAAGCTAAGCATCTATGAGAAGCAAGTGTATGATAAGGACTGCTTAATGAGTGTAGAATAAGAGCAGAGATTATTTCAAAAATTTTGGAGAAGATGGTCTTAGTAAATGAAGAAAAATAAAATTGAACCCCTGTCTTGATGCATTAAAAAGTACCTCAAAATGCAGTGATTTCAAAATGTGCTAATGGCAGAAAATATTGGGGAATACTTGTTTGCCTTTGGGTTAAGTAGAAACCTCATAAGCTCAAAATGTCGAGACAAATTGATGAATGACAATAATAACAAACGGGAAGACTTGCGTTCAATGAAGGACATCACAAAATTAATGGTGACAGGTGGCTGGTGACAGTCTAGAAGATATTTGCAATGCCTAAACCTTTAGGGTGTTAACAGCCAGAATCTGCAAGGAATTAGTGCAAATCAGCTAATAAAAGGATGGAAACAATCATGGAAAGAAAAGGACAGTGGATATGCATAGGCGTTTCAGCAGAAGAGGAATCCCGAGTGGCTGATAATCACGTGAGGAGACAGAAAATCAACCCAATCAGCAGTCAGAGAAGAGCCCAATGGAACACCATTGAGGTTGCATTTCACGTCATCAGACTGGCAGAAACTATAGTCTGACAAATACCAAGTGCTGGTGAGGATGAGTTGACCCAAAACGTTGCACAACTGGTGTGAGAAGGTAAGTGATTGCAGCTCTCCTAGGGAGCAACCTGGCAATTTTTATTGAAATGATGTCTTCATTATCCTATGACCCTCCATTCTCCTTTTTGGGTACAGACCTTAGATGTGTGTAAGGTGACACCGCACACTTGTCTCTAAGCATATTTTCTCTGACCAGCAGAGAGAACAGTGTAAGTATAGTAAATATACATGGATGTTCATAGAAGTGTTTGGGGGCCAACTTGAGGGTTTGTCCTGAAATATATGGATGAGTACAGTTGGTATGTGCATATGATAGAACAGTACGCAGCAGGTGGAAATATCAAAACTAGATTTACAGGGCGGCCTGTCGGTTAAGTGTCTGACTCTTCGTTTTGGCTCAGGTCACGATCTCACAGGTTGTCAGTTGGAGCCCGGGTTGGGCTCTGCGCTGACAGCAGGGAGCCTGCTCGGGATGCTCTCTCTCCCTTTCTCTCCGCCCTTCCCCTACTTGCGCATGCGGTCTCATTCTCTCTCTCTCTCTCAAAATAAATAAATGAAACTCTAAAAAAATTTAAAAAATACAACTAGATTTACATGTAGCATATGGATGTCTCTCAAAAATGTAAAGATTAGAGTGAGAAATAAAATAAAATGTATAGCACAATATTATTTATATAATTTTACAACATAGACATAAACACTTTTTAATGGATGCACAGACATTTACAAGATGGACTGGAAGGTCACACATTAAGTATGCCAGAGTGGGTACCAGAGAAGGGAGGAAAGTGGGGAGTGAGGATGAAAGTAAAAGGGAGAAAATAAAACACCGAAGGGCCCTGCAGGAACCAAGAAGGACATACTGTGGACTGAGAAGAAAGAGTAATTCTATTCTGCATAGAGTTTCAGAGAAGGGAAATGATCCCCATGGTTTGAAAAGACCCAAAGGATTTTTCAAGGAAGAGGTGGGATGTGAAGGGGGTTCTGGGTAAGGTAATTAACATATAAAATGACAGTACATCACTTCTGGCATTTCCAGAAAAAATTCCCGCTGACAGTATAATCAGAAAGCCTCAAAATGTAATAGAATGCCCTCCAAAAGACATGTTTGTGTTTCCATGACATTGCATATACTTTCTCTTCTCGTCAATCTCATTTTTAAAACATAAATTCATTAAGGGGCGCCTGGGTGGCTCAGTCGGTTGAGCGTCTGACTTGGGCTCAGGTCATGTTCTCATGGTTCATGGATTCAAGCCCCAAGTCAGGCTTTGCGCTGACAGTGAGAAGCCTACTTGGGGATTCGGTCTCCCTCTCTCTCTGTCCCTCCCCCTCTCATGCTTGCTTTCTCTCTCTCTCAAAAGTAAATAAACATTGAAAAATTTAAAAAAAACAAATTCATTAAAAGTGGCTTTTCCTATGAAGCAGAGTTGAATGGCAGTATTTACTTTTAACAACTTTTCACGTACTAGAGATGCGTCCCTATGTTGATTTTGAAAAATAAAAATATGGAGTTTTATAGGTCTCTTACATTAGTTGTATTTTGGGGGTGCGTGGTTGTTTAAAAATACATTTCATGCATTGTCATTGAGGCTCCATATTGCTTATGTAAACATTCAAATTCATTTTGATTCTGAAAAAAAATATAATGGTTTAAAAAAAATCTACCTTCTTGGATATTTTTACATCAAGATAGGGTTGCCAGGTAGGTGAAGTGAGGTGACAGACTTAAGATAAAATACTGTTTTTATAGGTGGCAATATTAGGTCTCAACCGACAAGTTGAAATTCAACATGGATAACCCTTAGCTCCGGCATTTAGGCTCAATAAAGTCAATTGTCCAAATAGAGAATGGGAAAAACCCAGCTCTATAATAATCAATGAGAACAGGATCTGGGATATTGCCATTGACCGCAAGCTTAATTTGGGGCTACGGTGTAATGTATCTGCTAAAGACATTAGCCCAACATTTTGCCCGCATTAGTCAAAGTACAAAGTACAAGTCACAGGCAACTATACGGACTATTCTCAATGCTGGTCAATATCAAATGGGTGACTATGTCCAATGCCAGATATTGAAATCTTCCCCCCAAACTACCTTTGTTTGTTGTAAAAAAAAATATATATGTTGCCAAAAAAATATATAAATGACCACTATGAGCACTTATTGAGAAGGCGCAAACCAAAACCATAATGAAATACCACTTTGCACCCACTAGGATAGCCATAAAAAAGAAGACAGTAGCAAGCGTTGGCAACAATGTGGAGAAATTGAAACGTCCATAAATTGCTGGTGGAAATGTAAAAGGGTCCAATTACCCAGGAAAAACAGTTTGACAGTTTCTTAAAATGTTAAACATAAACATGATAGGACCCAGCAATTCTACTCGCAGAAATCTATCCAAGAAACATAAAAATATATGTCCACCCAAAAATTACCTTACGGATACATATGGCGGCATTATTTACAATACTCAAAACATGGCAATGACCCACTGTCCATCAGCTGGTGAGTGGATTAAAAAAAGGGTGAGTATGTGAGAAGACAGATGTGCTAATTAACTTGATGGTGGTAATCATTTCATAAAGTATATCGGTGTCAAATCATCACATTGTATACTTTTTTACATGCTATTTTATGTGTTAATCGTACCTCAATAAAGCTGAAAAATTAATTTTAAAAACTGATGAAAAGGTAAAGAGAGTGGCATATATCCATACAATGGAACACGATTTGGCAATAAAAGGACCAAAGTATCAGTACCTGGCACAACATGGACGAGCTTCAAGAACATCATGTTTATGAAAGAAGCTAGACACCAAATACCACATATTGTAGGATTTAACGTATATGAACAGTTTAAAATATGAAAATTTGAAGAGAAAGAAAGTATATTAGTGTTTGCGTAGGGCTGAAGATAGAAATGGAGAAGGACTATACATGGGATCAAGGTTTCTTTTCAGGGCAAAGGAAATGTTCTAAAGTTCGATTGTTGCAATGGTTGCCCAGTTCTGTCAATATCCTTAAATGCATTGAAGTATACTCTTGAAACGAGTAAACGTCATGGTGCCTAAATGCTATCTCTATAAAACCATTGAAAAAGACAAAAACAATAATATATGTTCATCATAAAAACTCAAGGAGCATAAAAAATTAAGAGAAGAAAACAAAACAATAACAAAACACATAAATACAAATCCCCACATTCTATAACCCAGAAATAACCATAGTCAATACTTGGGGACCATCATTCTAAATATCTCTTTATGCATGGTGACAATCAGAATAAGATCTAGACAAGTAATGGGAGAGAAGTAATTTTGCATAATAGTATCATACTCTATGCGCTATTTTTATCAGTTCAATGGTTAAATTGGATTTTGCTTGACGTTAGTGAAATAGGTGTAAGAAAGGTAAGAAAGGAGGCTCCTGAATCAGACTATTTGGATTCATATTCTGGTTTTGTCACTTGCTGGCTACAAAACCCCGCAAGTTCTTGAACCTCTCTACACCTCGGTCTCTTCAATTACACCTAATGCTGATGATAATATCTGTCTCACAGGTTTATTGTAAGGATTAATGAAACAATCCTGTAAAGAGGTTAGTGTAACAGTTGGCATAGAGCAAGCATTCAAAAAGTATTTACTACTGATTTACAGTGATTATTATCCCAACATCTTTAAGGCACACAGAATGGGAAGCTTAGGATGATGAAAAATCCAATACCATGTCATTCAAAGAATGGTTAATGGTCACTGGGATGGCTCACCTGGAGAGAAAGATAAGGAGAAATATCAAGGATGACTCTGTATTTGAAGGTCAACAGTTAACCCCGGGGTGCCTGGGTGGCTCAGTCATCTAAGCATCTGAGTCTTGACTTAGGCTCAGGTTAATAATCTCACGGTTTGTGAGACTGAACTCCGTGTTGGGCTCTGCACGGACACCCAGGAGCCTGCTTGGGATCCTCTCTCTCTCTCTGTCCCTCCCCTGCTCATGCTCTCTCTCAAAATACATAGACATTTCTTTCTAAAAAGTTAGCCCAAAAGATGTATCATGTGAAAAGCAACTTTAACACAGCTAGAGTGGTGTTGTAGCATATATGATGCCCCCTCCCCTAAAGATGTCTACATACTATTACTAATCACTAGAACATGTGGAAAGGTTACCTTACATAAAAAAATTAATTTTACAGATGTGATCAAGTTAAACAATTTGAGATAAGAAGTTTATCTGAGATTATCCAGATTGGTCAAATATAATCAGAGTCTTTATAAGGGGGAGGCAAGAGAGTTAGGGACAGAAGAGACACAATGACAAGAAGAAGGGATGGTGGTTGGGGCATGGAAAGGGCGGGGAGAGACAAAGATTTGAAGATGTTGAACTGTTGACCATGAGGATGGAGGAAGGGACCAACGAATACAGGCAGCCTTGAGAAGGTGGAAAGTGCTAGGAAATGGATCCTCCCCAGAGCCTCTAATAGGAATGTAGCCCCACCAACTCTGGTTCTAGAATTTTTTATCCCCACAAGTGTAAGATAATAAATTTGTGTCATTTAAGCCACTAATTTGGAGTAATTTGTTTAGAGAGGCAATAGGAAACTAACACAAGAGCTTATACTGATATCAGACAAAAGAGACTTCAAAACAAAACCATGTGACTAGAGATAGAGAGGGACATTTTATAATGAAAAAGGCTCAGTCCATCAGGAAGGTATAACAATCAGTCATATATATATATATCCCTTACCTCACACCACATACATATATATCAACAAAGCCCCCAAATAAATTAAGCAAAAACTGACAGAATTGAAGGACAAAATTGAACAATAATAGTCAAACTTTAATACTCCACTTTTAACAATGGATAGAACTAGGGAGACACAATCAACAACAGGAAGTAGAAGACATGAACGATGTTATAAAACAACTAGACCTAACAGATCTCTAGAGAACACTCTACTCAACAAGCACAGGATACACATTTTTCTCAGGGATTCTGGAATATTCTACAGGATAGACCATGGGCTAGACTAGAAAACAAGTCACAAAGAATTTGAAAGAATTGAATCATACAAAGTATGTTCTCCAACCACAATGGAACAAAATTAGAAATCAATAACATAAATTTGGGAGCCTCACAAATAATGTGGAAAGTAAACAACCCCTAAATTGCCAGTGGGTCAAAGAGGAAGTTACAAGGGAATTTAGAAAATACTTGGAGATGGAGGAAAATGAAAATACAAGATACTCAAACTCATGGTTGCAACTCATGCAATGTTTAGAGGGAGATTTAGAATGCAAACAAGAAGACCTGAAATCAATGACCTATCCTTTCACCTTAGAAACTGAAAAAGAAGAGCAAACTAAACCCCCCAAAAGCAAAGAAGTAATAAAGACTAGAGTGGAAAATAATGAAATGTAGGTCAGAAAAGTATTAGAGAGAGAGAATCCCAAGCAGGCTCTGCACTATCAGCACAGAGCCCAGTGCAGGTCTCGACCTCATGAATTGTGAGATAATGACCTGAGCTGAAACCAAGAGTCAGATGCTTAACCAACTGAGCCATCCAGACACCCTGAAATTAACAAACTTTTAGTTAGAGGAACCAGGCGGGGGTGGTGGTAAAGAAAAGACTCAAATTATTAAAAGGAAAGAAGAAGGGACTATCATTACCAATGTTTCATAAATACAAAGGATTATGAGGGAATACAATGAACAATTGTATGCCAAAAATTAGATCATGTAGATGAAATGTATAAATTCCTAGAAAGACACAAACCATCACATTGATGAAGAAATAGAAAGTCTGCATAGACCTATAACAAGTAAAGAGATTAAATCAGTTGAAAACAAAACAAAACACCACAGAAAAACCCTAACAACTTCTTACAAAGAAAAATCCCCAGCCTAAATAGCTTTATTGGTGAATTATACCACAGGTCTAAGAAGGATTAATGTGAATGATTCATATGTATACTCTCTCAAAAAATAGAAGAGGAAAGACTACTTCCTAATTCACTGTATGAGGCCAGTATTACTTTGATACTGAAGCCAAGACAATAAAAAGAATCCTGCAGATCAATATATCTTATAGATAGAGGATCAAAAATCATCAGTAAAATATTACCAAACCCAAACCAGCAACTTCAAAAGGATTCAACATCATTAACAGGTGAGATTTAATCCCAGGAATGTAAGCTTGAATAAACACATGAAAATCAATTAATTTCATAAACTATATTAATAGAATAAGGCACATAAGCTACATGTTCATCTCGGTAGAAGCTGAAAAAGCACTTGACAAAATCCAACACATTTCATGGCAAAACATTCAACAAACTAGGAATAGAAGGGAATTTCCTCAACCTGATAAAAAGTATCTATGAAACCCATAGTTAACATTATATTTAATGGCAAAAGAATGAATGTTTTCCTTTAAGATTGGGAACAAGACAAGAAATGTCCATTCTCACCACCTCTATTCAACATTGTTGAACATTGGAGTCTTAAGCATGGACAATTAGGTGAGAAAGGGAAGTCAAAATTATCCAGGTTGGAAGGAAGAAGCAAAACTATCTCTATTTGCAGAAGGTATGATCTTGCACATAAAAAACAAAAACAATCCACAAAAGTACTATTGGAACTAGTGAGTGATGTTGCAACTGTAACATTGATATAAAAAATGAATTTTTTTAAGTTTATTTATTTTGAGAAAGAACGTGAGAGTGAGAGAGAGAGAGATTGTGCATGAGCAGGGGAGGGGCAGAGAGAGGGAGAGAGAGAATCCTAAGCAAGCTCCCACCCACATGGGGCTTGATCTCATGAACTGTGAGATCATGACCTGAACTGAAATCAAGAGTTAGATGCTTAACCGACTGAGCCACCCTGGTGCCCCATGAATTGTATCTCTATCTAGTAATAATGACCAATCGAAAAACAAATGAAATTAAATTAAGAAAACAATTTGATTTATAACAGCAACAAAAAGAACAAAATACTTAGGAATAAATTTAACAAAAGGTGGATAAGTCATAAATGGAAAGGCACCCCAGGTTTCGGGATTGGAAGACTTATTACTTATTGTTAAAATGACAATACTCTTAAAATTAATCTACAGATTCAGCATAATCCCCATCAAGATCCCTGATGCCTTTGTGGGTGTTTTCTTGTTTTGTTTCATTTTGTTTTGGTTTGGTTTGGTTTTGGTTTTGCAGAAATGGACAAACTAAACTTCACATGGACATGGAAAACCAGGGGACCAAGAAGAGCCAAAGTGATCTTAAAAAGAAGAACAAAGTTGTAGCGCTCACACTTTTGCATTTCAAAACTTACTGCAGAGCTGCAATAATCAACACAGTGCGGTACTGACATAAGAATAAACAGATTGATCAATGGGATAGAGTTGAAAGTCTACAGATAAACCTTCACATTCATGACCAGTTGATGTTTACCATGGATGCCCAGACAACTGAATGAGGGAAACAATAGTCTTTTCAAGAAATGGTACTGGGACAACTGGATATCCACATGTGAAAAAATGAAGTTGGACCCTTACCTCACACCACATACAATCATTAGTTCAAATGCTTTATAGACTTAAATGTAAGAACTAGAATTAAAACTCTTAGAAGAAAACAGACATAAATCTTCATGGCTTTGAATCAGATAGTGATTTCTTGGATATGACTCCAAAAGAATAAACAACAAACGAACACATAGATATACTGGCCTTTCATAGAAATTTAAAACTTTGGTGCTTCAAAGAGAACAATCAAGAAAGATGAAAAGACAATGCACGGAGTGGGAGAAAATACTTGCAAATCATTTATCTGAGAAGCGATCTGTCTAGCATAGATAAGGAAGTCTTATGATTCAATAACATAAAGATAAATATCTCAATTAATAGAATAGACAATTCTCCAAAGAATCTATACAAATGGCCAACAAGTACATGAAAAGATTCTAATCTTAATAGTCATTAGGGAAATTCAAATCAAAATCACAGATACCTTTACACGCCCTGTGATGACTGTAATAACAAGGAAACCAAATAACAATTGTTGGTGAGACTGGGGAGAAAGTGGAGCCCTCCCACACTACTCTGATTGGAATGTAAAAGGGTGCTAATCATCTTGGAAAGTGGTCCGCAGTTCCACAAAAAGACAAACATACATTTACCACAGGACCTAGCAATTTCACTCCTAGATATACTCAAGACAAATTAAAACCTATTCACACAAAAACACATACACAAATGTTTGTAGCAACCTTATTTAATAATAGCTGAAAGTAGGGGGCTCTGGGTGGCTCATTCGATTAAGTGTCCAACTTCGGCTCAGGTCATGATCTCGTGGTCCATGAGTTCAAGCCCTGCATCAGGCTCTGTGCTGTCAGCTCAGAGCCTAGAGCCTCCTTCAGATTCTGTCTCCCTCGCTCTCTGTCCCTCCCCTGCTCACCCTCTGTCTGTCCCTCTCTCAAAAATAAATGTTAAAAAAAATAATAGCCAAAAGTAGAAACAACCCAAATGTCATGAATTGATGACTCAATAAAAACACAGGATCTATCCATAATGGAATATTATTTCGCAATAAAAAGGAATTAAGCTCTAATATACGTGACACTATGGATGAACCTTGAAAACATAATGCTAAGTGGAAGAAGCCATTCAGAGAAGACCACATATTATATGAGTTCACTTATGTGAGGCGTCCAGCATAATGGAAATCTATAGAGAGTGAAAATAGATTAGTGGTTACCCAGGATTGGAGGATTAGGAGAGACTGATGATTGTTAATGGGTACGGTGTTGCCTTTCGAGGGGATGGATATGTTCAAAAATTGGTGGTGGTGACAGCTGCGCGATTCTGTGAATATACTAAAAACCACTGGATCATACACTTTTTCTTTACTAAGATAAAGCTTTTAATTAGGAAAAGAAAAAGAAGCAAAAGGTGGATGTCATAATGTGTTCTTTCATTTCATGAAAGAACTTTTCTAGTAACTAGATCCACCTGACAATGGAATGGGCTGTTTTTGAGTTGGCAAGCTCTCCGTAAGCAAGAAGTAGTCAACCGGAAGTTGATGACTGTCTGTTAAGAATGTCAATCTTTCCTTTCTGGATGCATAAGGTCCAGACTAGAGCTGACTATATAGCCCTTCCCCCAGAGAAAGCTCTTCCCTCAAAAAGTCTGGCAAGGATGTTTCCAACTTCACCCAGGGCTCTAGAAACTCCGTCTCACTGGGGAATTCTGTATAGTCTGTCCCTCAAAGCTACCCCATCGAAAGGATAATTGACACAGTTGGATAGAGACCTACCAACTTTATACCCATCACTGGTTGAGGGCTGCTTCCAGGCATTAACTCTCTTACAATTCCATCTTAGCCTACGTATAGGCTCTATCTAGTCCTTATTCTGAGGCCAGAACAAGGCAGGGAGTTGCGGGTGCTAACGTAAGCTGCCTTCAGGTAGGAAGTGAATGTCAAGTGTCAGCATCTGCTATAACACCCCAGTCTCCAGCTGTAGTCCATGTGTGTCTGCTCTGGACATCAGACGCATACAGGCAAGTAGTCACTAGATTCCTCTACCTGTATCCACTTATGGAAAGATGAGACTCTAGCGGGGAATCAAGCAGCACTGACCTCTGCCTTTTATTCCCCAAAGTTATCTCAAACTCAACCCACCCCACGCTGAACTCATCTCCTTCTGCAATCCATTCTTATTTCTATAGTTCTTGTCTATGAAGATGGCCACTCAAATCCCCCACCCGGAAATCTTCCTTGGCTATTCTTTAACCCCAACATCCGATCTGTCACCATGCCTGGCAGAGCCACCTCCCACCTCTCTGGACTTTCCCTGATCGGCTATTTTTCAATTTGTATTATTTATTCCAATGCGAATGAGATGCAACTAAATAAGAAAGGGGCCTTGGCGATCTTACTGGCGGCGGTCAAGATGAGTTTCCATGGTTCAGCGATTGCAGCCATTGCCTTTTCGTTCCCCCCCCCCCCCGCCAGGTTGGAACCCCCTTGAGTGTGGGCACCACATCTTACTTTTGTCCTGACCTCATGGCTCTGAGCACAGGACTGGGTAGCAGCATCTCAGTGATGCTTGCCGTGTTCTGGTCCACTCTCGGCCGGGCCGTCTCCTCCATTAGGCACAGCAGGTGCAGTGATTTGGACTCATACATTTTCACGGGCTCATGGAAATGCTTTCATTTCTCTTGAAATTAGAAAAAAGATAAACATATCATATAAAAGGAATGCATCAATAGTAATGATTCCAGCCTGGACCATATTTGTCTTTATTCCAACCTAGTTGTAAAATATAACATTGTTAACGTTTTTTTTTTTTTTTCTTTGTGGTTAAAGGGACCCATGATCACAAAAGTGCCTAGAGCCCCCGAGAGTGATAATGCAGCCGGCTCTCAGGTCAGCATCACCTCCCCGTGAAGTCAGAAACTTCTGGACTTGCTGGGGGGGGCTGCACAACTGCTGTCCCTTGTCATTTATGTTGGAAAGAAGAACTCAGAGAACTATGTATTCTGCCTTGTCCTACCTCCTTTCAAGACTCCAGGACAAAAATAGCCCCAAGGCCTTTTGGATTGGTGGAACCGAAGATAAGTTTAAATTTAAGAGGCTCTAACTTCAAACATGGGAGATAAGATGAAAAAAGAAATCCAGACAGTCTACTTTCGTTCTATCCCAATCAAACTTTTATTTCAAAGAACTATTTAAAGAACCTGACATATGTGAAACACAAAACTCTTTTTTTAAACCTTCGGGGATTTGACAAAGAGCCCGAAATTGAGACCTTCTCGTTCCCACAGCACTAGCTACCCTTCGAGTGCCAAGGTCTGGGCCGTGCAGGGAGGGGGGTTCTGTTCGGCCTGCCCCACGGCCATCTGCTGCATGAACTGCGTGTTGCCTAGACTCTCCGCAAGTTGCAAGCTGCAAGCATTTGCCCAGCAAATCAGGTTAAAATGAACAAAGGTGGTCTCGAAGGGGGATGTCTCAGAGGGCACTGCGGGCCAAGGGGAGTGTGTAATGCGCCGTGGGGTAAGGATGGGGTGGAGCAGTTTGGGGAGGTAGAATGACGTTGCTAGGCAACCAGTCTTGGTGCCTTTGTAACTGTGGATCTATTTTGTTTGAAGCAGCAGCTGGCGGCCGCCACCTTCTTTTATCTCTCTCCCCTTCTCTCTATGCCCAGAGCACAGACCTGAGCCTTAGCTCTCAGGGAGAGGCTGGGAGGAGGAGGAGGGCTACAGAAAAACCTGCTTGGGGCTACAGAAAAAAACAAAAAGCAAAACACACGCATGAAAAGCCAGACAGCGTAGACCCGGTGGCATCTGGATGCTTCCATTTACTAACCGAGATCTTAGGCCAGTTTATTTCATCCCTCTGATGTTCAGGTTTCTTGGTTATAAAACTGAGGCCATAGCTCTCTTGCAGGAACATTGCGAAGATGAGAGAAAACGTGGGAACATGGTAGATACTCAATAATCAGTAGCAGAGTGGTGAGAGCATGGGCTCAGGCACCAGACTGCCTATGTCCTCATCTAGCTCTGCCTCTCGTGAGCTGTGTGACCTCAGGCATGTTAATTAACCATTCAGTGCCTTTGCTGGTTTTTTTTTTTTCATCTGTGAAATGAGGAATAAATAATGGTACTTACCCAACCAGGGTCATTTTGAGGATTCAATACATTAATAACGCAAAGTGTTTCGAACACGACAAGCACTCAATACATGCTTGCAGTGATTTGTAATAATTCATGCATGTCGGAGTGTGTCTGCAGACCAGGTGCTAGAGAAGCAGCCTCGCCTGAGCTCATTTTCAAAGGGCTTTGGATTTGGGCTGCCGCAGACACGAGGAGATCATTACCGTAGTTCCTTGAGGGCAGCGTACGTGTCGATTAAGCAAGGACTTCTTTGATCAGCTGTATGGCCTTACCCAGGTTCCGTAAGCTCTTTTGGCTGTAAGAGACCATCTTGTAAAAGGTGACTCATAAGGATACCTGCCCAATCTGGTGGTGGTAAGGATTAAATGAGGTAGCTTGGTGGGTGCTTCGCATAACGCCTGGCATCCAAAACCTGGTGGCTGATGTCATTTCTAGAAATAGAGACAAAGATGAGAGGAGCAGCATGGGGTCTGTGCTTCCTTCAACAGAGTGACATTAGGAAAAGGGCTGCAGGCGGAGGCCGAAGAGGCTGGTTTTTGCTGGGCTCTCTCTTTGGGGTACGGGATGCATGAGCCCAGGCATGCGCAAAGCTGCTTTGTGGTTTCCAGGTGACTAAGAGTGACAGGCTAGGAAAGGCATCCTTCCATTTTCAGTGCGGACTGCTTGGTAGAGACCGTGGAGTTCTCATGGGGAGAGGGGTTGCAGGGATGGGGGTGAAATGTCCCTAGAGGAAGACGTCAGAAAGAGAAGGGGGAGTACACCTGGATAAGCAGGTGCGGACCAGCATGGTGAGCTCTTTTAGAATGACTACTATTAGGGCCCCATCTGGTGAGGCCTAAGTACATCTGGTGACACACGCGTTGTAAATGCTCTGAGTTATAAGGAAGAAAAATCACCCAAAACTTGGGCTATCTTGCATAATTTCAGGAGTAAACTGGGCATTTGTAAAATAATGGATTGAAGAAATAGAGAAGAAATAGCAAGGAAGTATAAATGGGGAAAGCCCAAGGAAAGGCCCCACTGGAGTGATTCACTGGCAAGATGAGCTTACGTCTTTTGGAGTGACCGTAGAGGTGGGTTTATGGAAAACCTTGGACCCTTCGCTCGAAAGTTTTAACTTTTGTCTCATATAGTAAATATTTTTGAGCAGGAGGATGATAGAAAAGAACTCGTAGCTCAAATAAATAGTGGGGGTGGGGGGGCATCTATCTGGTGTCAGAAGCCCTGGGTTTGAATCTTGACCCATCCTTGTCTCATAACGATGGACAGGCCATTAACTCTCCTGAGATGTAAGATGAAGATAATAGTACCTTCTTCCAGGGTAGGGTTAGGAGGAGCAAATGTGTGATGTGCTTCACACCTTTAAGAGCAAAAGTACCACCAGCAAAAATAAACAGCAGGACCCCATCAAACTACGACACTTCTACAAAGAAAACCATGAACAAAAAAAAGGCAACCCATATATAGAATGGGCAAAAACAAACACCATGTCTGAGAAGGGGTTAATATCCAAAATATATAAAGAATGCATACAACTAAGTAGCAAAAGAAAAAAAGCTAACCAAAAAATGGGCATATCTGAATAGACATTTTCTTCCCCAAGGAAGACGTCCAGATGGCCAACAGACACATGAAGAGGTGCTCATCGTCACTCATCATGAGGGAAACGCAAGCCAAAACCACAACGAGATATCACCTCACACCCATCACAATGGCCATCCCCAAAAAGACAAGAAATAGTAAGTGTTGATGAAGATGTGGGGGAAAGGAACCCTTGTGCACTGTCGGTGGGAATGTAAATTGGTGCAGTCACCATGAAACACAATATGGAGGTTCCTCAAAAAATTAAAAATAGAACTACCCTATGATTCAGCAATTCCGCTTCTGGGTATTTATCGGAAGAAAACAAAAGCATAAACTTAAGAAGATATGTAGCATTATTCACAACACCCAAGATATGGAAACAACCCAAGTGTCCACCAATAGGTGGGTGGATGAAGACGACGTGGTGTGCACCCAGTGGGATATTATTCAGCCATAAATAAGATGGAAATCTTGCCATTTGTGACAACATGGACGGACCTTGAGAGAGTTATGCTAAGTGAAGTAAGTTAGAGAAAAACAAATACCCTATGATCTCACTTAGATATGAAGCCTAAAAAACAAAGAAATGAAAAACCAAACTCATAGGTACAGAGAACAGATTGGTGGTTGCTAGAGGTGGGAGGGGGGCGGGGGTGGGCGAAACGGATGAAGGGGGTCAAAAGGTACAAACTTTCAGTGATAAAATAAATAAGTCCTGGGAATATGATGTATTGCATGGTGACTGTACTTAATAATATTGTATCATGCATTTTGAAATTTAAGAGAGTAAATTTTTTTTTAATATGGTGTGAAAGTACTCTATAAACTCTTCCTACCTTCTTTTTCTTTTTCTTTCCTGACTCGGCTTTGTGACGTACGTCTTCCCCTGGACTTTGACATCACCTTGTACATTGGCATGACTTAGACAACTGTTGGCTGCAAAACTCAGATGTGCCTTGAATTCTCCTGAACAATATTGAACTGTCTTGGACAGTAAGCAATCGATGGGCTCACATAACCAGAAATCTAGAGGTAGGGTCGATCTCGGGATGGCTCTGTCCCCAGACTGGGTTTGACATGGCCACAGCAGGCCCAGTGCTCATATCTGTGCCTAATAACATTTGGAGGGAGGGTTCCTTCCAGTAACATCCCCGTACAGAGAGAAGGATTTTCTTAGAACCCTCCAGAGCCCTCTCTTTACAGCTCATTTTCCAAAGTGCTCACATACCTGTTCTTGAACCAAACATTAGCAAGACAGGTAAGTGTACCTTTAGATCGGGGGTTCTCAGTTGGGGGTGATTTTGCTCCCCATCCCTCCCCGCCCTTATCACTTGGCAGTATCTGGAGACATATTTGATTGCCATGAATGGAGAACAGGAGAGTGTGTGCCGCTAGCATATGTATGTGAGTAGAGGCCAGAGATGCTGTTAAATGCCCTACAATGCACAGGAGAGTCACCCCCCCCCAACCATAAAGAATTATCCAGGCCAAAACATCAATAATGCCAACACTGAGAAACCCCATTTTAAATTTTTTATGTTTATTTATTAATTTCGAGAGAGAGCGAGCATGTGTGCATACAAGCAGGGGAGGGGTACAGAGAAGGAGAGATGGAATCCTAAGCAGGCTCCGCACCATTAGAATAGAGCCCAAGGTGGGGCTCAAACTCACGTACAGCGAGATCATGACCTGAGCCGAGATCAAGAGTTGGATACTTAACCGACTGTGCCACCCAGGCGCCCCCCGAGAAGCCCTGTTTTAGACTGATCCACCCCACACTGGGGCTTGGAGTGCAGTTAGTGGCCATATTTGTCTGTATGGAGGAGGAGCGAACAAAACTGAGGTTCACTTAGGAAAGCGAAGGGGGAAATTGATCTTGAAATTGACAATCAACCCTGTACCCTGTACCTTGGCTCCAACCAGGACACTTACTTCAGTGTGTGGCTGTTGTTTCTTGTGTTAGCTTTCTATTGCTGTGTTATAAATTGCCACAAAGTATTGTAAAACAAGTGCATGTTTATTACCCAGTTTCTGTAGGTCAGAAGTCTGGGTGTGGTGCAGACGGATACTGTGCTCAGGGTCTCACTGGGCTTAAATTAAGATGTTGACTGGGACTGTGGTTCTCTGGGACTCTGGGTCCTCTTCTAAGCTGATTAGTTGGGGCTGAATTAGTTGCTCTGTGGTTCTAGACCGAGGTCTCTGTTTCCTTGCTGATTTCTCAGCTGGGGGTCCCTCTCTGCGACTAGAGGCCACCTGAATTCCTTCCATGTGACCCCCCTCCATCCTCCAGCTAGCAATGGTGCAGAGAATCCTTCTTATGCTTTGAACCTCCAACTCACTCCTCTGCCAGCAACCAGAAAAAACTCTCTGCTTTTCAAGCACTCATGCCATTGGGTCCACCCCTATCTTGAGGTCAACTGATCTGGAACCTTAATTACATTGACCAAATCTCTTCACAACAGCACTTACCAGTGTTTGAATGAATAACTGGGAGAAGGTGGATATGTCCCAAGCATCTCTGTGTTACTGGCTTTTAGCGGAGTACCTGGCAAATATTTTTGTTCTCAATAAATATTGTTTGAACAAATAAAAGAAACTCATTTCCTTTTTCTTCTTCTCCTTCTTCTTTTTGGATAGAATTACTAGATTGGTCACACAGGAATGTTCTATCCAGAGAACTGTATCATCTGGGAGTTAGCAGGTACATCTATCTGCTCATAGAGGAATCTGTCAATCATTCTAGGGATCTACACATTCATAGTGGGATTCATCCGATTAAGATCTCCCTGGTTCTGAGCTCTGGGTTTGTTACAACTGCAGATTGAACTTTTTTGCATTGCCTTTTTGGCAGAGCGGGCAAACTGCTGACTCATATTAAATCTTTATAGCTCACCTAAAGCTTTCCTGCATTAACTGGTACTATGCCCGGGCCCTCCCATTTGGCACTTGGGCGGGATGTTATGCCGTTCGCTTCCACTCATTTCCATGTCATGAGTTCTGGTCTATCATTTCAGCCCGTTGGAGACCCTTGGGAATTCTAATTTTATAATCCAACTTCTTGGCCCTCCCGTCTCACTCTGTAATACTTGAAAACATAGGAAAGCACATTTTATTTGTCTTTTTCCAAATAGATTATAAAAATGTTAAATGAGGCAAGCCCAAATTCAAAGCCCTGAGGCATGTTACCTCTTTCAAGTTGACAACAATGATTTAATCAATAGTCTGTGTAAGGATTGCCCAACCTATGATGAACCAACTCTTACTTTTACTTTTCCATCCTATCTGCAAGCGTATTATGAAAGACGTAAATGTTTGGCTGAACCTAAGTTGTGTAGAATAATACCATTCAGTTATAATCCTAGGACGACAACACACGTCGTTTGCAATCAGGTATGTACACACGTCAGGAAATTCTCCTCCAAATTCTCAGTTACAGTCGTGCCTTGATATCCTACATATTGTTTTTGTGCAGAGACATAGATATCTTTTAACTCCCAGGTTTCATTGGTTGCCTTCCAATATTTTCTCAGTGACAGATGATTCTGGTAGTCTCGTTATGTTGATCTATGAGCTGGTAAGCATTTCTATTTCCTTGTCTCCATGACTTATGGGAATTTCCATTTGGGAGAAGAGACGATTGTCCTGACTTGTGGGGAGTAAAGGTTGGGCTGTTGGATGGGAACAAGTCACATGACTCTGTTGAAGGGATTCTCATTGAGGTGCCTATTTATTCCCCAGGTTTTCTCCTTGATCAATTATGTATATTTGCAGTTTCCCCAACTCTTCTTAATCATCACACTTCAGGGAAATAAAAGTTCCCTTGTTCACAGGAAAAGACTGGGGCTCTGTAAACTGGGATTTCCTATTGGTCCATAGGTTTTTGTTTTTGTTTTTTTTAGTTTATTTATTTTGAGAGAGAGTGAGAGAACCCAAGTGGGGGAGGGGCAGAGAGAGAAAATCCCAAGCAGGCTCCACGCTCTCAGCACCAAGCCCGACTTGGGGCTCCAACTCACGAACTGTGAGATCGTGACCTGAGTGGAAACCAAGAGTTGGATACTTAACCGACTGAGCCACCCAGGCATCCCATAGGGTTTTCTGTTGATGTTGGATTGGATGTTTCCGGACCCCTAAATGCACCAGTGATACTGTAAGGGTGGGGTTGAGCTTTACAGGTTCTTAGAAAGCGAACTTGGACAAGCAGAAGAGTGTCAGGCAAAATTTAATGTGGCAGCCAGTCTTCCAGATAGCTCTTAGTGGTCCCTGCCTTCTGGTATTGTGTTCACCCCCCACATCGTACTAAGGTCAGTCTGTGTGACCAGTACACTACAGTGGAAGTGATAGTACATCACCTCTAGGATGAGGTTATAGAAGTCACTGCAGTTTCCATCTTGGCCACTTTATCTCGTTCTTTGACCAGTCACTCTAGGGAAAGCCAGCTCCCATGCTGGGAGCACCTTACCAAGAGGCCTATGTGAATAGGAACTGAGGACTTGGACCACCACCCAGTGAGGAACTGAGTTCTCTTGCCAGGAGTTAGGTGAGAGACTAGTATAGGATCCTCTAGGCCTATTCAAGCCTTCAGATGACCACAGCCCCAGCCAATATCTTGACTGCAGCCTATGCGAGACCCTGACCAGAGGGACCTCATCAAGACACTCAGGGTTCCTGATCCTCAAAACCTAAACGAGATAATACATTTTGAGCATTTTGAGCTGGTAAACCTTGGGGATAATTCTGTATGTGCCAGTAGGAAACTTACACCCTAGGAGATGCTGAATGAGATGATTTGGTTTCCTTAAAGGAAGTGAATAAAATGCTAAATCTGGGGCACCTGGATGGCTTAGTCGGTTAAGCGTCTGACTTTGGCTCAGGTCATGATCTCACAATTTGTGTGTCTGAGCCCCACGTTGGGTTCCGTGCTGTCAGTGCAGAGCCTGCTTCTGATCCTCTATCTCCCTCTCTCTCTGTGCCTCCCCTGCTTGTGCTCTTTCTCAAAAATGAATAAACATTTTAAAAAATTAAGAAAAAAATAAATGCAAAATCCCCAGAAAACAGTGAAAGACTAGTTGGTGAATTTCTAGGGTCAGAACACTAGAGGATATTGTTACTAAACTTGCAGAGGTATGCCTTTTACCGTTTTTAAAATGTCAAAATAATATTTCTTTGTTAACACGCGTGCGCACACACACATGCACAGATATATAAAGTAAAAAGTGCTGGTAGCTTTTCTATCCTTCCTATCCTACTCCTCAGAAGCAACTGCTGGTATTGGTTTTGCTTTTATCCTTCCTGCTCTTCTGTTTGCTGTCACTTAATAAACTCAATAAAACCTGATGTGTGTGTGTGGGGGGGGTTGAGGGGTGTTTTATCTGACAAATGTCTTTATCATTTACCAATACATCATGGCTTCTACCCATGCCAGTAGTCTTGGCTCCAATGTAATTGTTCTTTTTCTAAATTTTTTAAATGTTTATTTTTGAGAGAGACAGAGCATGAGCACAGGAGAGGCAGAGAGAAAGGGAGACACAGGCTCTGAAGCAGGCTCCAGGCTCTGAGCTGTCAGCATAGAGCCCGACGCAGGGCTCGAACCCACGAACTGTGAGATCACGACCCGAGCCAAAGTTGGACACTTAACGGACCGAACCACCCAGGCATCCCTCTGATGTAATTGTTCTAAAAGGTACATTATATCCCATAGTATGGTGTTCTATAATTTAGTTAAATATGATTCTCTGTTAATAATTGATAATGTTTTTATTAATTAATGTGTTTATTTGCCATTACACACAATGCCACAATAAATATCTCTGAGCACATGTACGAGTATTGTTTTAGGATGAACTTCTAGAAGTGGAGTTAGGGGTTAAAAGGTGCGTAGATTTAAAATTTTGGCAGAAAATGCCCCATTGCCTTTCATAAGTGTTCTTACTTCTTCTCCCACTAACGTGTTCTTTCACCCTGATACCAAATAGTAGTAATTTTTAAAATTTCTGCTACTTTGATGAGCAAAAACTTGCCTGTTGTTTACATTTGTATATTTCTACTAAGAAATGCACAGTCATTTGAACGGGTCTGTTCTATGTCATATTTCTGGCTGATTTCAAGAGCTGTCTTCCTCTTGGTTTTTAGCAGTTTGATTACGATGTGTTGGGCATGGATTTTTTTTATATATGTGTCTATCCTATTTGGAGCTCACCAAGCTTCTTGAATCTATAGGTTTATGCCTTTTGCAAAATTTTCATAGTTTTTACCTTTTTTTTTTTCCAGTATATTTTTCTGCCCTGCATTCTTCTGCTCCTCTGGGACCTGAATGACACAAAGGTTAAGACATTCTGGTATATCGGGGCACCTGAGTGGCTCAGTCAGTTAAGCTTCTGATTTCGGCTCAGGTCATGATCTCACCATTTTTGAGTTCGAGCCCCGCGTCTGGCTCTGGGCTGACAGCTCAGAGCCCGGAGCCTGCTTCAGATTCTGTGTCTCCCTCTCTCTCTGCCCCTCCATTGCTCGTGCTCTGTCTCTGTCTCTCTCTCTCTTTCAAAAATAAATAAACATTAAAAAAAAAAAAGACATTCTGGTATAATCTCACTGGTTCCTGAGACTCTGTTCATCTCTTTTTTCTCTCCCAATTTTCTTCCTCTGTTGTTTAGACTGAACAATTTCCTTTGGTCTATCCAACAGGCTTCAACATTTTGGTTATTGTGTGTTTTCATTCTAAAATTTACATCTGGATATCCTTTATCCTTTCTCTTTTCCTGCTAAGACTTTCTATCTCTCCATTCATTTCAAGAGTGCTCTCCCTTCATTCTTGGAATATTTTATAATAGCTGCTTGACAGTCCTTGCCGGAAAGTGCCAACATCTGCATCATTTCGTTGCCGGTGTCTGTCGATTGTCTGTTTTCATGTGACTGAGATTTGACGGTTCTTCATATGCTGAGGGTGGTAGGCAGAATAAAGTCTCCCTCAAAGATGTCCCTGTTCTCATTCCCGGAAACGGTGAATATGTTACGTTCCATGGCAGAAGGAAGTGAGGTTGCAGACACTATTAAAATGGCTTATCAGCTGACCTTGAGATGGAAAGATTTACTGGCAGGCCAACTATAATCACAAGCATCTTTAAAAGCAGGGCATATTTCCTGGCTGTGGTCAGAAGGGGATATGGCAATGGGAGAAGGGTCGGAGGAATGTGAGATTGCTTGCTTTGAAGATAGAGCAAGGGGGCCATGAGTCAAGGAGTGTGGGCAGCCGCTCAAAGCTGGAAAAGGCAAAGAAACAATTCTCCCACAGAGCCTCCAAAAGGAACCAGCCCTGCCCACACCTGGACCTTAGCCCAGTGCGACTGATTTTGGACTTCGGATTGAACAAAACTTTAAAGTTAAAAAAAAATGGGTATTGGGTGAAGCCACAAAGTTTGTGGCCATTTGTTTCTAGCTATAGAAAATGAATACACTGAATAATGTTGGATTGTATCCTGGCAATTCTGAACGATATGCTATGCGACCCCGGGCTTTGTTTCCATGTTATGTAAAGGTTGGTATTTGTGTTTTCATAGGCGATCAACCCAGATGGATTCAGGCTGAAAGGCCTGCCAGCCTTCTGCGGGTTGTAGTTTCGATGCCGGTCTCGTTTTCAGGATCTTTGGAGCGATGCAGATTTCCCCCTTGTGTGTGCCCCTGGGGGCACGGGTGTCAATCTGGGACTTGAGTGGTGGTCTACCCTTTAATTCGGTTCTCAGAGTCGTTAATGTGGTGTTTAGGAGCGGGTGCACACATGCGCGGCCCAGGGTTGAGCCCAGGGGTTTCTAAACAGCTTGATGTGGCCATTTGCCCAAGTTCTTCCCTCTTTGCGATCTCCCTCGCACTTTCTAGCACTCTGGCTCCCCTTGGCCATCCTCTGGACAGAGGGCTAGTGCTCTATTTATCCTACTTCCCATGCATGTGTCCACATTCAGAGCCAAGTGGTGGGAAACATAGAAAAGAGGAATGGGTCACCCCCATTCTTTGGAAAAAACAGCTCCTCCCAGCAGAGAGGAAGCATCCCCTGTGGGCTGTCCCTGCCCCAGCTCTCACTGACCCCCTGCTGCTCTGATTGCTGGGGTGTGAGAGAATGGCGAAAAGAAGGAAAAAGAAGAGCCGCCCAGGGTTAACTGCACCTTGAGCCAGAACCAGTGGGAGATCTTTCTATCCACACCTGTGCACTTCCAGATTTGGGGCTGCCCCCAATCCAGCCTGGGGATACTCCGTCAATCAAGTGGGAAACTCACTGCTGGTTCGGTGGCATCTGGATTTCTGGTCTCCCTCCCCAACCTGACAGCCTGCTGTCATTTACTTTTCAGACGCTCCCATAGCTGCTGCATCGTGCTTCGCCCCGGGGTCTAGAGCTGCGCTGAGCGGCAGAGACATTTCATCCAGGACTGGACCCCCCCGCGTCTCCCCTCCATATCTGCTGACACTCACACTTTCCCTCGGGGGTCCTGGTCACACGGCAGCTCCCCTCCCCTTGCTGCCCTTGAATGAGAACAGGCCACAGCCAGACGTGAATGAACCTGTGACTCGGCGCCTCTCTGTGAGCTCGGATCACCTGTCCTGCGCCGCACTCCGGGGCTTTTACTAGAAGGCACACATACAGGTCAACTTAGTCTACAGACCCATCTGCAAAGAAATCCAGACAGACAGCTTACGGCAGTGTTTTATGAGCCACGGAAGGCTCTGTTGAGAATGACTGGATCCTTCCTGGGAAATGAGAGCCGTGGAAGCATCTCACTCTCCCTCAACATTTTAGCGTTGAGACTTACCGCAAACCTTGTCATTCTAGTATAAGTTAGTTCCTTCTCAGTGACTTTCAGGCCTGCTGAAAAGCCGCAGACAGTGCGGCGAAGAGGCCGGGTGTGAGCATGTCCCTTTGTCCGCCTGTGTGTGTGCCTGCCCTTGGTGGGCTGTCTCCTACCAGCTGCCGTGGGATCATTCGGGAAAGCTCGAAGTTCGTCTATTGCCTTGCATCTCTCCTCTGCACTCGCAGAATCTGCCGTGCTCACTTTACATTCGGACTTTACATCCATGCTTTCCCCTCATTTGCTTAATGTGGCAGCCGGGTTCCCTAACCTGAGCTATTTGCTGTCTGACCGTCTGCCTCCGTCTTCCGCCCTTTTGTCTGTGATTGGACTGTGGCAAAATAATGGGTGTTTAGAGTCCTTTTAGTAGGAAAAACAACTGCAGAACTGAAAACAGACGACTCCTATTAGGCAGCAAACAAGCGGGCAGGATACTTCCTTGCGACCAGTAAACATTCCTGCTCAGTCGTTTCTCATCCAATTATCTCGTGCTTACCAAACAGTAACATACATATGAATCATCTGAGGATCTTATTAAAATCCAGGTTCTTGGGGCGTCTGGGGGCTCAGTCGACTGAGCGTCCGACTCTTGATTTTGGCTCAGGTCACGATCTCCCGGTTCATGGGTTCGAGCATAGGTCAGGTTCCCTGCTGACAGGACAGCGCAGAGCCTGCTTGGGACTCTCTCCCTCTCTCTCTCTGCCTCACCCCTACTTGCCCTTTCTCTCTCTTTCAAAATAAATAAACCGTAAAAAAAATGAAATACAGGTTCTCCTGGCATTGGTCTGGGATGGGGAGGGACATCCTGCCTCTGCAATCCTCTCACCTGGGATGTCGTAGCTACTTGCTGGGTCGCCCCAAGAGCATTTGTCATTTGCGTCCGAAGAATTTTACTGCCATT
>CM053570.1:7347567-7419300 GCA_028646485.1 Cryptoprocta ferox
AGGGGCTGCAGCAAAGAAAACCCAAAGCCTGGAGTACGTCTTTTGCTTTCGTGACTGCAGGAACCAAAGGCATCAACTATTGCTATTTACTGATCCTAGCTCCATGCCCTGTTTCCCGTGGTCCCAGAATTTTCCATATGCTGTGTGTTCAGAGATGAGAATGGAAATGGGATCTGATGCCCCTGGGAAGGGCCATGTTGAATTACTTGCACACTTACTGAGGCATCTTATAAGGGTTGGGCTGGGGCGCCTGGGTGGCTCAGTCCATTAAGCATCCGGTCTGACTCTCGGTTTCAGCTCAGGTCGTGATCTCACAGTTTCGTGAGTTCGAGCCCTGTGTCAGGCTCTGCGCTGGCAGTGTGGCGCCTGCTTGGGATTCTCTCTCTCTCTTTTTCTCTCTCTGCCCCTCCCCTGCTCACATGGTCTCTGTCTCAAAATAAATAAACTTTTCAACTTTTCTTTGAGAAAAAAGGGGGGTTGGGCTGGCAGAGAATCACCTCGACGCAGAGAGAAGTGGCCCAAAGTAGTAGAGGAGAGAGAGGAGAGAGGAGACTGTGTCTTCCCTGAGCCAGTTTCCTCCTGCCTTCACTCGGCCCCCTGAAAAGATTCTCCCAATAGCTTAATGCTCACGAACAGAAAACCTATACACATGGAAGGTACATGGAGGCTGTCCAACCTGAACAAGGCACTGTAAATCATCGAGTGGCTAGAAACACAGCCCAGGGGATTAAGTGTACCCAGCCATTGATTGACATGGTGTGTGTGTGTGTGTGTGTGTGTGTTGCAACAAAAAAGGAGAGAGAGCAGAAAGCAAAGAAGAATTCAGACACACTGACCCCACACCAAACACCTTCCGCACAGTTGGGTCCTTCTAATTTTCTCACTCCCGTCCCCTTGCACTTGATGACTTGAGGCTACTGCTCTGCCACTGCCATCTTAAATGTAGAAATGAGAGTGGAGTCAAATTCTTGCGGGACCACGATCTGCTTTATAGGCTGATCTAATTGGAGGCTTACAGGCACCTGTGAGATAGGATTCGTTCCTGTTTTCTGAAACACATGAGGGAAACTCACAGTGCAAGCACTCTATTGTAGGGGCTGGGGAGTTTTAGCCCGGTTTGGACACCAAAACCTTGCTCTCCTGTGCTGTTCAACCCTGTCTGTGCCCACACAGATTGGCAGAGGAAGCTCTTGAGGTGCTGCCCCACATTGGTATGTTAACATATCCGAGTGAGGGGTGGCTGGGTGACTTACTCAGCTAAGCGTCCAACTCTTGATTTTGGCTCAGGTCATGACCTCCTGGTGGTGAGATCGAGCCCAGTGTTGGGTTCTGAGTCGGGCTCCTTGTTGGGCTCTGAGTTGGGCATGGAGGGATTCTCTCTCCCCCCCTCTCTCTCTGAAAAGGAAAAAATACCTGTGTGATTCTGGGGTGCCTGGCTGGCTCAGTCAGTGGAGGGTGTGACTCGATCTCAGGGTTGTGAGTTTGACCCCAACATTGGGCATGCAGAGTACAATAAAATAAAATAAAATGAAATGAAATAAAAATAATAAAAAGCTGAGTGATTCTAATGCATCTGGGGTTGAGAACCACTGGGCTACACCATACTGACTCTTTCCCATTATATTCCCACCCCTTGGTGCTGGCCTTCTACCCACTTTCGCTGGCCTTTCAGAAATGCCCCAATCCTGCCAGCTTGTCCACGGAGGATCTAATGAATGAGAGCAACATGTGAAAGTCTACGGATCATTCCTCTTACAACAAAAGTGTGCAGGACCTAAATGACACGGGTGTTCCTCATTCGCTGCACATAAACGTGTCTGGCGAACACCAGCTGAATTGCACTGTAAGCAAAACAGCAATTCTGAGAGATGTTTACTGAATGCCTTGCTGTTATTACATGGCGTGATAGGAAAAGCACCCTCGTTCGGAGCCATAAACGTGGGGGTTCTTGCTTCTGTCTGCCTGCCAGCTCGCTCTGGGAGACGAAGAAAGTTCCTTCGCCCACCTGGACCTCAATTTCCTTATTTGTAGAAAGAACGTGGGTGTAGATTTGATATTTGAAGCTCCCTCCACTACGTGCCATGTGGGTCACGACATTGCTATTCTGTCGACACCTCGCGATGCCCAGCTGTAGGAGGGCTGGGTCCTTTAACCCGTGACTTTACCGGACAATGTGGTTGTCTCATTATAGACGAAAATGTTCTAAAAACACAAAAGGCTGTTTCTCCTAAATAAAAATTAGGTCAAGCACTCTCTCTCTCTCCTTTTAAGAACACCCTTTTAAGAACAATCTGAGTGAATTTAGAGAGTCTAATGCTTATAGTTGGATGTTAATTACAGGTTTTTTCACTGACATGCACGACCTTGACTTTCAATTATTCAGGAATGGCCAGTACAGAACCTAAAGTGGGCTGTTGACACAAGAGTCTTGGAAATAGGGTAACGCTTCTCTCTTTCCCCAAATCAGAATGCATTAATTAGTGTTTGGTGTAGGGATAAGGATTAAGGACACAGTCATTTTAGAGAAGGTTAATTTGGTCCAATGGCGTAATTCTGGTGTTTAGGTATTATTCACACTTGCTGACAGAGCATATTAGACGGAATCTCAGAGAAGTTCTTACTGGTTTGGGGCTTGTACAGAGTAGATGCCAGAGGCCCCTGTGCTGGCGTGGAAGCGGCCGGGTTTACTAAAGGGCTCATTTCCGGTCTGGGACCAGCAGGTGCGTGGCTGACAAACCAGCTGACCTGCGCTCGGCCACTCTAAGCGCTGTGCCTCATCCTGCCAGGAATCCGAAGCAGGAGGTCTAAGCTAGCGGTACTGATCGTCCTGTGATTCCCAGTGGCGAACGGAGGAGTCTGGGTGGGGGAGGGGAAAGGGGGTCCAGGGGACAGATGTCCCAGAGGAGCCATCGGAAAGGCACAAGGAGCCTCACGGGGCCAGGGACCCAGCACCACCCATTCCTGATGCAGCCCGAGAGGCTGGGCTTCCATACCCAGCGCGGTGTAGGTTTTGTGTGAAGAACTATCCTGTGGTAGAAATAAAACGACTCTTCCAAGCCCAGCGAAGGGGATTCTTACCTACGTCCACCAAGAGGGAGAGCATCCGCATCCAGTCCTGAGGAGAACACGTTCTAGTCGGCCTCTCGCAGCACGTGTCCTTGTCTGGAAAGATGTGTTCACTTTGTAAAAATAACACGGTGAGGAAGCCTTTCTTACCCTTTGCCTCCGGCCTTGGTGGGTGGTCAAGACGGGTGGTCATGGCCACCCGAAACTTCTGTGAACTCCCATCCCCTTGGGAGCCAAGCCAGTTATGGCTTTTTTCTCCCTTCTCTTTGGCTATGGAACACTGCCTGGGGAGATGGCCTCTTCGGAGCCTTAGCATTCCAAGGAGTCATTGCAATGAGGACAAATGCCTCCAGAAAGTTCACAGGTGCAGACCGTGAGGATAATATGTTCCAGCTCAAGGAACTTAACAGCCCGAATCCCACAGCTCCTGGCACAGGTGTTTCCTGAGTGCCATTCCTGTCCCAGGAATGCCCCATTTTTGCCCCATTACAGTCTGGTCTCAATAGTCAGGTGGTTTTAGATTTGCTTCCCCCGACCCCACCCTCCTCCGGCTCTAATAGGGGCTGGTTCACAGAGATCAGGTTTCCGTCGTACACTGCGTTCCGTTCCTTCTGCCGAAATGTCTCCTGTGTTTCCCTAGCCGGTGACGATCCTATCAAAGCCTTAGCCCCCATCTCTGTGAAATCAGGCAGGAGTTGCCTGATCTCCCCAAGTGAGGCCCTGGGCTTGCCTTCTAAGGAAATGGCTTTGAGGGTACCTGAGGCATTTTGATTATTTGGGGTTAGTTAGGCCCAGATGCAGGGGTGACTCATTGCTTGCACAATGTATTTCTGAAAACGAGAGAGGATGAACTCAAATTTAAATCCACTCTTTCAGAGGAGGGGAAAAAAAAAAAGAAAGCAAAACATACATTTGAAATTGCCCCAATTTCTCTGATGGGTTTGGAGTTTTGGAAGCACCGTACTTCCTGCATGGGGGACAAGGTCACACGTGGATACCCTCTGACTAAGGTCTGATCACAGACCTCCGGTGCAAGGTGGAGCGCTTCTTTTTCCCCCCATGAACATTTTCAGGTGCTCCTGTCGCCCGGCCTCACGCAGGGAGAGCCAGGCTCCCTTCCAGCTCTCTGCATTCATTACCTGTCCTCTTACCTGGGTTCACAAGGCGGGCTTTTGCATTGTTCCTTGTGGGTCTGACTGTTCCCGTGGCTGGGAAGGCTGGGGGCTGGGCGGACGCAGGATCCTGCCGGTTCGGGTGGTTTGGCCGAGCCCAGCAGGCTGGCTGTGGCCTATTGAAGTAGGATGCACGTGAGTGTCCGGTCGTCTTAAGGAAGAAGGGGGAGATGGGATTTATTTTTGTCACGACTCTGTCACGACTCGTGGTTCACAACAGCTTTCTCTCAGCCGATGATTTCCAAGCTTTGGCAACTTCAGGGATCTCCGTTATGCAAACTTTGTTGGAAAAGAGGCTCATGCTTAGAAGGATGACCAATGGGGGCTGTTTCCTCTGGACCCACATCTCCGAGGACTGTGGCACCTGAGAGGCAGTGCTAGCTGGTGATCACATTCACCTCCCAGGTGTTATTTGGTGTGTGTGTGTGTGTTTATTTGAGAGCAAGAGAGAGAAGAGAGAGTGGGGAGGCACAGAGAGAGAGAGAGGGAGAGAGAGAATCCCAAGTAGGTTCCACAGTCAGTGAGGAGCCCGATGCGGGGATCGAACTCACGAACCACTCGCCTTCCCTTCTGACTCCCTACACATTCCCTAGGGTCTGTTGGTGATGTCTTCTTGCATGGCTTCTACCACCTCAGAGTTGCATTGGATGTTGTGGGTGCCATTGGCCAAAGCGGACCCTAACGTCTACATAACCCAGAGTGTGACTGTATTCACATATTATGACAATAGGAAACCTAAGTCCTGCCCATTGTCACTAACCTTGACTTGCGTTCCATCGGAGATTGCTTGTAAATGTTACTGTTCTCCAGAATTGTGTCCTCGGAATTTCGCTCACACTACATACTCCTTGGGCTATTTCATCTATTCCTGGGGATCTAATTTCCACCTAAGTTGCTGAAGGTCTTCTAAATCGACGTTTGGAGATTTCTTCCAGACATCAAGAGTCACGCATCTCCCTACGCCGTCTCCCCTCCCCGTGGGTGCTGTACAGCTGCCTTAAATTTAACATACCTGATACTTAATTCATTCTCTTCCCCCAGCCAGTGTTTTCTTCTGGGTACTCCTCCTGGTGGGTTGTGTTATCATCACCTACATAGAAACTCAAGAGAGAAATTTCGTTGTCAGCCCCAACCTTTACCTCCTCCCATACGCCATCCCTCCTTCAGGTCACTGCATGCTTCAGACAACCTCAGTGGTTTTCCATCTCCTGCAGAAAGGAGTTGAAACTTTCTATGATAGCACAATAGGCCCTTGTTATCAGGCCCCTGCATATGTACATGTGATCCTTAACTTGCTTTAGCCAAGGGTAACTTCTGGCAGCTTTCTGAATTAGCTACTGTGTGTGTGTGTGTGTGTGTGCGCACACGTGCGCACGCACTGAGCCTTTACACACTGTTTTCTAAAGGTTTGCAAAGTTGGGAGCACCCTTCATTCCCTTTTCCCCCAGCTAATTTCTCTTGCTTCTTTAAGCCTGCTCTGGTATCATCTCCAGAAATCCTTTTCTCCACAATCATGCCCCATCATGGGAATTAGCAGTTATTAAATTCTGTTAGAGAATTTAGCTTAGCACTCTGAATATATTTACATATGTCATCTTTTTTCTGATTCTTTCAACAGCCCTGTAAAGAAGGTATTATTGCCCCGGTTGAATAATAGAGAAAGTGGGTTCACAGAGGTGAGGAAATCAGGGAGCTGGTTAGAAATGCGAATTCTCGGGGCACCTGGGTGGCTCCGTTGGTTATGTGTCTGACTTTGGCTCGAGTCATGATCTCGTGGCTCATGAGTTCGAGCCCCGTGTCGGGCTCTCTGCTGCTAGCACAGAATCCGATTTGGATCCTCTGTCTCCCTTTCTCTCTGCCTCCCCCCTGCTTGTGCTCTCGTGCTCTCACTTGCTCTCTCAAAAACAAATATTTTTAAAAATGCGAATTCTCCCACCAGGAGTGGAGCCAATCAGAATCTCTGGGAGTAGGACTCAGCACTCTCAGGTGATTCTGATGCACGTGGCAGTTTGAGAAACGCTGTACGGCAGAGTTGAAGCAATCTCACGGTTGATGGAGAGAGCCAATTCTGGAGGGGCTGGCCCAGAGGAAAGCACCTTTCTCTCAAAGGCTTGAAAACCAACTCAAAGCCACTGAAAGATACTACCTGAAGAGGGAAATTAACTGGAGAATGAATTAGAGCAGCAGGGTTAGGTAGGCCCATGCAAGTTACCATGAAACACACATGGGTAGGAAAATCCTGTTTCCTAACCATGGCTGTGCAGACCCATGGCTGGAGACACCATAGGGTCCCCTGGAAAGGAGTGACTTGGAGGTAGACGGTCCCAAGTAGGAATCACCTTTCTTTTCAGCCACCCGCAGTTCCCCCTGGGCTAGCAAACGGCTCACTCCCTAAACAGAACTGTGTTGGGTCCAGCTAGAGTTTGGGGAATAATTCAGGAGTACTTACGCTTCGTTGGGAGTCCCTTGAAGATAAGCACGCTTCTCTAAAGGTGAAGTTGAGGTCAACAAGAGACATCTGGGGAGTAGGAAGCCCCAGCTGAAAAAGATGACTGCTGGGGCACCTGGGTGGCTCAGTTGGTTAAGTGTCCTACTCTTGATTTCGGCTCAGGTCATGAATCTCATTGTTTGTGAGATGGAGCCTTGCGTCGGGCTCTGTGCCGACAGTGCGGAGCCTGCTTGGGGCTCTCTCTCTCTCTCTCTCTCTCTCTCTCTCTCTCTCTCTCTCTCTCTCTCTCTCTCTCTCTCTTCCCTGCTTGTGCTCTCTCTCTTCTCAAAATAAATAAATAAACTTAAAAAAAAAAGGGATGACCACCAAATGGATCAACTTGCAGATCAGACTCTGGCTGTGGCCAAGAAGTGGTCCAGAGCATATTCCAGACTACATACAGGTTCCAAGTCGTTATCTACCGCTGCTGCTACTAAAAGGCAAAATGCATAATTGCCATCAAGAAGCATCATTTTACATGCACAGATATTGATATTTGCAGAGGTAAAGCAATTTATCCCAACCTATATTCTGGGGGCAATGAAGAGGTCTTTGCATAGTATGTGGATTAAAATAGAAGGGGAAAAAAATCGGCTTTCCCCCACTGAGCTCTAAGAGAGTCAAAATCCACCCCAAAGTTGGCATTTCCTTCCATCAGGAATATAAGTCACTAACCACAGTAGTAATGGCAACCCCTGTATCTGTGTCAATAACAGGGATTGCAGATCCTTCCCTATCTTATTATGGTTGTTGTGAATATCTGGCCATATCCTCTATGCTTAGTGTTACATCAAAATGTTGGCACTTATTAAACTTGTTTCTAGATCTTGTGACTTACTGTGCTAACAGAGGGGCAAAAATATTACCGTAACAAATTTAAGTATTTGGGAAATGTAGAACATCATTTCAGTTATAGTTCAGTAAAATTTGTTTCCTATGTCATCTTCTAGATTTTATGCATTAAAAAGACCCCATAATAGGGAAATAGCCCCTGGGCTTTACCAAGTTCATAATATTAAAAAAAAAAGAGGGGTACCTGGGTAGCTTGGTTGGTTAAGGGACTGACTCTTGGTTTTGGCTCAGGTCATGGTCTCACAATTCATGGGTTTGAGCCCCGCCTTGGGCTCTCTGCTATCAACATGGAGACTTCTTGGGATTCTCTCTCTCTCCCTCTCTCTCTGCCCCTCCCCCGTGCTCTCTCTCCCTCTTTCTCAAAAGAAATAAACGTAAAAAATAAAAGAAATAAGAGCCCCATGAGAGGTGGCGTTGGAAGTCACACCCAGCTCCACTGATTCAAATAGCCATCTTCCCTTCATTCTACTTCCTGCCTTGGTCCACCCTGGCGACCCCCAGAGCCATTGCCAACATAGAAGTAGTTAGGCCATTAAGCACAAGGGAGAATGGCTGGGGATAATGGAGGGCTCTGCTGGTTTTAGTCACACGCTGGCTGAGTCCTGCAGATGCATCCGAAATGCCCTGGTGGTTTGAGAATAAATCTATAAGCTCCTTCTCATATTACCTCTGACAGGGGGAATTGCAAAACCATTGCCAACATTCGTCACATTTATACTGAGTGCCAGTGTGTTGGTTTCCATCCTGATACTTTAAGACAGATTCACTAAATATCTACATAGCATTGCACTGCACGGACATCATGGTGGGTGTGGGACTAAAGGAAGAAAAGACTGGGGTCTGTGCTTCAGGGACACAATCCAATCAAAATATAGGCAAAACCTGTATGTAGGCAATGGTGAAGTGTAGCTTGGGATAAGCCCATGTCTCTGTGGAAGTTAGGGGTGGGGGAGGCTCATTCTGACAAGCGTAGGATGGGGAAGCCTAAGGAAGAAAAGGGATTGGTTAGGAACATGAACAATGATCAGAGCAGGAGGACTTGGGGGGTGGGGGAAGGCCTTCAGCCTAATAGCAAAAGGTAGAGTGTTTTTGTAAAAATGATGGTTCGATATGAAAATGTCAAATGCTTTGCAATGGCTTACAAATCCGTATGGCGCCTGCAGTCCATGACTCTCCCACCTCTTTTCCGGCTTTCTCCCCTTTGCTCACCCTAATCCAGCTGCACTGGCCCCCCCTTGCTCTTCTTTGTGCAAGCCAGGCCTGCTCCTGCCCTAGTGCCTTTGCATTTGCCATTCCTTCCACATAATACACTCTTCTCCTGGATATCCTGGACGCCCACTCGAGTCCTCATCCTTTTTATGCCTCTGAGCAGATGTTCTTAAACCAGAATCACCTGGAGGCCTTGTTGAAACTGCTGGGCCCCATCCCCAAGTCTCTGGTTCCAGAGGCCTGAATATATGCATTTCTGACAAGTTCCCATGTGATGTTGGTGCTGCCGGTCTAGAAACTCACTTTGTGAACCAGCGCGCTACAAATCTTACTTATCGATTGCCTCTCTCCACTAGAATGTAAGCTGCTTATAGCAATCACCTTTGCCTGTTTTGTTCATTGCTGGATCCCAGTGCCCGAACAGTGGCTAGAATATTCAGACATATTGGTTAAGTACAGGGCATGTCAGCATGCTGGGGTGTATGCAGTGGGGGTAAGTTTGGAAAGGAAAGTTTGGGTCACATTCTTAACATATTGTTATAGTCATAACACTTTATTATTATGAAGTTAATACGTATTATAACACAACCATCATTGATGAGTATTTGCTCTATGCCAGGCCATTTAACAAAGTTCAGAGAGACGCTTAGGTCTATGTGATTTGCCTAAGATCACCTAGGATATGTAATAGATGGTTCCGTTGGCATTTGGGTCTGTCTGACTGCAAAAGGGTGGCTTTATGCTCTGGAAAACAGTATGGAGTTTCCTTAAAAAATTAAAGGAATTTTTTAATTAAAAATTACAGGGTAGAACTCCCCTATGACCCAGCAATAGCACTGCTAGGAATTTACCCAAGGGATACAGGAGTGCTGATGCATAGGGGCACATGTACCCCAATGTTCGTAGCGGCACTTTCCACAATAGCCAAATCATGGAAAGAGCCTAAATGTCCATCAACTGATGAATGGATCAAGAAGATGTGGTTTATCTCTACAATGGAATACTACATGGCAATGAGAAAGAATGCAATCTGGCCGTTTGCAGCAACGTGGATGGAACTGGATGGTATTATGCTGAGTGAAATAAATCAGAGAAGGACAGATATCATATGTTTTCACTCATATGTGGATCTTGAGAAACTTAACAGAAGATCATGGGGGAAGGGAAGAGAAAAAATAGTTACAGAGAGGGAGGGAGGCAAACCACAAGAGACTCTTAAATACAGAGAACAAACTGAGGGTGGATGGGGGGCGGGGGAGCGGGGAAAATGGTGATGGGCATGGAGGAGGGCACTTGTTGGGATGAGCACTGGGTGTTGTATGGAAACCAATTTGACAATAAATTATATATTTTTTTAAAAAAGATGACTTTAAACACTATGCTACAAAGTCATCTAATGACTGGTTTTTTGAATTTTTGATTTTGAAATGATTTTCGGTCTCCAGAAGAGTTGCAGATGCTGGAGAGAGTCCCTGTATGACCTCCATGCAGCTTCCTCTAGTGTTGTCTTACGTAACCATGATATGTTCTTCAAAACTAGGAAATTAAAGTCGGTACGATGCTATTAACCTACGTATAGACTTGATTCGGATCTCACCTATTTTTCCATTATAATGTCCTCCTCTGTTCCGGGATCTAATCCAAGGTCCTGGTGTCTGGCAAGTTTTAGAGACTCGCCTTGGAGAAGTTTGAAGGTGGGTAACAGAAGATGCTGAAGCTATGAAGGTGGCTGAGATGCCGCGCAGTCCTTGAGGTGTATATGGCAGGGTCACAGACACAGATGTAAAGGGTTTTGCTAGACGAGGTCCTGCCAGGACAGAGGGAAGCTTGGGGTGCCCAAGAGCCAACAAAAGGCAGACAAGCAACCTCCTCTTGGGGGTTAGAAAGGCTTATCAGGAGAGTAGGTGGGAGGGACAGCATGAGTAGGTCTCCAAGGCACCAAGAATCAGCAGAGGGAAAGGCCAGAGGGTTACACAAGAGGGTGGAGGTAGAGGGGAAGAAACCGGAAGAGCCTGGTGAGGAACTGCCCCAAACTGAGACATTATGCATCGATGACAGGGACTAACAAGGCTATCTTCTAGGGGCCAATGTGGCCAGGTGTATGTTTGAGCTGGAATCTTCTGGCAGGAGCATGCAGGTCAAATGTTTATCCTTTGATGATTCGTCATCTAACACCTTGAGTGTCTTTTTGTCACACTTACAATATGGAAGCCAGGATAGCCTAGTGGTTAGTAGTATGCGCTCTGGAAGGAAACCATTGAGTTTGGAATCTCATGTGACTCCACCACTTTCTACCTATGTGACTTGGAAGGTTTCTTACTTTTCCGTGCCTCATATTTCCCATCTGCGAAATGGGGACATGCTAGTAATCCTCTCAGAGTGTTGGGAGGATTAAGTAAAATCCTAAGGGCTAGAAGGCCCTTAGTCAGTGAACACCAGCCGTTGATCAATGGTGCACCTACTTTACATCTCGCTTATATTTCATAGACAAAATCTGAGCTACCCGAATAATAGTCCTGAAGAGAGCTTTCATGCAAATAAGTCTCATTACAACTCCAGCATAATGTATGGTGCCCATTTTGTAGATAAAGAAAGTAGGACACAGCAAAGATGAAGGATAAAACTAAGAGCACCAAGTTGAAGAACAAGTTTTTGATCTAAATTCCCAGATTCCTTAGGCTGCTGAGGCTGCTACTGAGACATTGACCGAAGCCCATTAATGTTAGGGAACAGTTCAAAAAGTAATGAACTGTCTGCTCTTCAGGTCTCGTCCAGAAGATTAGCCTTTATCAGCAGTTCTACCAACATTTCATGAGTCTGCCTTCCTGTGGTGACATATCAGACTTGTGAACATTGCAAATGCCAGTGAATTTCATTGACTGAGGGATGAAGAGTCCCCACAGTTGACAAATTGTCAGCTGTCATAGACATGGCTCACAGATTGGGGTATTGGAGATGGGTCTCAGGGATGGAGGAGGCCAGTCTCCATTCCCTATGTAACCTTGGGTGAATTGCATAATGTCTAGGAGCCTCAGTATACGCATCTGTAAAATGGGGATTCTGATACTGCCCTATGTTTGTAGGGAGGTATCAAAGACATACACATTGTACAGATCTTGCCATTCAGACAGGGTTCTTCAGGTACGTGTTACCTTTCCCCACACCACGTTCTCCTTCCTGATGGCTGTAGATTATCTTTCCCAAAGGCCAGGTTAGGGATAGGTCTAGATGTACAGAAAACACGAAAAAAATGAAATTGTGCCAGCGATATTGAAATGTTAGGCAGGAAGATTTCTTACAAATCGGTGTCTGAGTAGATAATAAAACCAAGAGGTGTTTTTCTCCATTCAAAACTCCGAGAAGCCAGAATCGTCAAGTGAATACTGTGAATCTCCTTTGAACTACACTTGGATTTTACTTGTGTTACTGGGGGCTGAAATCGTGACGACATGGGTGCCTTCAAGTGTCTCCAGGGGCCCGATGTTGTCGTGGAGGACAGTGACTGTTCAATAAGGCTGGACAGACCCCATCAAAGTGTGAGAGTCCTGGTGACTACAGGCCTTACCGACTGATTGGCTCAGGCCCAGAGGCGAGTCCCCTGTGACACGCGTGTCCGAAAGTGTTCCATGTGGTTTCAAACATATCCAGATATAAAAAGAAACAGGCAGCAACGATTGCAAGACAACTAGTCATGAAACTCATTTCAAGGGCTCTTGTGTACACACACACACACCAGTGAGCGGTCCTACCTTCCAAGCTGAGCTGTCAGAGGGACACTTCTTAGAAACTGCTTCCTCCTGAACGGCCTGCATTTCACTGGGGCCTCCCATTTCACCAAGAGAATGGAGCAGAGACGCGCTGGCTGTGCACCATTGTGGCAAAGCTCCTGGTCATCAATATTTGAATAGAGGCCCCTGAACAGGTGCACCCTGAGGTACACGGCTGCAGGAAGTGGCCATGTCCTCCCCTTCACGTGGCCTCTCTCATGCTGCGCAACATGCCGCCTAATCTCAAACGCCCAGAGGAGCCCACGCCAGCCAGCCAACCCGTGCCCGGACGTGCTATCTCATTTTGCAGACGTGGAACTATCTGATGGTTCTTGTAACCTGGCCAGCACATCCAGCCACACACTGGGGCCAGCAGGGGGTTCAGGGCGATGTTTCACTTACCTTCAGGGGCTGGCTAGTCTTACTTGCCTTTCTTCTCATATTTGAAATGAATTTGAGATCTGCCGCCCTCCCCCCAACAATGGATAAATACCCTCCCCACGTTGCATGGGCTTTAGGCTGCCATCGAGGTCCCCATTGTCATGAAAACCCACAGCTTTTGGCTAATAGATACGAGTAACTGATAACCAGAGAATCCTCCTGTCTATCCCAGACTTACTTATTTCTATATATTGACCTTGATAGGGAGAGTGGGCATTGGAGGACCTGTCTTCCATTTGTTTCTGTCTCTAGTCCACTAAAACCAATAGAAAAGTCATTTTGCCTCTTTCTGTCTCCATTTCCATATCCATTAAGTGGAGATAATTATCCCTGTTCCATGTGCCCTCTAAGAATTTGATGGAGACAAAATAGGATCCCATATATTATAATAGCTTAAAAATTAGCAAGTATATACTGGGGCATCTGGGTGGTTCAGTTGGGTGAGCATCCAACTTTGGCTCAGGTCATGATCTCATGGTTTGTGGGTTCGAGCCCCGTATGGGGCTCTGTGCTGACAACTCGGAGCCTGGATCCTGCTTCAGATTCTGTGTCTCCCTCCTTCTCTGCCCCTCTCCCACTCATACTCTGTTTCTCTCAAAAATAAACATCAAATTTTTTAAAAATTAGGAAGTATATAACAATGAAGGTGGTGGTACAGTTTTAATAGTAAAGCATAAGGGCTCCTGGGTGGCTCAGGTGGTTAAGCATCCGACTCTTGATTTTGGTTCAGGTCATGATCTCACGGTTTGTGGGTTTGAGCCCCAAGTTATACTCTGCACTGGCAGTGGGGAGACTGCTTGGGATTCTCTCTCTCCCTGCCCTTGCGCATGCATTCTCCCTCTCTTCCTCTCTCAAAATAAATAAACTTAAAAAAAAACAGTAAAGCATAACTGCTTTGGATTCCACTTGAGCAAAATTTGTGACGATATAGAAGGGGCAGTGCCAAAACTTACCTTTGCCCTGTTATGAAAAAAGGATGCATTAAATAATTAAACAATGCAATTAATACATGAGGGATATGTTTAACCTACATATGAGAACAATCAGGTTTCACAAAGTTAGGAGCACTCATTTGCAAATTAAAAATTCATGTCATTCTCCTGTGTTCTCTTGCATGACTGTGCAAGTCATGGAGTACCTTGACGTAGCAACAGTTAGCTCTTAAAATCAGAAACGTGGAAAGGAATAGCGAGCTCACCTAACCCAAAGTTCTATTTTATTTTATTTTTTAAAATTTTTAATCTTTATTTATTTTTGAGAAAGAGAGAGGCGGAGAGAGAGGGAGACACAAAATCGGAAGCAAACTCCAGGCTCTGAGCTGTCAGCACAGAGCTCAACGTGGGGCTCGAACCCATGAACCATGAGATCATGACCTGATGCTGAAGTTGGACGCTTACCCAACTGAGCCACCCAGACGGCCCCTAGACTTCTGTTTTAAAAAGACGACGAGACTGACTTCCAAGGATAAGTGACATACAGGTCTGAGGTCTCTCAGTCTACTGGAAAGCCAAAAATTGAACCAAAATCTAGTGTTTGTTGTCATTCCTTGCTGCTTCCTTTGTTGGCCCGAATACAGACTAATTTTCCAGTTTCTAAAGAAAAAAAATGTGTCTTTTTTTTTAAAGAGGAAACTTACACAAAAACACAGACTCAGCAGCTTGGGTGAAACGAACATTCACAGTCTCCCTTGAACAGCCAGAGATCTAGGTTTTGTGGAGGCCTTAGAGTTCTTTAGATTTGGGGAATCAAATAAAAAAAAGAGAGAGAGAATCAAAATTATGAATAAAAACTTGTTATGAATGTAAATGTTTACTTGGATTGAGAGAAGAATCATAATAAATTTAAAAAATTGACAGATACCACACATATCAAAAATATCGAAAAATAAAATATTTTTATTAACTGCTTTATGGCTTATTACTGCCTTTTTACTAATTGCATACCTTCAGAATCTTTTTCTTTTAAAAACATCTTTTGGCTGCAAACCCTTTCATCACCTCTTCATTTGATGGCAGTTTTGTGATATCACGAGCTCAAGAAAGAAGAGAAAGTTAATATCTCCTTCCTTCCTAAAGTCTTTAGAGTGATTGATCAAAAATATTTTTTATTATTGCTACTTTACAAGCTTTCCTTTTAGCTTCCCAACTTGTCATTGGGAAGGTCATGTAAATTTTTAATGATTGTTTTCAAATTTGAGAAAATTTCTCTCGTTTCCATCATATGTGAACTGTTATAAAGATACTTGCTTTGTTCTTCTGCTTGGAGTACAGGAATTCTCATAAATCCTGCTTCTCGCAGTTGCTATTAAAAACAATAGCAATAGGGCCCCGGGGTGGCTCAGTCGGTTGAGCATCCGACTTTGGCTCAGGTCATGATCTCATGGTTCGTGGGTTCGAGCCCCGCATCGGGCTCTATGCTGACAGCTCAGAGCCTGGAGCCTGCTTCAGATTCTGTGTCTCCCTCCCTCTCTCTGCCTCTCCCCTGCTTGTGCTCTCTCTCTCTCAAAAACAAATAAACATTTTTTAAAAAAAGAAAAAAAGTAGTAACAGCAACAAAAGGGGATTATTTTTTTTGGAATTGTATATACTCTGGTATCAGACACCTTCCCAATAAGGGACGACTTCCAGTCTGATTAGGTGTTGTGAGAATAGAACGATTCACGTAACAATTTTTCATATCTGATGTATGGAAGAATTTTCCATATATTATCTCTGCCTCCATACATTTCACACTGTTTCTCCTCTACTCCTCGTATGTACCTGGTGATGGGGCTGCAAGACATGTTCATATTTCCATACGACCCCAGGCTCTGTATCCAAGTACCAAGATGGTGGACAAGTCAGCAGAGTGGGTGATAGAAGTGTTCTGGAAAGCATTTCTTGTTCCCGGATGACTGGCAGTAACATAACTATGCATGGGAGTGATTGGAACCTATTCAAATATATGCTCATACACCCAAACTAAACTCAGCCTTCACCTGTCTTCCCCTTACCTGGATTCCAAAAATCCCTCCAATGTCACCCATCTGAAGAGGTCTGTGATAGAGTGGGAATCTGAGTAAAAGAAACAGCATTCTTAATTAGTTGCACTGAAACTGTATTGTTCTTGAAGTGTTACAACATATGACTGTTGAACACCTTGGTAAAACCCTGCAGGGCCATGGAAGGGGCAACACAAATGAGAATCCCTGAAAGTTAAGCTGCACTGACTCGGTGGTGAAGGAGAGGTCTCTGCTGCATGCATGGACAAGAGAGAATTACGGCTCTCAACACTCTGGACAGGGTGCAGCACTTGCCCACAAGGACGGAGGGCAAACCAACAAGCAAGGAGTCCAGCATGGCTGGTCGAGAGAGGACCACTGGTTCATCAGCAGGGTCCAGCGGAGGGAAGGGCAGTAGCGTGCCCTAGAAGAGATGTCCTGCTGCCCTGGGCCCCTGGGGAGAGATGATCAGTGGCTGCTAACAGGATGTGATCACGTCTTCTGGCCACGGCACCCCATCCATGAGCCAAGACGCCCATGGCAAAGCAACCCAGTGCTCTCTTGAAATGACGTCATTAAAAACCAGTCACCCTGTTACAATTGAAACATAATGTTCAAATTTAAATTTGGATGCCTGCATCCTAACAAATATGTATGTTCTATAAACATCAGGTAATACTAGTGACCAAAGGAAGAAAGTCTCATTAAAGGTAAAATTCTCGGGGTGCCTGGGTGGCTCAGTCCGTTAGGTCCAACTCCTGATCTTGGCTCAGGTCATGATCTCATGGTTCGTGAGACAGAGCCCTGAGTCGGGCTCTGTGCTGATGGTGCAGAGCCTGCTTGGGATTCTCTCTCCCTCTCTCTCCCTCTCCCCTGCTCATACACGCACGCTTTCGCTCTCAAAATAAATACTTAAGGTAAAATTCTCATGGAGGGTTCACATCCCCCACAAACGGCTGTTGACCTGGAGTCCCTTTACAATGACTTGTTTCACTATGAACTTGAAGAAAGCAAAAAAAAAATTTTTTTTTTTAATATTCTGAAATTCTGATTTTTCAATCAGTTTGTTTTTTAACTCTTGGTTGGGCTCAGGTTCTTTCAGGCAATGTGCCGCACTTTTGTCTCCTGTTTTCCTGCCTTTCTTAACCTTCATTTTGGCTTGTGTGGACGACTGCAACACCCTCTTCTGTACCCTGTAGCCACATAAGTGCTCTAGAGGTGGCCTTCCCTGCTCTGCCCCAGAAGCAATCTCTCCTTGAGTAGAACACTCAGCCCTTTGGTTGGTTCTGGTCTTGCGGCATTAAAGAAAGTCTCCCTTCACTGCGGTGTCTATATATGCCTGCTACCCCTGCTAGTGTGTACATTTTTAAGGATAAGGACCAAGGCCTATCTTTGCATTCCCAGCCCCTGCAAGGTCAAGGCACAAAACCGGAGCTTGGTAAATATAACTGATGGTTCCGCTATTAATGCTTTTCTTAACAGTCATACTAATTCTATTCTCTTTACTGGTGATTAGTTTAGGGAGGTAGCCAATAGAAGTGTCTGAAAATGGAAATGTGCTCAGTGACTGAGGAAATGTAGATTTTTTTTTTAATATGAATTCATTTTTGAGAGAGAGTGTAAGTGAGGGAGGGGCAGAGAGAGAGAGGGAGATAGAGGATCTGAAGCAGGCTCTGGGCTCACTGCAGGGCTCGAACTCACCAACCATGAGATCATGACCTGAGCCCCTCCCCCCGCCCCCAGGCACCTAGACCTGTTGGTTTTCTTGAATTCTATGAATTAATGAATTAAATTCTAATGAATTAAATGAATTAAATTCTAATTCTAATTGAATTCTAATGAATTAAAATGTAAACTTCAATCGGCCCGTCTGTTGGACAGCGCAGGCCAGCTAACTCCCATGACTTGGGTCGGGCAGGTGATGTACAAGGCAGCCAGAGTTTTGTCTTCTCAGGATGCTGTCACACGTGCGTGTGGGACCTGGGACTATGCAGCCATCCTGCAGCCTTGAGAGGAGCACACTGGGGACAAAGCTGACGCCCAGACAATGGCAGAGAGGACAGAGAGAGTGGTGAAGCCAATTTGGGTAGGACTTTTGGGGACTGCAGCTAAAAGCCTCAAAAGTGACAGTGCTATTATGCTAATCAGGCAGGAAGAGGGGGCAGGATACACCATGGTCAGTGGGATTTGCAGACAATGTGTAGAGACTGTACATAATAATGCAAGAGAAATACGCAAAAAAGAAACCATTATGGAATCCCTATGCGTCTAAAGTATGAGTTTTCTCAGGCAAAAAACAGCATTTATACGTTGTCGAGTGAAAAAGAGAAAGAATTCTGCAGAAGAGATCTGTGGCTCGGGTCTAGTGACAGCTTCTTTTGCCCTTCCAGTCTTTGCAGGACTCTGTGTGCTGTGGGGAACCATTCCTGGTGGCCCCCAAATCCCTAGTCACACAGGTGGGATGGGAGCCTGGCCAACAGGGTACACCACACCTCAAGCCACTGACTGCGGAACGGGCATGTGAATTGTCACTAAGATTTGCTATATGGACAATATAGACAGTGCGAGAGTAAAAGGGTGTTCTTTTTTTCTTCTGCCCCTGGGGTCATGAGCTGTAAGGTTTCTGGCCAGAGGAGAGAGCCCTTGGAGGGCAAAGCCAGTCCCAGAACCCGGAGAGACAGGAGAGAGAGACAGAGCCTGATGATACTATCTGAGCCCCCCGGGTGTAGCCATGCCTAGAGCCCAGGTCCGCTTTCACGTGCAAGGGCCCATTTCATTCCTGACGTGCTAAGTGGCTTTCTGTGACTTGCAGCTGAGAGGACCCTGACTGATACAGCAGAGAATCAAGAGGGAGGCCCCGTAGCTGCTGCCATGGTCAGAGTGGGGTCACAGAAGAGAGATGTGCAAGAGGCAGGAAGTAGGAAACCGCTAAGCCTTCGAGAGGCAGTCAGGTGCAGCGACAGCCTTTGGAACCTGGACAGGCATAGGTTTGGGGCAAAACGACTGGAGTTTTGGGGCGCCTGGGAGGCTCAGTCGGTTGAGCGTCCGACTTCGGCTCAGGTTATGATCTCACGGTTCGTGGGTTCGAGCCCCGCATCGGACTCCGTGCAGACCGCTAGCTCAGAGCCTGGAGCCTGCTTCCGATTCCGTCTCTCTCTCTCTCTGCCCCTCCCCTGTTCACGCTCTGTCTCTCACGGTCTCTCGAAAATAATTAAACGCAAAAAAAATTCTTTTTTTAAATGATTGGAGTTTTAATACCAGCTTATCCATTTGCTCGTTCGATAAACCTGATTAAGCCATTTGAACATTAAACAAGGGTCTCAGCTTTTCAATGTATAAAATGGGAAAAGATGACTTACCTCTTAACTCTGTCATGAGGATTCAGTAGAGCAATGCAGGTGACATCCTTTGCACAGAACTTTCCAGACAGCACTCCCTTAATTGATACCAGCCCATAGAAACGTCTAAAGTGGCTACTTACATTTCTTGATCTACTTTTATCTCTTTTGCTTGCTATTTAATCCAAGCAGTTTCAGTTGAAAAATAATGCTAGCTGCCATTATTGGAACACGCACCTTGTTCCCGTGCTTGACACAAATTATCTTAATCCTGACAATAATGATTCAAGGGAGGCGGCACCATTTCACAGGTCAGGAGAGATTAGTGACTTGTCTACACTGCAGAGCCAGCAGGGCTTCTAGATGCAACTGGTGGGAGAGGAGACACTCTAAGTGGCGTTCTTTATTGTTGGATTTTTCTTTCTCGGGAGAATTATGAAAGACACACTGTTGTTTTGAATTTCAAACCACAGTTACCCGTGTAATTAAAGAACCTGTAAGTACTTCAATAGGAAAAAGTGGAAACTGACCTAGTGAATGCCAGACCAAAGGGTGTATCCAATTACAGTTCTTGCTGGGATATAGGTAAGATAATGTTCTTGAACTTCACACAGTCCGACTCAAAACTGAGCTTTTAGATTATATAAAAAAGCAATACTTTTAGAATTCCAGAGCTAGACGAGATTCATGCTAAAAGGACTTTTGTTCTCATTATTACAAGAATCCCCAAATGAAGCCCAAACTCCACCATTATCATCACCGCCCTCCTCCAAATACCCCCACCCCAACCTGTGTTTTAAAAAACATATGGGTGGTCTTACTCTGATTGGTTCACCAGCCTCATTAGGACCCAAATGAAACTATTCTTGTTCCTAAGTAAACACAAAAGTTGCAAAGATGCGTCTGAGGGGATGTTTGCGACGGCCTGTTTGCAAGAGCAAAAAAGTGTGTATCCTTATCGCTGATATCCAGTAATAAGGGAGATATTTTTAAATAAGCCGAACACTGCTACAGCAAAAAAGAATTGAAAAGATCTATACATATGGACATGAAACAAATGTCCTAAACGTTTAAAAAGTAAGATGCAGGGGTGCCTGGGGGGCTCGGTCGGTTAGACATCTGACTCTCGGTTTCAGCTCAGGTCACGATCCCAGCTGTCAGTGCAAAGCCTGCTTGGGATTCTCTCTCTCCCTCTTTCTCTGCCCCTCCCCCCCACCTCGTTCTCTCAAAAATAAATAAACATTAAAAAAAGTAAGATGCAGAATTATATTTAGAATATAATCTCATTTACATAAAAAAAGCAAAAGGAAAGAATGTATCTGCGTGATGGAAAAACCTAGAAGTAACAACAACCTATTATTCGTGGTTATTGGGTTACTGTTTGGAGTGGGATCACAGAGGAATTGGACTTTTTTCCCTTTTTGTGGTTTTTGGTCTTTAAAAATTTTTTTTTAATGTTTATTTTTTTGAGAGAGAGAGCGCAAGCGAGTGAGCAAGCATGAGTGGGCGGGGGGCAGAGACAGAGGGAGACACAGAATCCGAAGCAGGCTCCAGGCTCTGAGCTGTCAGCACAGAGCCCAGTGCGGGGCTCGAACTCACACCTGCAAGATCATGACCTGAGCTGAAGTCGGACACTTAACTGACTGAGCCACCTAGGCGCCCCGGTTTTTGGTCTTTTTTTATGATGAGCCAGTTTTATCTCTATAGTCAGAAAAAGAAAGAAATATGTATATGTGTGTGTATGTATATACACACACACATATGTATGTATATACACACACACTTATATATGTATACACACACACACATACACACACACACACATATATACATATATAAAGATTTTTAAAAGTTGAGATTCACATCACTTTGGTCAGTACCTAAGGCAACAGCCCAAGCTATTAACTGATAGTCACGTGAATGTTAGTGTCTATATTCTATGTCCTCTTGGTCATCTGCGTAGCCCAGAAGGATCGCTCTAATTGCTGGCTTTTTAACAAGTCAGCGCCTCATCCCAGAGACTGCCATGCTGGCCTTGGGAACACAGCCACTCTCGCTCTTGCTGCCCAGCTCTGCTTCCTCTGCCTTAACTCGGAAAGGTCCATCCGGGTTGTCGCAGCTACTCCGCGTTTATCCCGCCTTTCATGTTTCCATATACATCTGTGATCTCCGCGTAGAATTAAAGCAAGATTGAATTTCTTAAAATCCTCTACCCAAATATTTAGATAGGACACTTCCTCTACCTCCATTCTTAAATATTTCTTTTGCATCTGCCTCCTGCCAAGCGCGGTGACGGGTGGGGCACGGTCGCCCTGCTCTGGGCACTGCAAAGGGCCTGGTAGAGATGGACAGGTATAGGCAGCAACAGTGACCGTATGAGGTGATGCCTGTGTTACTGCACAGACGTTCTCAGCTCCCAGTGTGCGTCTGTATTAGGTGCCGGGGCTCCAAAGATGAGTCAGACATGGTCCCTGACCTGTCGAGGCTTACGCTCTGAGCAATGGTGACCAGCGGAAATAGACCGCAAGCCACTCGTATAATTTAAGTCCTTCTAGTAGCCATATAAAAAAATGTAAAAGATAATCCAATATATCTAGATTATACTTTCAACCTGTAATCAATATAAAACTGATCAGTGAGGTATCTTACATTATTTTTTCATACTGTTTCACATCCTGTATAGAGCTTACACTTACCCGGCACGTTTCTATTCAGCCTGGACACAGTTCGAGTGCTCAGTAACCACACATGGCCAGCAGCTAACATATTTGACGGGGCAAATCTAAGGGGAAGATGGGCTTGTAAGTAGGTCATTTCACGCTACACTAAGAGCTCCCGTGGGGTGTGCCTAGGATGTTAAGGGTGATGGACCTCACACCCTGGGGTGGGATGTTTGGGGGGAGAAGGTAACAGTCGGGGAGGTCTCCCTGGAGGAAGCGTCGCATGAACAGAGGTAGGCAGATGCGTCAAGGGAAGACCACGTCCTGAAGGTGGAACAGGCAGCCTGAAGAGAGGCTCAGTGGTCTCAAACAGTGCAGTGTAGGTAGGGCTCATCGCTGGCTTGGTGGTTAAACTTAAAACACCAGGGGAAACTAGGGGCGCCTGGGTGGCTCAGTCAGTTAAGCATCCAACTTCAGCTCAGGTCATGATCTCACGCTCCATGGGTTCAAGCCTGGAACCTGCTTCAGATTCTGTGTCTCCCTCTCTCTCTGCCCTTCCCCCGCTCATACTGTCTTTTTCTCTCCCTCTCAAAAAATAAATATTAAAAATTAAAAAAAATAAAAATAAATAAAAATAAAAAGGGCAACTAAGATTTAAAAAAAAACACTCAACCAAACAACAAAAACGGGGAAGGTTTGGTGGTTATAGCTTAACAAGGAAAACATAAATTAAAAAAAAAAAACAAACAACAAAAAAGGAGAAGGCTTTAATGACTAGGAATGAGATAGAAGGGAAGGACAGAGGAAGGGCCAGCAGAGAGGAAAGGCTTTCTACTTCAGGATTAAGTTGACCTGAGACCACAACGATGAGGGCTGTGCCTCATTAAGTGGAAGACAGGCTGCATTTTGGCCACTGCTTGGTCCCTCTTCCAGGTCTTCTGCGGAGTGCACGGGCTGCACAGCCGTCCACGGTGACGCTTTGCTCTTCGGTCACGCGGCACCCTCTCCAGCTCGGCTTTTCCCACATTTACATGAGACAAAGCGCAGTGGAGCTGGTTGGAGGATGTGACGGTGATCTTTCCTCTTCTCTCAGGGTTTGTCCAGAAGCAGAAGTTCCTAACTACGCCTGACGCTTGCAGCGTGCCACATAAACCTGGTGAAAAATACAGTCTGTGCCTTCCTGGGACTTGTCTGCCCAATGCTAGCATTAAACTGGCTCTGCCTTTTTTTTTTTTTTTAACGTTTATTTATTTTTGAGAGGCAGAGAGAGACAGAGAGCGAACAGGGGAGGGGCAGAGAGAGAGGGAGACACAGAATCCGAAGCAGCTCCAGGCTCTGAGCTGTCAGCACAGAGACAGATGCGGGGCTCGAACCCACGAACCACGAGCTCATAGCCTGAGCCAAAGTCTGCCGCTCAACCGACAGAGCCCCCCCAGGCGCCCGGCCCTGCCTTTGAAAGGGCACCTGCAGAGTGAACACCCACGCATGCTCAGCAGGCCTCCAGGGGGTGGGTAGCTTAGTGGACACCAGTTCACTGGAATGACCTTGGATGAGTCACCCTGCCTCTTTGAGCTTCCTCTCATCTGTGAAACAGGGGTTAGGACAGATGACAAAGCTCGCAGGTGTTGTGACCAGGACATTGCGACAAGCTGGAACAAACCTGTGTTCAAACCTCCGCTCAGCAAACTATGCCCCAGGCTGTTCCCACCCCGTGCCCCATGCAGTTCCCACCCCTACCCTCAGTTTTCAGCTGCTGGGGACACACATGGAAACCGGAACGCTTGGTCCTCCCAACCTCCCCTGAGCAAGCTGCTGGCTGAAACCCGGGAAAATCTGGTTTTAGATACGCCCTTATGCAACAGCTCCTCGCCCCCCCCCCCTCCTTTAGACTGCCAGAGCTTTAAGAAACACAATATTGGCAAAATGGATCGCGCTAAGAATGATTCCTGGGAACTGGACAGACCAGTTTGGTGAGAAGCCCAGGGCACCTTCTAGAAGAGCCTGGCCTCTCCCTCCCGCTCCCACCACCCCCCCCCCTTCCTGGGATGCGATGAACCAGGAGTCAGGCCGGGTCACAGGATGAAAGTCTGAGCTAGCTGAAGCTGCCTGGGACAGCTCTGGTGTAGCCAAGCCTTGGCTGGGGCTTTAATAACACAACAATAACCAGCTTTTAAGGCGCACAAAGGCTTTCGGAGAGCCGGAGATAAAAGTGACTTTGTTCTGTTCTTGCCCCATACAGTAGACATCCATAGGTGTTCCCACACAAACCGCTGTCCCTGTTACCGGGTTTTCTCCACTCCCCTCCGACTGGGAAGCTAGGGAGAGCCCAGAATGCAAATGTGCTTTAAGGAGAGGGCAGAAGGGAGACATCCTGTGAAGCTGGCCATGCTCTCTGCTGAGCCCCTCGCCTTCCCGAAGACTGTTGGCCCCTGCAGGACGATGCGGCCGCTTCATCAGAAAGTCACTGTGGGCCCAGTGTGAGCCTCGATGCAGTCAGAGCCGGGGAGGCTGCGTAGACAAAGCCATCTCTCCTCTGCGCTGTGCATTGTAGACAAAGCCATCTCTCCTCTGCGCTCTGCATTCCGGCGGCTGCAGCATGCCTGCTGGAGGGGGCACACCTCACTCTCCCTGCTGCGACAGGAATCTGCCTTGGACCCCTTCCTCCCTCCCTCTCCCCCCCCATGCCAGCCCCCCTTCAACCTGCATCGAAGTTAGAGCTTGAATAGCTGCTCCCCCCGCCCCCAGCTCTCCCTCCGCTTTACTCTTATGCGGAGTCCAGAGAGCTGGGCAGTAAATGGGATTCACTCAGATTTGATCCACCGGCGCCTCTATGTTAAAGAATAAGAAACAGAACCCCGCAGAGCAAAGGGACAAGGCCAAGAAAATGCAGCGGGTGCCACGTTGGAAGATGCTGATCTGTATTGCTGTGGGTGCAACAACAAAATGCTTTATTAATCACCTCAACTGTCACCTTCAGAAAGGTGGATCCTATAAACTGTATGGGACATGGCTCACTTATCTGTGTTTTGGGTTGGGGCATGCAAATTTCGGGATAGAAGCTAGGACAACAGAATGACTTTGCATCACAAACCAGAAGGAACCTGGGAAGGAGAAAGAGGACCCAGGAGACTGGATCAGGGGGATGGATTGAAAAAGAAAGTCCAGGGGTGCCTGGGCGGCTCAGTTGTTTAAGCGACCGACTTCGGCTCAGGTCATGATCTCACGGTTCCTGAGTTCGAGCCCCGCGGCGGGCTCTGTGCTGACAGCTCAGGGCCTGGAGCCTGCTTCGGATTCTGTGTCTCCCTCCTCTCAAAAATAAATAAACCTTAAAAAAAAAAAAAAAGAAAGAAAGAAACGAAAAGAAAAGCAAAAGAAAGCCCAGGCAGGCTGTCTAGCAAAGGAAAGCTTTATAGCACATACACGTCTGGTTGTTTGTTTGAAATCGTTTGCTGTGGGTTGTGCAACTGTAACTCCCTCAAGCAACTGTCAGGAGATCCTCCACTGCTCATTAGTGTAACGTGAGTGGATTGGAGGGCGGCATTTAAAGAGTTGCTGAAATCCGTGTCCGAGCTGACATGTGTGAAACAGACAGCTGTTGCAAATGCCCGGTTGGGCGGACGAGGAGACAGCCGATATCTGGGCCCCACGGTCCTTGTCATAATGGGCCCGTTTAGAACTGATCGGGCATGCGTGTGCACATGGAGGTGACCTTGGCCGATCTAATGGGTTGCGCCAGGCTGTCAGACAGAGGCACAGTGTTTCCCACAACTGCGTGCCAAGCTGGGGGTCCCGGGCTATTTTTCGTAGCTTCTAGGCTGTCTGCGTGGAGGCCTCCCTCAGGAAACCATAATCAGTAGTTCTGTTTCCCAACTATAGGCTGCTTCGCATTCTCCCGTCAACCAGTCAACCACACGCTACCCACAGTCCGGCTTGGCAGGGCTGGGAGAAGTATGCTTCTATGTTGGGAAATGCCATGTCTTCCGAGACCTTCAAGATTTTTCAGATCCCATACTGATGGTGCCTTCTTCCTATTCCGAGCCGCCATCATTTCCTATTGCCTGTGGGATCAAGACCGCACGCTTGATCCTGGGTAATCAGAGTTGTGTACTTTCTGGCCTTAACCTACACGCGTGACTTCATTCAGTCACTCATCAAATTCCAACCTGGCTGATTTTAAAATTTAAGGTGTTCCTGTCACTTTTACCTTCTACTTTAAAAAAATAAATAAATCTCCCAGGGCGCCCGGGGTGGCTCAGCCGGTTAAGCATCCGACTTGGGCTCAGGTCATAATCTCATGGTTCACGAGTTTGAGCCCCGTGTCCGGCTCTGTGCTGACAGCTCAGGGCCTGGAGCCTGCTTCGGATTCTGTGTCTCCCTTTCTCTCTGCCCCTCCCCCACTTGCTCTCTGTCTATCTCAAAAATAAAAAAAAATCCCTTTCTACCCTTTCCTAAGTAGTCAGTGAGAAACTCAATCTCCTGGGATCCTCTCTCCCTCTGCTCCTTCTGATCAAATCTGTTTCAGTTCATCTGTAGGTTGCAAGGAACAGCATTCAAACAATTACCAGGGAAAGAAGGTTAAGGAGTGGCTCTAAGGACCGGAGCCAGCAACACATGAACTTCGAAGGTGGATCCCGGGACTAGCTACTCCAAGTTTCTCATTTCAGTTGTACAATCTTTTTCTGATGCCATTACCACTTACATTGAGTATTGGCTCCTTTATGGACCAACTTGTTCTGTCTACTCATGGTTTCTATTTCTTCATGACCTTGGCTTACACTTGGCTTTAGCTAGCCCTGGATTCTCCTCCAGCCCCAACTTTGCCTCAAGGTAACACTTGAAGTAAATCTTCTCTTGCCAGCCTATGCTACCAGAGCTTCCATTTTGGTTTTCAATTTCAGATTCCAGAAAGAAGTCAGGTCTGGTTGACACAGCTCATCTTTTTATGTAGGTCCAGGTCATAGATCTCAGACTGCCCCAAAGATGGACCACCCTTGAATCAACTTCCTCTGGCCAGTCAGCCTTGGCTGGTAGACAAGGATCCATTTCCTTTAGTGGGGACTGGACTTGGGGTGTTTCCAGGTGGGCAGTTTTAGGTGTGAACTGGCACACCTCTTCTACAAGGACCTTAAAGCCCAACTCAGGTCATATCTCCTCTGTGTTTCTCTCTTCAATTACTTCCGCATTTATTTGGTACTTACAATATGGCATTTTTAGTTATTCTTGTCTGTGCATTTGTCCTTTGTCACCTAAATGATAAATAGCTTAAGGTCTGAGACTCTTTTCTTTTTTTAATTTTTATTTATGTTTGAGAGACAGAGTGTGAGGGGGGGAGAGGCAGAGAGAGGGGAGACACAGAATCTGAAGCAGGTCCAGGCTCTGAGCTGTCAGCACAGAGTCCAACATGGGGCTCGAACCCACAGGGGTGAGATCATGACCTGAGCTGAAGTTGGATGCCCAACCAACTGAGCCACCCAGGCACCCCTGGTCTGAGATTCTTAACAGAGGGGCCCAAGAATCTTGCTACCAAGGCTAAATGACTACCCAACCTGAATTCTTAGTGACATTTTGATTTCAAATATTCTTTACTGCTGTCCCTGGATATCACTGAAAACATTTCGAGAGTTTCAACCTTTTAGAGCTATCTGTGTTATCAGAACACCTCATATCTGGAGGTGACACAAAAATGTTATGTCCCAATTTTTTGAAGTTGGAAACATGGCTGTAGTGTTCTTAAGGGATAGAAGATTTCTCTAAGGCAGTGATGGAGGGCACCTGACAAATTGGAGAGAGATTAGAGAAACAGAATAAGCTGGACTGGTGATGTATTAGCTATAGGGAATAAGGAAAAGTGTGGAATCTATTTTTGGCTTGGGTGATTGGATGGAAAATGGGAAGGGAATTCTAAATTTAGGAAATAGGAAGAAGGTTGAGTGTGATCCATATTTGATAGACCTTCAACATTAAGTCAATAAATATTTATTTAGTACTGGGCTAGGACTAGCAATACCAAGACGAGTAAGAAAATTCCTGCCATTGACACGTTCAGTCCAGAGAGGGATATAGATGTGGAAAGAGAAAATTGTAATACAGTGTGATATATACCATAATGAAGGCAGATCTGTGCAAAATCTATTAATATACCAAAAGGAAGAGGAATCAAGACTCCTTGGGAAGGTCAAAAAAACAAAAAACAAAAAACTTACACTTACGCAGGATTATAAAGGATGACCAGGTAATTAAGGAGGGCATTCTTTTTTTAAAAAAAAAAAATTTAAATGTTTATTTTTGAGAGACAGAGACAGAGAGAGAGAGAGAGAGAGACAGAGCGCAAGCAGGGAAGGAGAAGAGAGAGATGGAACACAGGATCTGAAGCAGGTTTCAGGTTCGGAGCTGTCCACGCAGAGCCCGACATGGAGCTCGAATCCATGAACCATGAGATCATAACCTGAACCCAAGGCAGACGGCTGAGCCACCCAGGTGTCCCAAGGAGGGCATTCTTGCTATCTGAAACACCATTTGAAATATCTTGGACAAATTCAGAGAAGTGATAGGAAATGACGCAATTGTCAGTTCTGAGGGACTCTTTCAAGGCAAGCTAATGACTGTGGATTTTATTTTACAGAGAAGAGGGCGTCACTGAAGAGTTTTAGCATGGAAGTAAGGAAAGCAGATGGGACGTTATAAAATGATCACTCAAACAGCAGTGTGAAGTAGGAAGGAAATGGGGATGAGACAGGAGACGAAGGGAGTGGTTAGGAGATTATTGTAATCGTTCACAAGAGACATAAGATCTCTTGATCTGAGGGAGTTGCAGTAGCACTGGAGAGAAGTGAAGGCTGGAGAGACATAACAGAAATAAAATGCACAGGACTGGTGATGTAGAGTCTGGGGAAGAAAGAGGGATCTTGGGTGATTGGACCAATGGCAGCAATATTAAACCAGACCCCAAAATACAGAAGTTGGGTTTGGACAACCTGGTCCTATTAGATTTCTCTTTCCTTGATGAAAGCAATTATGTTTTGTTCTCTGTCACATTACCTGTGCCTACTGCACCTAGTGATATCTGAGGGATATCTGGGTAGACATATCCTGTATGTTGCTATGAAATGCAAGAGGGAGATCTGAACTGGAGAGACATATTTGGGAATCATCATATATAATGGTGGCTAAGCTCATCCAGGGAGACTCTAGATGGAGACCAGAAGAGGGATGAGGATAGGATGTGGGGTGATAGCGATATTTAAGGGGCAGGTGGAAGAAGAGGAGCCATCTGTAAAACTAGGAACATTGTCATGGAAGCCAGTATGGAAAGAGTATCCAGAACATGGGAGAGGCCAACAGTGTCCATGGCTGCCAAGAGTTTACAGCTCCCAGGAAGTGTCACTCCAGTTAATTGGTTTGCCTCTAATCTCAGAATTATAGACTGCTTTCCTACTAAACCCAGTCCTTCCAGAAGCTATAGATCTAGGCCCACAGCCTCAGTTTCTCCATCCCAAGAGCCATAGCAGCAAGAGAATGAACTTGTCCTGCTTTCCATACAGTGCTGTTGTGAGGGGTAAGTGAGAAAACAAACGTCAGCAGGTCTCGAAATGTTTGGTTTCAGGACTGCTTTAGACTCTTAAAATGTATCTAGAAGGCAAACAAGCTTTTGTTTAATTGTGCTTGATCAATATTTACCACATTATAAATTAAAACTGGGAAATTTAAAAAACTCATTTAAAATGAACAATAAACCATTTATTTAATATAAACAAATTGTTTTATGAAATACCACTATATTCTCAAAAACAGGTTAGAGAAAAGAGTGTCATTGTATTACAGTTTTGCAAATCTCTTTAATGCCTGGCTTAACAGAGGCACTAATTTCTCCTATCTGCTTCTACATTCAATCTGTTATATCACACGCCATGTGACCTCTAGATAATTCTACTATACTCTTGTGAGAGAATGAGAGCTAAAAAGGGCAAATAACATCTTGGTACTATTATGAAAATAATTTTGTCCTTGAGGATTTCCTGAAAGCATCTCATGTACGTTCAGAGATCCCCAGACCACACTTTGAGAATCACTGATGTATTCAAATGCACTTTGGAAGCTAGAAAGTCCATACAAAGTTGTTATGATAACCCTGAAAATCTATAATCTGGGAATCAGAAAAGGATTTCTCTCACATGGCTATAATTTGCCCCCAGAGGAGTATTATGCATGAGTAACATTGCTCCAAACACGTCCTAGGGCCAAAATAGAGAAAGGGTTTTTAGCCCAGATTTCTTACTTTCCCCTTCCTTAGAATTAGAAGAAAAATGTAAATGAGAATGTACTCTAAACATGGAGGGTGTTAACCCACACTAGATTGTTTAAAGATCTTGTTATACTCTGGCTAACCACTAAGAAAAAAAATACACATATATAGACACACACAAACATATACCCACACACACATATATATGTTGTATATGTATATATAAAGAAACAGCAAGGGAATGTTCTATGCAAGAAAATACTGAACACAAAGGAAGGCAGCAATGAAGGCATAGAGGAACAAAAAAATCCCTAAGACTCACAGGAAAAAAATAGCAAAAGGAAAAATTAAAACCTATCTTATCAGTAGCTACTTAAATGTAAACGGACTAAAACTACAATAAAAAAAAGAGATTGAAAAAATGGATAAAAACCCTCCATCTAATGATATGCCATCTATGAGATACTTTACATTCAAAGATATAAACAGCTTGAAAATAAAAGGTTGGAAAAAGATCTATCATGCAAATAGGACCCAGAAAATACCTGGAGTGGTTATAGTAATATCAGACAAAGTAGACTTGAAACAAAAGTTTTTACTAGAGGCACCAAATACATTTTATAATAATAAAAGGGTCAACCCATTAGGAGAACATAATGATTATAAACACATAGTGACTTAACAACAGAGGCTCAAAATACGTAAAGCAAGAATTGAAGGGAGAAATAGACAATTTAAGTGTTAGAAGCTTTAATACACCATTTTGAACAATATATACAATAGCTGGGCAGAAGATCAACAATGAAATAAAAGACTTGAACAAACTGTAAACCAACTAGACCTAACAGATACTTGTAAAACATTCTACTCAACAGCAGAATACACATCCTTCTCAAGGGCATATGAAACATTCTCCAGAGTAGATCACATGTTAGGCCATATGACAAGCCACAATATATTTTAAAGACTTGAAATCATAAAAAAAAAAAACTCCATTGATAACAATGAAACAAAATTATAAGTCAATAATGAAAGGAAATTTGGGGAATTCATAAGTACACAAAAATTAAACAACAAACTCCTAAAATATTCAGGGAACCAAAGAAGAAATCACAAAGGAAATTAGAAAATACTCTGAGGTAAATAAAAATAAAAACCAAACATACCAAAAATTATGAATGTAACTAAAGCACTGCTTAGAGAGAAACTTACAGCTAAGTATCTGTATTAAAATATTTCAAATCAATAACCTAAACTTCCATCTTAACAAACTAGGAAAAGAGCAAACTCAAAAACAAACAGAAGGAAGGAAATAATACTGGAGTAGAAATTAATGAAAAGGCATGGAAAAGCATTAGAGAAACTCAATCAACCCAAAATTTGGTTCTTTGAACAGATCCAAAAAATGGATTAACCTTTAGCTAGACCAAGCAAGAAAAAGAGAAAGGCTCAAACTATTAAAATCAGGAATGAATATATGAGCATCACTACCAATCTTACAGAAATATGAAAGATTAGCGACTACTCCGAACAATTCTATGCCAAAAAATGAGTTAACATAGACAAAATTAACAACTTCTTAGAAAGTCGCAAACTACTGAAACACTAAAAAAACAAAAACGAAAACTCAGATGATCTAAATAGATTTATAAGTAAAGAGATTAAATTATTAACTAAAAAAACTTTCCCCACATAAAAAAGCCAAGGCCCAGATGATTTTACTGGTAAATTCTAAGAAACCTTTAAAGAAGAATTAACACAAATCATTCACACACTCTTCCAAAAAAAAAAAAAAGTAAGAAGGAAATATTTCACATCACATTCTATGTGGCTAGTGTTGCACTGATACCAAAACTAAAGACATCACAGGAAAAGAAAACCACAGACCAATTATCTCTCATCAATATAGATGCAAAAATCCTCAACAGAGTATTAGCAAACTGAACCAGCAACATAAAAAGTATCATATACGTGATTCAGGGGGATTTATCCCAAGAATACAAAAACGGCTTAACATACAAAAGATTATTATCATACCATATTAATAGAATAAAAGACAAAAACTAATTACCTCAATAGATGCAGAAAAATCATTTGACAAAATCCAACATGACTTCTTGATAATAATCCTCAGTAAACTAGGAATGGAAGGGAGCATCTTCAGCCTATTAAAGGCTATCTAGGAAAAACCCACAGCAAACATCATGCTTAATAATGAAATCTTGAAAGCTTTCTCCTAAGATCAGGAACAAAACAAGTGCTCTTGCCACTTTCATTCAACACCATACTAGAGGTTCTAGACAGAGCAATTAAGGGAGAAGAGGAAATAGAAGGCATTCAGATTAGAAGGGAAAGAAGCAAAACTATTTTTATTTGTGGATGGCATAATCTTGTATATAAAAAACCCTAAAGAAGCCACTATAAATGATCAGAGCTAAGAAACAAATTCAGCAAAGTTGCAGTATACAAGATCAATAAACAAAAATCCATTGCATTTCTAAACACTAGCAATGAATAAGCCAAAAATAAAATTACGGATGTATTAGAAATCACACTCCTGTGTGTCTCCTTTACTCTCATAACTACCAGCACACTACTCCTGACACTCCGGATCACCAAGTGTGTGTGGTGGAGGTTTCTGTACTTCAGACAATTCTGTGACACCAGCTGGATGTCCTATAATTTAATTCAATTCTGACACTATCTATCTGAAGATAGCATCAGATCCCACAGGTTAAGCGTTCAGTCCTACAACACTGTGCCTCCCTCCCCTTACCCTCAACTTCGGATGTCAATTGCAAGTCCATGCTGTTACCTGTGCTTCTGACCAACAGGCTATAGATTGTAGGTTTCCACGACCTCCTCCTCAGGTTTGATGAATTTGCTAGAGTGGCTCACAGTTACTCAGGTAAACATGTTACTTACTAGATAACCTGTTCATTATGAAAAGATACATCTCAGGAAGAGCCAGGTGGAAGAGACGTGCAGGATGAGGCGTGAGGAGAGGGCACAGAGCCCCTATGCCCTCCTGAGCTCACCACTCTCCAGGCACTCCCATGTGTTCACCAACTTGGACGCTCTCTGAACTTCATGTTGGGGAATTTTATGGAGGCTTCATTACATAGTAGGACTAAATACATCATTGGCCATTGGTGACTGATTTAACCTCCTATGCCTCTCCTCTAGCCAGAGGGTGGGAGGTGGGACTGAAAATTCCAACCCTCTAATCAAGGCTGGCTCCCCTGGAAATCATCCCCCATCCTTATGGGCTTTCCCAAAGTCCCCTCATTCACATAAACTCAAGAGTAATTGAAAGGGGTCTGTTATAAATAACAAGATACCCATTTCATCTTTATTTTTCTGAAGCCATTTCAGGAACTGAGGACAAAACCCAAATGTTGTAACAAAAGATGACCCTGTTGCTTGAATAACTTAGGAAATTACAAGGGTTTGGGAACTGTGTGCTAAGAATGTGGATGAAGACCTAATATATATTTCATATTATAAATCATAATACCACAGGAAGCAATCCCATTTACATTATCATAAAAAGAATAAAATACTTAGGACTAAATTTAACAAACGTAATGCAAGCCTACGTGTACTGAAAACTACATAAGTCATTGAAAGAAATGAGAGAAGTCTTAACTAAATGGAAAGGCACCCAAGGTTCATGGATTGGAAGAATCAATATTGTGAAGATGGAAATACTTTCAAAATTGATCTACAGATTCATTGGAATTCCACTCAAAATCATAGCTGCCTTTTTTTTGCAGATATGGATAAGCTCATCCTAAACTTCATATTGAAATGTAAGGGACCCAGCCAGGATAGCCAAAGTGATCTTGAAAATAAGAACACAGCTAGATGTCTTACATTTCCAATTTTCAAAACTATATACAAAATTATAGTAATCAAGACCATGCCATACTAGAATAAGAACAAACATACAGACGAATGAAATCGAATTGAGAGTCAGAAACAATCCATTTATGGTCAATTGAATTTTGACATGTTTGCCAAGTCAAATCAATGGGGAAAGACTAGTCTTTAACACAGAGTGCTGGCACAACTAGATACGCATGTGAAAGAATGAAGTTGGATGCCAACCTCCCATTATATAAAATAATTAACTCAAAATGGATTGTGGAATTCAAAGTAAAAGCTAAAAGTATACAATTCTTAAAACAAAACATATGTGTCATAATTATGACCTTGGATTAGGCAATATTTTCTTAGATATGAAATTAAAAGTAGAGGCAACAAAACAAAAAAATAGGTAAATAGCACTTAATCAAAATTATAAAAGCTTGGTTCTTAAAAGGATGTTATTGAGGAAATGATGGGGCACCTGGGTGGCTCAGTCAGTTAAGCATCTGACTCTTGGTTTTGGCTCAGGTCATGATCTCATGGTTTGTGGGAACAAGCCCTGCAATGGGATTCTCTTTCTTCCTCTCTCTCTCTCTCTCTCTCTCTGTACCTCCCTGGCACGTGCACTCTCTCTCTCTCAAAATAAACTTAAAAAAAAAGGGAAATGAAAAGATGACCCACTGAATGACTGAAAAATATTTGCAAATCGTATCTAATAAGGGACTCGTACCTAGAATGTATGAAGGAACTCTTACAATTCAACAATAAACAAACAACCCAAATAAGCAGCTAAATAATGTCAATGAACACTTCTCCAAAGAAGATATACAAATGGCCAAGGAGCACACGAAAAGATGTTCAATGTCATTAGCCATCAGGAAAATACAAATCAAAACCACAATGAGATACCATTTCACAGCCACTAGGATGGCTATACTACTAATACTAATAAAAAACAAGTAACAACATGAGTTGAGAGAAAGCAGAAAAAGTGGAATCCTTCATACACTACTGGTCAGAGTGGAAAATATGGTGGCCATGTTGGAAATAGTATAAATACAACAGTAGGGTGAAGAATGAATAGAATAAAGAACTGCCTTATGCTGTCAGTTCCTCAAAAAGCTAAACATAGAGTTACCTGTGCAATTCCGCTCCTAGGTATATGCTCAAATGAAAATGTATGACCATACGAGGATACGGAGAAAGAGGATCTCTTTTGCACTGCTGGTGCGAATGCAAACTGGTGAAGAAACTCTGGAAAACAGTATGGAAATTCCTCAAAAAATTAAAACTAGAACTACCCTACTACCCAGCAATTGCACTACTAGGTATTTATCCAAGGGATACAGCTGTGCTCTTTCTAAGGGGCACATGCACCCCAATGTTTATAGCAGCACTATCAACAATAGCCAAAGTATGAAAAGAGCCCAAATGTCTATCGACGGATGAATGGATAAAGAAGATGTGGTGTATATATACAATGAAGTATTACTCTGCAATCAAAAAGAATGAAATCTTACCATTTGTAACTACATGGATAGAACTAGGGGGTTTTACGTTAAGCAAAATTAGACAAAGACAAATATCATATGACTTCACTAACATGAGGACTTTAAGACACTAAACAGATGAACATAAGGGAAGGGAAGCAAAAATAATATAAAAACAGGGAGGGGGACAAAACATAAAAGACTCTTAAATATGGAGAACAGAGGGTTGCTGGAGGGGCTGTGGGGGGGATTGGGTTAAATGGGTGAGGGGCACTAAGGAATCTACTCCTGAAATCATTGTTGCACTATATGCTAACTTGGATGTAAATTAAATAAATTAAAAAATTAAAAAAATAAAAAAGAAGAAAAAAGAAAACATATGTTCATGCAAAAGTTCATACCCAAATGTTCATAGTATCATTCATTCATTATTCATAAGAGCCACAAGATGGAAACAGCTCAAATGTTCATCAAATGATAAATGGATAAATACCTTGTGTATATCCATACGATGAAATATTATTTGGCCATGAAAAGGATGAAGTACTGATACACGCTACAATGTGAATGGTATGTGAAAACATTAGGTAAGTAAAAAAATCCAGACACAAAAGGCTACATACTGAGTGATCATATTAGTATGAACTGTCCAGCAGGGTAAATTCACAAAAACAGAGTAGATAAGTGGTTTTCAGGGAGTGAAAAAATCTGGAGTGGGTAGTAACTGTAGCCGTTATGGGTTTCTCTCTATGGTGACAAAAATGTTCTGGAATTAGTTTTATGATAATTAAGCTTTGTGAATGTACTAAAAAACCACCGAATTGTACATTTTAAAAGCACAAATTTTATGGTATGGGATGCATATCTCAATAAAGTGGTTATTTCAAGAAAGGCTAGATTTTTGCTTTTATTGTGAATGCTGTCTTCCAACTCATCATCCAACACAGTTCACAGGAGTCTAGAAGCTTGCTTCCACAGAGCCTCAAACTCCTGTCTGATTCGGACTGGGATGGAGATGCCAGTGGAGGTGGAGTTTGCCCTGGAGAAGGGGTCAGAGGATGGAGTTTAAATCATGATTCTCTCTTCCTAGCTCATTGACCTTGGGAAAGTCACCTTGCTTCTCTGAGCTTCAGGTTCTTATTCTGAGAATACAAATGCCCCTGGCCCTATGTATCTCCTAGGGTTGTATCAGCAGATAACCCGGTAAATGAGAATGTTTACTAAATTTTAAGCGCTACACAAATATCAGACTCTGTGATTGGGATCTCCATAGTTTAATGTCCCCGTGGACAGATTGTGAGTGGAGATATTACCACCAATCCAGGCGACTTTAGTCTCAAAACCCTGAAGAAGAATTGCAGGATCTCAAATCTTACAGATGTTGCCTTGGGCTGTCTGGAAACAACGGTGACATTCTCCAGTGCCCAAGACATTGCTATTATGACTCGAGGTATTTAGTTAGATTATCTCCCTTTTAAGGATTCTCACTTGTCTGGCCTGTTGCTTTGCTTTTCTGCTTTTGTTGATTTTGGTGTTTAGAGGCATTGTTTATCAAAGTACAGTTTTCTTGAGCTTTTGTCAAATGTTGATAGGTATGGATTAAACGTTTACTCAACAGAGTGCTCTCCAAACGTCTCTCTAGGAGAAACACAATGCACAGCACAGATTTTAACGTCTGCCATATTTGGGTTTAACTTCCAGTTCCACCACTTCCAAGCTGTGGGGCTTTGGGCAAATGATCATTGTGTGATGTCTCTGAGCCTTGGTGTCTTCATCTGTACATGAGAGGTTCTACCTTTAATTTTTTTAATGTTTTATTTATTTTTGAGAGAGAGAGAGAGAGACAGCGTGAGCAGGGGAGGGTCAGAGAGAGAGGGAGACACAGAATTCGAAGACATTCTGTCTGTCAGCACAGAGCCCAGCACAGGGCTCCAACCCATGAACCTTGAGATCACGACCTGAGCCAAAGTCAGATGCTTAACTGACTGAGCCACCCAAGTGCCCTGAGGTTCTACCTTTAGAGACAAGAGACAATGTTTAGCACAAGATCAAGCACATAGTAAGAAGTTAATAAATCTAGTTATTCCTGGGCCTAGAGAATGAGTAATCAAGGTCAAATTATCAGCTGAGGGAAGAAGGTAGCAAGGCTGGCTTTGGGTAAAACTGAAAGGAAGACACTCTGACACTTATTTATTGCCTACTCCGCGCCAAGTACTTTTCCATAGATTCTATCACTCGATCCCCATAACCCTGAAATTCAGGTATTCGTTCATATTTACATAGGACAAAACAGAGGCTCAAAGAGATTAAATAACTTGTTTAAGGTCACACAGGTTATTAGCTGTCCATTTAGGAATCCAGGTTTGACTGATTCCTAAGGCTGAGTCCTATTTTTTCTTTTCTTTTTCTTTTTTTTTTTTTACTCTGTGTGACCCCAGCCCACAGCCCCTGGTAGCCTTACCTCTTCCTGTCCATCTGGTCTCCTTTTGGCTCCACAAACACAGGCCTGCCCTTTGCCACATGACTCCACCTGTCAAGGTCCTGTCCTCCTCTTCCCTCTACCTCCAACTCTAGACAGACTCTGGATGCACACGCCCAGGCTCAAGTGTTTCACACAGAGGCTGGAGCCCCGTGATGGCATCGTGTAGAGGTTACTCAAGGACTGGATACAGAGTTGGACCCAATGAACGAAGGTCCCTTCAGCCTTATTCATCTTTCAAGAGTCAGCTCAAATGTCACCTGTAGCCCTCTTTGAATGATCTAGAAAGAATTAGTCCTTCTTTCTTTGTTCTGCCATAGGACCATACCCAGATCTCAGTCATACATTTACTATTATACTGAAAATATCTGCTTGTTTGTCTCTCTTCTGGGCTCATGGACTCAGCAGAATCTCCAGCCTCAATGAAGAATTATTTAGTGAAGGATTTTCTTAAAAATTTTTTTAAAACATTTTTGTGCCATCTATCCTCTGGCAGTTGATTAAGCTCATGAAACCCTTCTCAGTTTATAAATACATAAAAGGAAATATACAGGAATACAAAGGAAGCCAATTATATTGAAATACGGTAATCAAAAGCTTAATCAAATGAAGCTATAATATTATTTATCAACACATTAAATAACAAGATCTACTGGTGGGTCTAACAACTATGATTTTTAAGTAGTGATAAGCATAAATAATACCTCAAGATCCACAACAATTTAATAGAATGTATAAATATCTGTGCTGTTTTACAACCAAGTCACGACTGTTGCAAATACTACAATGGTTTTTTCCTTACACTTATAAATGAAAAGAAGGCCAAATATCAATTTCAGGTCTTAAAAACAAAGATATAATTTTTTTCTCATCCTAATTAACAATCCCATGAATTCTATCCAAAGGCCTCAGACTAAGCCTCTCTAATATTTTTAATTATTTATTTTTTAGATTTATATCCAAGTTAGTTAGCATACAGTGCAACAATGATTTCAGAAATAGATTCCTTAATGTCCCTTACCCATTTAGCCCATCTCTGCATCCTCGCCAACATCTGTCATTGCCTGGATTGTTAATGTTAGCCATCTGACAAGGGTGAAGTGGTATCTCCCTGTGGTTTTGATTTGTATTTCCCTGGTGATGAGTGATGTTGAGCATTTTTTTATGTGTCGGTTGGCCATCTGGATGTCTCCTTCGGAGAACTGCAAATACCGATGTTTGTTAATGTGTTTCTCACCCACTTGGGCTGTAGATTCCTTGAAGGGGAAGAACTGTCTTATTACTTTTTGCTCCTAGAAGAGTACTTGGGATAGGGTGGGTCCTCAGGAAATAATACGGACCTGATGGGAATGGATGATAAGGTTTGACTTACGGTTGATGATGAGGTCAGCACTGCAGCAGTGGTTTTCCCATCCTACAGTCTGCCCATTCTTCAGGGTGCATCTCAGAGCCGCCTCTTCTTTCAGATGCCCGAGTGCTCCTGGCTGCCCTTTCTCTTCTAAGTGTGCACCACTATGTTGGGACTCACCTGGCATTGAATTAAAAGCCACACTAATCTCTTCCCCAAACTTTCTATTTCATATAAATATCTGTAAATCATATAGCTCCTAAGGGGCTTGTATCTAGGCTGCACAACGAACTCTTTCAAGTCAATAAAAAGACAAATAACTCAGTTTAAAAGTGGGCAAAGAGGGGCACCTGGGGGGCTCAGTCGGTTGAACATCCGACTCTTGATTTCGGCTCGGGTCATGATCCGAGGGTCGTGAGGTGGAACCCCACATCGGGCTCCATGCTGAGTGTGGAGCCTGACTGGGATTCCTTCTCTCTCTTTTCCTCTGCCCGTCTCTCCCACTCACGCTCTCTCTCTAAAATTTAAAAAAAAAAAATGGGCAAAAGATCTGAATAGATATTTCTCCAAAGAAGATATACAAATAGCCAAGAAAGCACATGAAAAGATGTTCAGCCTCATCACGTTAGTCATCAGGGAAATTCAAAGCAAACCACGATGAGCTCTCACTTTGTATATACTAGGTCGGCTTTAATAAAGAAAACTGATAATGACAAGTGCTATAGAAGAGGTGGAGAAATTGAAACTCACATAACGCAGGTAGGAATGTAAAATGGGGCCAATGCTTTTGAGGACAGATTGGCAGTTCCTCAACAGGTTAAAACACACACTAGTTATCATATGACCCAGCAATTCCATGCCCAGGTGTATAAACAAGAGAAATGAAGACATAGGTCTGTGCAAAAGCTTGGATGTGGACAGTCACAGCAGCTCTATTCATAACAGCCAAAAAGCAGAAACAATGAAAACGGTCGATTGATGAATGGATCAATAAGACATGGCATTTTGCTACAAGGGTTTATTATTCAGTAATAAGAAGGGAATGAAGTCCTGAGAGGTGGTACAAAATGGATACACTTTTAAAACATCACACTAAGTGAAAGAAGCCAATTCAAAACCAAACCAAAACAGAAAACCCCAACAAACTCCAGGAAGCCTAATTGTATGGTTCCATTTATATGAAATATCCAAACAGATAAACTGATAGAGACAGAAAGTAGATTGCGGCGGGGGTAAGGGGGTGCGTTGAGAAGAAATGGAGAGCAACTGGTAATGGGCACCGGGTTTCTTTCTGGGGTGATAGGAATGTTCTAAAATTGAGAATGATAATGGTGACACAACTCAATGACTATACTACCAACCATTGAATTACAGACTTTAAATGGGTGAATTGCACAAGAATTATATCCCAATTGTGCTATTATATACACTTTTGAAAAGCCAAAGGGGGGAGAGAGCGCACAATTTATTCAGCAAACAGGAGATCTGGGATGGCTGGATTATTAAGCAGAGGCAGAGACAGGTGAAGCAGTTTTGGTTGATTTGAATCTAAGGGCACTGAAAAGGTTTGCGAAGGGTTAGAATGGCTGGATGACATGATCAGATTCACAGTTTAGAAGGATCTCTAAGGTGTCGAAGGAAGGCAAAGGGTAATTACTGGAAGCAGGAATGAAGAGGCTTCTGGAATACTGGCGATGTTCTGCTTATTGACCTGGGTTCTGACGACATGAGTGCACTCTGTTTGCAAGAATTCAGCAAGCTGTACTTGTGTGCTTGTCTTGAGAGGAGACTTCAGTGAACATTCTTTTGGAAAAGGAAAATCTCGGAGACTTTTGGATTGGATTAACGAAGACATTTGCTGCTTTCTAACAGAGCCTATTGATTCCACGCACAGAATCTAAATGGGTTACTAACAATGTGGTTTATAACTGCCAATTCTGATTATCACCTGAATACTTTGGCACAAATGTATAATTCACTTGCTTGCCGGAGGCTGGCCATGGGAGTGGTCTGTCCCATGGGTCGTCGGTAAGGCGTACATTGTCTGCAGGGAATTTAAAACAATAATAAGACAGATTAAGAGTCAGTTTGCTTTTTCATTGTTACCCTGCGCTGGAAATTTGAAGCAGTATCAGGGATGAAAAATCTCTTCCCTTCCCCCAGTGAATAATATGCTAATCTAAAATTGAAATTATTGCTATCAGTGCTGTTGAGCCAGCCGGACTGTTCCGCTGCACCGCCCTCGCCCTCGGGACAATGATGAGAATAGTAGCTACAATGTTCTAGGTGTACACATTGTATCAGACACCGGATCTGCTCATGGCTTGAATATAAATCTCACTTAAACCTCACTGCTGTGTGGGATAGATATTATCATTCCCATTTTACAGTTAAGAGAACCCAGGGCCCAAACACGCTAACTTGTGCAAATTCACTCAGCTGGTAGAGACAGGAGTGAGGGTGTCAGGCTAAGCCTTCTGACTCAAAGCTCACTTTCCCTCCAGGCTATCCTGTCCTTTGGTACCAACTGGCCCATGGAAGGCCCTTGAGATCTATTTGGCGAAAGGGTAAGTAGATGAAGAACTGATCATGACTTTAGTTAGTTCAAGGAGGTGGTTCTACCCGAATATAACTTCTCACTCCAGTTGGTTTAGAGAAGAAAATTCTCCGTGTGCTTCTTTCCTTCAAATTTTAAGGGTAAGTCCCTTGGAGAGCTTAGCTACCGTTTCTCTGGGTATTGTTTCGTTTATGTCATCTACGTCCCACAACTGTTTTAAGCAGGTTTCACTATCTCTACTTTACCATTAACCTTAGCGCTTAAGTGACGAAGCCGTGGCCCCGCAGCTAGGAAGCACATAGGGATGAACCCCGGTGGCCAAGAACATGGGCCCTGGGTCCTGGAACACCAGCGCTGGCTCGTCCTTTCGTTAATAGTGTGACCCAGATAGCATTTGCAAATGCCTGGGACTCGGTTTTATCACCCATAAAATTGGAATTTTAACAGTGAGCACCTGGGAGGTTTCAAACCCAAACGCCCACAGGAGCCAGGGGGAGGGAGTTCTGTGATGTCGGCTAGTCAGAGGCGTGGGGTGCCCCGATGGGTAAGGGGTTGCTGGGGGTGGAGGCAAGGCTGGATTCCACTCTTTGGGCTCACACTCGCTTGTTCCCACCACCAGTATTTCTGGAGCACCCGTGATAGTCCAGCATGGTTCTAAGTTCTGGAAATACACAAATGAATACTGTCCAGGCCTTTCCTGTTCATGGGGAAAACAAACATGAAACAATGAAAACACAGTATCATATGGCGGCACCTTCAAGTTCTGGGAATCAATCATTTAGCCAGTCAGCAAACCCAGGAACAGAGAGTTGCCTACCCTCACTGTTGCCAGCAGTAGGCCGTTCGTGCCTGATGGAGCACAGGCAGTGCTAGATGGGCACGCAGTCCTGCCCTCCAGAGGTTTAGAGCCTAAGAAAGCCAAACCAGTCTGGATGGACACCTCAAGACCATAATAACACCAGTCAAGCAGCACATTCCTGGGGAATCTTTGCCGACCCCTAAGGTTGCTCACATTTGCACTCGCCCATGATTATTTTGCTTCTGGTCTAAGCTGGGGAGTTAGAGAGCTTGGAGACTGCCGGAATACCTAGGATACGTGAAGAGTTCCTGCTAGAAAAAAAATTCCCTATGTGAAAGAACACCATTCATCACACGAAGGGGCCACACTTGCCCTGTATGAAAGAATGCATCCCTCCTTGAGAACTAAACTGCCAGCTGGGGGGCCACAGTCAGTCCCCCCGTGACTGGGTAACTCCCATGGGGTCCCATGACCTCAAGCTGCTCAGCCCTGACTCCAGCCGATTGTACACGATTGGTCATCAGGAGAATAGAAGAGAGAACACATTGGATCATTGATTTTTCACTATTGGAAAAACACCTGAAATCTATAGCCAATTGAATCTTGCCTAGTCATGCGCTATCTTAAATATCATCATATGTAAATTGGCTGACTGGTAACTTTCTACGAGTTTAAATGTTGAACTGCCTGACAATCGTCTCTGAACTTGCCCTTGCCCCTCATTCCATGGAGAGCCCAAGCCTTCTGACTGCTGCCTCTGTTCCACAGTGTCCAGTCACATGGGGCCCTCTTGCACTGAAGTCTCCTTGAAGTTATTAATAACTAGGTAACGTATTCTGTACTCACATGAGCCAGACTCTGTTTCATGTGTCCCGTGACTGGGTCTTTCATAGTAAATGGCTGGTATTGTTGCTTTTTGACAAATGAGGCTCATGAAACACAGAGAGACCAAATAATTTGCCTAAGGTCACACCATTCGTAGGTGGTAGAGCCCAGGTTCAAGTCCATGATTTCTGATTTCCATGACAGTTCTTCTACACCTGTATGTTCTAAACTAAGGTCTCGGCACCTGTGTGACACCAATGGAGAAAATGGTTTGTTCGTCGATCAAATGTTTAGGAAGCATCTGCCGTGATATAGGCAATATTCTAGATTAGGTATTGTCAGACTTCTCTAGAAAAGATGAGATGGTAAATATTTCTGGCTTCATGGGCTATATATATACAGTCATGGTCATGATGATTCAGCTCTGCCATTGTCATGTGAAAGTAGTTGTAGCCAATACGTGGCTGTGTTCTAATAAAACTTTATTTACAGAAGCAGGCTCTGGGCTGGGTTTGGCCCATGAGCTGTGCTCCAGCTCTTGGCACCGGGATTGTCGTGGCAAAAAGCAAACACAAAAAATGTGTGAACCTTCTCTTCCAGAGAGGGGAAATGCTTGTGTTTCCTGGCCTGTTAACATGTAAAAACTGTCATAGAGTCTTGGAGGTTCTGAGATCTCAGGGGGACTATGGTCCAGCGCTCTCCTCATAGGCAGCCCCCCTTGCACCTCTCCTGGTGTGTGGTCCTGCCTTCTGTGTGAGCGCAATGGTGTTGGGGGAGCTCACCCCTCCCCTCTCCCTTCCAGAGGCCCTTCTTATCTGCCTCCTCTCCATCTGACCCATTCATCCCTTCAGGCAAAACCCTCACAGGCTCTGTAACTGCTCCGCAGATGAGAAATAACTCAAAGCTAAGGCAAGGAGCTCTGTCCCCTGCACCCAGGCTGAATCACTCGGATGCAATACTGGTAGCGATGGTCACCATAGCTATAGGCAAACAATGAGAAACAGTGAAGCCATTTCTCAAAGAGAGCCAGCCAATCAGGTGCTGAGACCGTGGGAGGTAGAAGACCACAGCAGGACCACAGTCAGGAAGGCTTATTCCTGTCTCTCTCCCACTCCGTGACCTCGGGCAAGTAAGTCATTTCCCCTCCCTGGGTCTCAGCTTCCTCATTTGCAACGTGGAACCTGGCTGAGGCCCTTTGAGCAGTGGTAATTCCAGAATTCTTTAACAGGTGGCTCTCAACAGACCTGCTGCCACCTCACTGTTGGGGCTGTTCTAGGGGTCCCCTCACCCAGATGGCACCTCTCTTCCAAGGGCAGTCCGCAAGATCTGCCCTCACGTCCACTCTATATTCAACTCCATTATTCTGTCTCAACAACTGCTCTGTGTTCACCAAGTCTTTGTTAACTAATGTCTGATATGTTATCTGTGACTACCAGGGGCTTACGTCAATTAAGCTTTTTCCTTTCTCCCCGTGTCTGTGAGCAGAATGTTGTTTCGGGCCTCACATCAGCAATTTGTAAACTCACAATGGTAAGCCTACCCTCTCTCAGAGCACCTGGGTGGCTCAGTCAGTTACGCGTCCGTTGGCTCAGGTCATGATCTCCTGGTTTGTGGGTTCGAGCCTCACACCAGGCTATGTGCTGACTAGCCTGCTGTGCTCTGACCAGCACAGAGCCTGGAGCCTGCTTCGGATTCTAGGTCTCCCTCTGTCTCTGCCCCTCCCCCCGCTCACTCTCTCTCTCTCTCTAAAATAAATCTTGAAAAAATATTTTTAATAAGTAAACCTAACCTCTCCCTTCTGTCCCTGCTGCTTAGCTCCCAAGAGGTAATTAACTCTACTGGCTTCCTTCTACAGGGACCAGTGGGCCCCCAGGGCCACCCAAGGTGGCTTAAGACTCCCCCTCTTCCATCCTGGAGTCTAGGCTCAGCCACAGGGCAAGAACTCCCTGGTCCCTGGCACCTGGACCTTTGGGAGTTAAACTGTCATCTGTCTCTTTGTTCGATCAAGCAGCACAATGGCCCTTGAGTTTAAAGAGCAACCACGAAACAAAACTGAGGGCTCTTAGTAAGCTTTCTTGAGCTCATCAGGTGATATCCAAATTCCGGGAAATGCTGCGAAATGGGTCCATTTCCCTTCCTGTGAAAAGCTGCTTCTGACAATCTGCATCAAGAGAACAAATATGGCGTAAAGGGTTTGGGTAAACAAACCAGCTAGATCGGTGAGCCATCCATCCATCGTTGTCATGAGTTGTGTAACAGATATCAGGTGAACACCTGAGTCAGGGGCTGTGGGTGGGAAGTTCTAGTTTGGCTGGAAAATAAACCTGGTGAGGAAAGAGAGGGCACTACTTCGATCAGTAGCGTATCTGTTATGTCATCACGGAAAGAGTATTTATTCTTTCTAAGCCTCTTATAATTATTTCCAGAAGCGTCAGCAAATCCTAGCAAAGCACTCAGGTTCTGGAGTCAGACCACTGTGAGTTTTTCTCTTGGTCCTGCTGTTTACTCACTGTGTGCCCTGGGCCAGGATTCTTAATCTCTTAAAGCCTCTGTTTTCTTCTATAGAGATGGGGACGATAATACCTACTTCCTCGGAACTGATGATTAAGGGATGTAACATACATAATAGTCTTCAATATATTGCTGTTAATATCACTCGTTTTATTGGTTCCAAAATATTAACCCAGTTGCTTACCATATAACAAACCTTCAATAAATGCCATGTGATTAAGTTAGAAACCATGGGTGAGATGGTCCAACTATTGCTTACAAAATCCCCAGTGAGAGATGAAAGATGTATTTGTTGACCTTCCATCAGTCAACAAACTTCCATTCTCTCTGGGTTTCTGGAAGTTCGGAGCCTCAGAAGACACGTCAAGTTTAGAATTTGGTAGAGAACATTCATGCAGAAGGAATCCCAGAGATGGGATACGGAGTTAACCCACAGAGAGAGCAGCCGCCCACTCAAGGTCATACAGAAGGTTAATGGCGGAGCTGGGGTTAGGTACCATTGTGCTGACTCCATCTAGCGCACCTGCTTTTGCTGTTGCTCTACACTTGTCCTGAGTGCCTGGGCCGTGTGACCGAATCCACACAGGCTGTTGGCACCAAAGCCACGGTGACCTTTGTGCGTTAGAAGTCAGGTCCAGAACAGAGATAGGAGGGAGCTGGGGCAGGATGGCAGGTAGCTCAAGAAAGTAGAGAGGCAGGTCTATAGGCCTTTCTCAGCGCAAGCCCCCACCCCATTCCCCACACCCTACCCTGGGCCCTCCCTCCTCCCACAGCCCCTGTTTCTACGTACAGATGTCTGGGGACCTCAGAATCCTGACTTGTCCAATCCATATGCCACATACTTTCCCTTCGTGGGAGAACTACCATGAAATTGCCAGAAAAACACTTTAAGGGCAACTTCCAAACTTTGATGGACTCTATTATTTTCGCACCTTTGGCCTTAAAAACTTTCAACTCTAATCAGCTGTCCCTTCTCCCTCTCTCAACTGGTCACCTTCCCTAGAAGGTTCTTTGCCAACATTTTCTAGTTCTCAAGCACCTTCTAACCTCCTCCAGCTCCTCCTGGGCGGTCCCACATGGTAGGGGTCTTATCACTAGGTGCCGACGTAGGGGGATTAACTACCAACCCCCTCTCTCTTCCAAGACTTGCGTTACCTCTTGAAGGCTGCCTGGGATGGGCCTGTGGACAGCTTGCGAGGAACAAGGGACACCAAGAAAGAGGCTACTAAATCTGGGGCTGAGGTTTCTGGCCCTGGAGTCAATTATTCCTGACAAAGTGCTGCTAGACAAGCAGGTCTCTTCGGTTGAATATCCAGCTTTGAGAGCACTACTGTCCTCTTTTTACACATGAATTCTAGCGTTCGTCATTCAAGGGCTTAAGAAAGCGTTTTTTTCCACGATTTTCTAGACAGGACTTTTTTTCCCCCTCCTACACATTTTCCCAACAGGTATTGAGAGACTTTCATGCAAGCAGAGGCCACAGGGACTGTGAAGTATGGTTCTGCCCTAAAGAGCTCTTACACCTGCTCCCTCTCAAGCAAACGGATGAATTCCAGACAGTGGAGAAGTACAGGGACAGGCGTGTGTACAGGGCATTGTGGGGGACCCCCCGCAAGGGCACCAGCCTCGCCTGGGCATGGGGGTAATGCCTTGAAGAGCATGGTGAGTGGAGGAAAGGGAGCCCGTGGAGGAAAGGGAGCCCAGGAAGCAGAGGGGCCAGACGGCCTATGGAGGATGTGCAGGGAACGGGCTGGGGTGGGCTGGAGAGCGAGGCCAGGGCAGGAGGCCGGGAGGAGGTTGAGACAGGGCAGGCCTTAGGAGCCCAGGTAGCTACTCCAAGACAAAAGCCACATTGGCTTATATATACTTTGATTTATTATAATTAAGTACTTATTTTAAAATATTTATTTTGATAATCTAAGGTATTTACTTAAAGATTGTGAGTCTGGGTGGCTCGGTCAGTTAAGCATCCGACTTCGGCTCAGGTTATGATCTTGAGTTCTTGAGTTTGAGCCCTGTGTCAGGCTCTGATAGTTCAGAGCCTGGAGCCTGCTTCAGATTCTGTGTCTCCCTCTCTGTGTCCCTCCCCCACTCTCTCTCTCAAAAATAAAGAAAACATTAAAAAATATCTAAAAATTGTATTTTAAAATAAAACCAATACAAGCATATAGGAAAAGAATAAATTTCAAATAGGAAAGTGTAAAATGAATCTAAAATTCTCTCACCTTGCCTGCTTCCCTGTTCCTGATGGTTCTCTACAAGGGAATTATAAACGGCTTCCAAGGCATCCTTCCAAGAAAAAGTGTGTATACATTATAACATTTGAATAATATATATGCATACTCTTTATTTATACCAGTGATTTTGTGTAATGTTTATTGTTCTGTACTTTGATGTTTTTAGGTGGATTTTTTTTCACCTTATGTATTAGAAATCTTCCTGAATCCAAAGATACTGGTTTTTACAACTGTAGATCTCTCCAATCATTTATTTAAAGTCTGCTCTGGGGGGTCCCTGGCTGGCTCAGTCAAGGCAAAGCGCGACTCTTGATCTCGAGGCTGTGAGTTCAGCCTCACACTGGGTGTAGAGATTGCTTAAAAAGAAAATCTCTAGGGGCACCTAGGTGACCTGGGTGGCTTGGTGGGTTAAGCAGCCGATTCTTGATACGAGCTCAGGTTGTGAGATCAAGCCCTGTGTCAGGCTAAGCGTGGAGCCTGCTTACGGTTCTCTCTCTCTCCCTCTCCCTCTGCCTCTTTCTTTCAAAAACAAATAGATAAATGTTAAAAAAAAATAAAATCTCCTTAAAAACTTTTTTAAAAAGTCGACCCTGTTGGGGGACATTTAGGCTGTTTTCAGTTTTTGTCTGAAACATTGCTACAATGAACATTTTGGTTGTGTCCATTCCCCAAATATTTACTGAGCATCTCTGTAGGCTGGGCACCGTTTAGAAACCTAGAATATGCTAGTGACATATACTGATGTCCTTTTGTGAGGATATCAAGAAAGCAAAGGGGGAAATTACTGGGCTAAGGAAATGTGCAGAGTTAGTTGGGTTTTTTTTACAATTTTTTTTAAATGTTTATGATTTTTGAGAGAGAAAAAGAGAGAGAGAGAGCACGTGTGCATGAGTGGGGGAGGGGCAGAGAGCGAGGGAGACACAGAATCTGAAGCAGGCTCCAGGCTCTGAACTTTCAGCACAGAGCCTGATGCGGGGCTCGAACTCACAAACCATGAGATCATGACCTGAGCTGAAGTCAGACGCTCAACCAACTGAGCCACCCAGGCGCCCCCAGTTTTAGTTTTGATATTTTCAGAATACCTGCTGAAAAGCCTGCAGAAATCAGTAAGCCCTCCGAGAGCAGATGCAAATTATTAGTTTTCCCATCGCGGTGGACGCTGATTGAATATTTTCCGACTTCAAAACGGTTGCCAATCTGATAACCAAAAAATACCTGGCTACTCTGGCGCGGTTAGGAGTCAACCTGAGCACCTTTTCTTGCTTATTGTCAACTTGTATCCTTTTCTGTGAACTGCACATTCCTGTATATTTGCCCTTTTTCCATTGAACTACTGTCTTCCTGCAAACTTGTACTTGCTCCTCGTAAACTAAGGAAATTAGTCCCTTGTCATATATGGCAAATACCTCTTCCAGGCAACCTTTTGTCTTTACGGTATTTTATTGCAATGTTTCCCGGCAGACTTCAAGTTGCGTCTTGAAGGATGAGTAATAATAATAATTACCGGCTCTTGTCTAGTGCTACATGCGTGTAAGTGCTTACTGTGTATTCCCTCGTTCCATCTGTACAGGCGGAATCGGTAGGATCCCCTTTTTTCAGATGAGGAGGCAGAGGCGTACGGTTAACCTTGCGCAGGGCCTCGGAGCGGCTGAGGGGCACGGACAGGATTCCAAATCAGGAAGAGCCGTTTGCCAGGGAGCCTGGGAGAGTTAGCAAAGGCAAGGAGGTGTGAGGCAACCCAAAATATCAGGGGAATTCCACGAAAATGTGTTTTGCATAAAGGTGGGCTGCTTCTGAAGGAAGAGAGCGAGAGGAGCCAGGAGAGGCGCTGGGGCAGACGGCGTGCCTTCCTGAGGGGTCTTGTTTCCCTACCTGGGGCAGAGTCTCCTTGACCTCAGGGTCCACGTCCAGACCTGATATGATCCAGCACTGTGCAGAACACGTCCAGGCAGGGAGACAACACAGACGCCCATCATCGTGACTCTGCCAGGCCTGTACGAGGTGAGGCATGTTATAGGCCTTAGCTCGGGACTCAATAAACCTTTCTGGGGTCACTGATTTAAGTCCTGGGATCCAGGCTTGGGTGGCCAGGCCTCCTCTCCAGTGTGCTCCGTTCTGGACAGACGGGCCCTCTACCTTGTGGCCATTGGCCGCGAATGCGTCTCTAGTCCTGCCATCACATAGCGCGTGTCGGGGAGGTTCCTGGCTCTCCTCGGACTCTGAGGAACACAGGACCCCAAGTATGTCTCTGCCAAAAGGTCACAGAATCCCTCTAAAAGTCGATATAAATGATTTGGGATGCTCTGTCCTCCTGTCATGAACATATCTGTGTCCTTCCAACACGGAGGGGACAGGTGTGACGGACAAAAGATTCTGGAATAACCAAACATCCACCCGGTGCCTAACAGTGCTCTGCTCACCTCCAACGTGGCAGGGTTGGGTGGCCTTCCCCTAGGCTTCTCATGGTTGGGACAGGAACTGTAGAAATACCAGCTTCAGAAGCAGTATGGTAAGGGACAAAGTTCTGGAGAAGGAGCCTAATGTTGCAATATTACAACATCTTCCAGTCCTAAGAACAGGAGACCATGCCCCCCACCCCAGTGCCCGTGGCAGGCGTTGCTCACCGATCATGCAGTCCTGCCTTCTGAACCTAGATGTCGCCTCAGGCTCCTTCTCAAAGTGGCGGCCCCAGGGAGCATTCCCCATTCATTGCGCTTGGCTGTGGAAATGAAACAAATTCGTCATCCCCAAGCCAGTGGTTTAAAGCAGCAGTTAAGGAGTCACACAAACCTAGGTTTAAATTCTGGCTGTGTGACCCCGAACAAGTGACCCTGCCTCTCTTGGTCACCGTCCCTCCCTCATAACACTGCCCACAGAGTGCGTGAAAAGTCACACGGCGAGGGGATGGGGGTGTGTGCCTCGAAAACTCCTTGAAAAATGCAAAGTCCGGTTCTAGCGTCAGATGTGAGAAGTCACTTAAAATCTCCAGACGGCTCCCAATTTCCTTCCAGGAAAAATTAGAGAAACGATTAGATCGTCTCTGAAGTCCTTTCCAGCTCACTCAGTGGGGCTGGGCTGTTTCTCTCCCACTGATTCCCTCAAAGACTTTTTCCTGACTGCTCCTTTGGGCAGGGCAGGCACTGTTCTAGACTCCAGGGCAAAGGCCCTGTCTTCTGGAAGCTTACACTCTAGCAGGTAGAAGCTCCGTAGAGAAAAATAGAAGTGGGTGACTGGAGAGAGAGGGCCCAAGGCAGATCTCTGGGCTGCTGATTCTGAGATGAGAAAGGAACTAAGCCAAGAGAGAGCCGAGGCTGGGGGGCAGCCCTCTGCCCAATCAAAACACTTGGGAATTATAGGCTTGAATAATTCTCCATCCCAACCTACCAGGGAGTCAGAACGTCTCCTCTGAAGAGGGCCTTGAGTGGCCTTGTTGATTCAGAATTGGACACAGCCATGGCGCACACGCATATATACGCCCACATCCTTCCCCTTGTAGACACAGGCCTCCCCTGTAACAGCCATGGGCTTCAGCTCACTCACTGCCACTCGCAGGCAAAGAGCCTAGGGCTCCTCGGCTGGGGGAGGGGGGAGCAGAGCCTCTTTGGGTCCAGAGCCTTACTTGGCCAAACATCACACTAAGCCTGGGGCATTCCAAGTGCTGTCTTCTTCAGACGCTGCCTGTGTCAGCAAGATGGTCTTCTTCCCCTTCCTCACCTCCCCCCATCAATAGCTTCGTGCGCTGATCAAAGCTAGCAAGGTGTCCTGCTACCAAGAAGTGGCAGTTCCTAAGGAGACACGGGACGGAGGGCAGGAGGACCTGGAGACAGAGACCGTGGGACCATGTTGCCGTGTTGCACTGTGCAAGGGCCTCACCCCGTAACACGCATTCTACTTAAATGGCTTCTCCCCCCCAAGTTGGGTCTCAAGATGGCCCTGAGGTGGCCTTTGAGAAGGTAAAGGAATGAATAGATAGGAATGGGGAGAAAACATCTTCCTTTGATATATAATTACCCCAATTTTTGTAAGGTCTGTGTGTATTGGGGAGTGGGGGACTGGGGTGAGAGAATGCTCAGAACTTGAATCCAGACCCTGAATTCCTTTCCAAGGAAAGATGGGAAGGAACCTACTCCATCCTAATATCAAGGCTCACAGGAAAGGAGAGAGGAGGAGAATTATGGTTGCCAATTTAGGAGTCTGGATGGGGTGAGGAGTCGCCTAGGCCACCACAGACAACAGGACACTGCAAAGCACGTCTCTGGCCGTGGGCAGCCGGCAGAAACCCTCAGAGGGGCTGCCCTGACAGGAGGCACAGCAAGAGGACCTTAAAAAGGCCACCAGGATGATCACACCATAAATCGCCAAAGTGAGGGAGAAAAGAGAAGGCTCCAGATTTTCATCCAAACTGCTGAGCGTCCTGGGGGAGCCCCGGACTTCTGGAAGGGACGGCGTGGCAAGCAATAGTCAAGCAGGGCCAAGGACAAAATCCAGACACAAGAGGGAGAGGGCGGTAGTATGGATGGGCTCATAACAGGGCTCTGTATTTTCTATTCATTGAGTATCTAGCCAATGCCAGGAACCATTTGAAGCAACCTAGCTTGGTTATCTCACTTAATTACTACGTCAGACCTGGGAAGCTATTATCCCCATTTTGGAAAATAAAGCCACAGGTGGCTTAAGCAGCTTGCTAGGACTTCTCAGCTCATAAATAGTTAGCTCTTGCTCAATAAACACTGGATAATTGGATGGATAAAAGAGTGAGAGGGGCACCTGGGTGGGCCAGTCGGTTAATCGTCCGACTTCAGCTCAGGCCATGATCTCCCCGTCCGTGAGTTTCGAGTCCCACATCCAGCTCTGTGCTGACAGCTCAGAGCCTAGAGCCTGCTTCCGATTCTGCGTCTCCCTCTCTCTCTGCCCCTCCCCCACTTACACGCGCTCTCTCTCTCTCAGAAGTAAACATTTAAAAAATTTAAAAGAATGAGACATTTCTCTTCCTCTTGAAAGAGTTTAAGAAGGTACCAGATCCTTGGACATGGCTTGTCAGTAGTTTGTTCATCGTTGTATTTGACAAAACCTCATAAACTCTTACAAAAAGTGGCAGGAACTGAAGGTGAGGGAGAGCGTAGTTGGTGGGATGTGTTAACCAACGAACGTGCCCCTAAGTTGGCCTTCCCATGGCATTTTCTATTCATGCCTCTATTTGGTCAAACGTGCTTTTAATTTCTGACTCAGAATGACCCAGGCTGGGAGAGTGGACAGGAGCGTAGGATGACAGAATGAGAAGTGCCAGAAGTGTCTGGGATGATAAACTAAATGAACAGGGTGAAACTGAACAAGGTTAAAGGTAAAGCCTTGCCCCTGAGGCTCAAAAAGTTAACTGTGTTGTTTTAACAGGGGGTGGGGGGGCAGACTCAGAAGCCTTGATGAGGCCCTGAGGACTGAAGAGGAGGCCACACTCAATATGAGTTGACAAAGGAACGTGGCTCCTTAAGACCTGAAGGTAATCTGAGGTCGCGCCGACAGACGTACAGTAGCCGAGGGGGAGGTCCCGCAGGATTTCACACTGGCTGGACCCCATTTGGAGCGCTTTGGTTTTGCACACGTTCCAAGAGGGCCACTGAGCATGCCCAGAGAAAAGCATTTTGGGGAATCTCCACAAACCATGTTACATTCAGAATTTACAAGGGTGCTGGTGCTGCTCACCTGAGAAGACTGAAATCTTGGGACCTATGTAAGGAGCTGTCTACAGTTATTTGAAGAGCTTATCCAATTAACTCCAAAAGGTCAATGGGTGAAAATCATAGTGGGGCAGACCTTCGTGGTATAGAGGTTTACCATGAAGCTTTTGTCCTTGAAACACCTGAATTACTTAATGGCTTTTAGTCTGATTTCCTCCTCTGTAAAGCAGGGTCAATAATAGTAACTCTTTAACAGGATACAATGAAAAATTGAAATGTCCACAGCCCAGTGCTTGACACACAGGGGCCATTAAAGTGTTGGTATATGTTATTTTCTGATGAGTTACACTTAGAGCTGCCTGATAGTGGAAGAGATTGCTTTCAGAGGCTGTGAGCATGCTTCCTCCCCCTGATCATGTCTAAGTGTCCACACAGGTGGTGTGTCAGGCATGCCGTCCCTGGCTTGGGGACCGGAGTCAGTGGTCTCCAATGTCTCCCTTCTTCCACCTTCATTTCAAGGAATCACCTCACCTCATCGTCTCTCTTAGTCTCAGTTCATATGGTTTGGATAAGTCTGACCCCATCTCCCAGACCCAGAGGTTGGCAGGAGACCAAAGCCTGGCCAGCGTGTCCCTTCCCTGGTCGTGGTGATCTGTTCAGGGATGTGGCCTGTGACCCAAACCAGTCCAACAACAGCTTCAAGATGGGGCTGAAGGTACTGTGGGAAGGAGGATTTCTGTCCCTTGAGATTGCTAATCTTAATCCTGGAGGTCTTGGTGGCGTTATTTGAGAAAGAAGTCAAGAAAGAGACAAGTAAGTTTGAGAGATGGAGAGAAATTCCCAAGAACATTCTCTAACAATTAGACCCAGCTATTCCTGAAACCCTCCTGGACATTTGAGGTACTTAAGTCGATAAATCCCCCTTTTCCTCCAAGTCCCTGGGGGCTCAGGCTCTGCCTCTTGGGAACCAAAGAGGAATGGCCAAGCCTCGGTTCTCCTTGTTAGGGGGATAGTAATCTACAGGAAGTTGGGGGACACCACAAATCCCTTTGGGCAATTCCAGCTGAAACAACAGACCGGCTAGGACTGTGCCTCTATGGGAGGCCCCCACTGAGAACCGCCCAGCTGAGCCCAGTCATTCCACAGGACCACGAGAAACAACAATGACCTATTAGAGATGGCTGTGCTGCGTAACTAAAACACACATCTAATGGTGGGGCCTCTGAGAAAATTCCAGCAAGCACTGTAAAAGCCTCCAGCCCAGGTTCCCACTTTGTTTCTGGGCTACTTGGCGGCAGCAAGGTACAGTGACTCTAACTGCAGTCCTTTACAACCTCTTTGTCTACTCTTTTCCTTATCAGTGGTTAGGGTGACAGCCCTTCTTACAGTCTGAAGGATTTCTTTTATTCTTGTCCCTCATACCATTCACCTCCCTTTTATTCACCCAATCTGCGTGCACACACCTTCAGAGGTGCTCATGGTAATAAGGGTTCCTATTCTGACATCAGGTCAGTCCTTTTCGCCTTATTTCAGGGAGGAATTCAATCAGAGAAACTCTTTTGTTCTTTGGAGTTGCTGTTATTTACAGAAGATACTGATTAGATAAAATCTGTGAAGTTGAAATGTACGTACCCATGGGTTTAGGAATCCTGCTGATAAGCATGTATTCTGTGGATACTCATAAAAGTTTGCTAAGATATCTACATAAGGATGTTAAGTGGAGCATTTTTGTAATTGGGGGGAAAAAAGTACAAATTGTCCACCCATAGGGATTGGTCGAGTAAATTACGGTACCTCTAAATGTGGGATCTGTGAAGTCAGATTTTTTTTTGTTTTAAACAAAAGAGATGAATCTGTGTGTTGATCTGGAAAGAGCTCTGGGGTATATTATGAGTGGAAACCCCACTCCTACCACATTGCATAACTCTGGTGGGCACTGTTTAGGCTGTGTGCCACGGGGATGCAGCCCTCACTCGGGGCACCCGAAAATGCAGTGGGGTTACCGTCCCAGGGAGGGGTGCAATCCTCAAGCTATTCTAGTATTAAAAATACTTAAGCACAGGGGCACCTGGGTAGCTCAGTCGGCTGAGCTTCCGACCTCAGCTCAGGTCATGATCTCGCGGTTCGTGAGTTTGAGTCCCGTGTCGGGCTCTGTGCTGACAGCTCAGAGCCTGGAGCCTGCTTCGGATTCTGTGTCTCCTTCTCTCTCTGCTCCTCCCCTGTTCTCACTCTGTCTCTCTCTCTCTCAAAAATAAACAAATATTAAAAATATTTTTTTAAATATTTAAGCACAGATGTGTAGTGTTATACATAAACGTTTTTTGCCTGGGAGGGTAACAAAAGAAAGTTTTCAGAGTGGTGCCTTGGAGAGAGAAATAAGCAAGGCAGGCGGTGTTTCGCTTTTTAATGTGTACCTTTTTGTCCACATATATTATCCAATCAAGTACTCGCATCCATTAACCATCTATAGATAGTTTCTGGGGGTGGCAGAGAGGGGATGATGGGCCATGTTTGTTTTAGTCTTTAGTCTTCTCTATGGTGTTTTCAAACCCTAATGCACGACCTTTCCCCCCCCCCCCCACAAAGAAACCGCTAAGCTTTACTATCTACCAAGCCTGATTTTTGGAGATGCTCCAAGACGAGGTATCCATTTTTCTCACGCGAAGCATAACATTGCTCTTGTTACAACATCCCCTCCTGTGATGTGCTTGTTTCTGCTTGTGCAAGAAGCCCTGACATCCTTGGGTGAGCACATATTTTTGCCCCCCGTGCCGGTTAGTGGAATGGGGGGCCGGGGTAGCCGGTGGGTCATGGCTCCTGTAGAGAGGTGCTGCTTCCCCCCTCCCCCCATCTTTGTTGGTCCCTGCCAGGTGGCCCACGCCATCAGCCCTCAGACTCCCCGGTGCTGCTCCCTGCATGCCAACTCCCAGGACTCGTTTGGGAAGAGGGAGATGAGTCAGCACGTTTGCCCGATTCGAGGCTGGCCTGGCGCCAGCACGATGCCTTGCCTGGATTCAACTGCCCGGCTCCAGCGGTAACTGGCATCTGGGGTCACAGCCGCCTCTCGCCTCCTAGAAATGAGCTCATCTCCTTTGGCTGCTCTGGGGAGACAGACACCCGGGTAAGGGGAGCCAAGGGTGGCTGGTCTCGGGGCAGGGCTGCCTCCTCACCAGCACCTCGGGGAGAGGGAAGGGACTGGGTACAGTCTGAGGGATCCTGACTCCTTATGGGACACCACCTTCCAGGACAGGGCAGCTCTGGATATGGCCCCTCTGCAGCCCAGTGGACAAGGACTCCGTCCCACATATTTCTCCGTAACATCCTCTATCTCCTCTGCTGCTTCTCGGCGGAGGTCCCCAGCTAGCAAAAGCCGAAGGACTAGAAGCATTGAACATTCAGGTCAGTCAGTGAGGTGAGAGACACCCTCACTGCCGACCCCCTAATCACTGTCTCTTTAAAGCTTCATCTCCCAATGGTCGGTGGGGCTCGAGGACCTTACCTCTCACACCCTGTGCACCTGCTCACGCCCCAGCGCCTCTCCGATCAAGTTCACTCCGCACTCCAGGCTCTTCACAAATCAACCAAAGAAATGACTGGAATGAATGCTCTTCGCCCTGGGTGTCCCTTGAGCGCTCTTTGGCCTGGTCATCCCTCTGACCGAGGAAAATACTGTCTTACCCCATTATGGTTTGACCTTCAGGGTTAGCTGAGGATTCCCCCAAGGAATGTTGTTGCTTCCCAGGGTTTCCCTAATGTGGGGGGCTCTTTTTTGGACGCAGAGAAGTGTTCTTGTCCATCAGGGAAAAAGCCCCCCAGGACTTCAAACATGGGGAGGGGCCTCCATTCACAGAACAATTCAGAACTGCATAATGTCACAGGTGGCCCTGTGACAACAGCAGCTCCTTCCTGGGGACCCCACTTCAGAAGGGATCGGTCCCGTGTCAAGAGACCACAAACACTTGGTACTGTCGGGGATGGGAGGGGGAAAACAATTTGAGTGACTGATGTCTTTCAGGGGCTATGCTAGACGCCATAGGCATGCCAATCTTCTATATTCCTCTCCACAATCCTCAGTGGAAACATTTCTGCCCTTCGGTTCCACAGAAGAGGGAACAGAAGCTCAGGCATTTAGTGATCTGTTAGGGTCACATAGCTCAGATAGAGCCCCCGTGTGCCCCCCTGCAAACCTCTGACTGCCTCTTTCTGGGTGAATGAGGTGACACTACAGACTGGAACAGTAAACAGTCTTTGGTTAGAGAATCCGATCGAGTGTTCAGATAGACCCAGCTCGCCCCTTCCACAGGTGCTACAGGACCCCGCCTTGTGGTTCATTCACAATGGCGGCTTCATGCCAACACGGCAAACAGATGGCAAGTTTCTACCTGCGGCACATACCCTTCCTGCCCCGATCCTAATTCCCACGGAAGTCTGGCAAATAGGATTGAAAGGAAGACTGAAGGCAGCTGCAAAACCCTTTCCCAAGGCTCCAAAATTCAGGGCCTTTCAGCCAAAGGCCCAGCTCACTCAACCCTCCCCGTGTTGGTGGGCCTAACTGGTGGAAGACCACTGCCCTTGAGGGCTGCGTGGGCCCTGGACTGAGAGCCTTTCCCCACTCACGATGATATGGGCTGTAGGACCACAACAGGCTACTGTCCCCTCCCCCCCCAAAAACGCTACCCTCTAAGTAATGATAGCAACGGCCGTAGCCACTTAGGAAAGCACCTTGCATGCCTGGCTTTTGGCCCTGTGGTTACCATGATGAGGCTAGAATGGAGTCTCTGGGGTCCCCACTGGGGCCAAACCATTATCAAAGTCAATTTTCAAATAGGGTCAACTGTCAATTATTCATAGACTAATGGTTAAATCTGTACCTCCACTTTCTCCTTGCTCTTTCTCTTCCTTCTCTTTGCCAGCAGTGTTTTGGCTCTCCTCCATGATATGCCCATCAGCACAGGCCTCCCAGGTGGAGGCTTCCAGATTAGTCAGCATCAGGACCTGTTAGCGATTCCAGTAAAGGGTTTAGGAAACAATCTGGGCGGAATATGGATTTTGAATAACCTTGCTAAGCTCATCTCCATTAATCATGGACAAGAGACGACTGCCTTGAGTTCTTTGAGCCCCTCTGCTAAGTCTTGCCAGGAGAAGAAATAGAAGGACTAAAATCCACCCATAGGGAAGCGGGGTCCCAGGCCGAGACTGGCCAGGTTGAGAAGGCAGGGGTGCCCCGTGCTGTCCCGCCTTGTAGGCCCAGGATGCATGGGTGCATTTACCCAGAATCTTCAAGGACCTGTCTCTTGTGGTGGATGGAGAAAATGACTTTTGAAGTAAATGAAACACCCAGAGGTTTCCTCTCTTGAGTGGCTGGAGTTTTATATTCCCCAATCAAATAAATTAGCAAATAAAACATGAAAAGTGGTTTCAAAAAGTTGAATTCACCTGAATTCACCTACTGTAGAAGTTGTCACGTCTTTCCGAGCAGACAAGAAGACTTTCAAGGCTTAAGTTGGGTTGTAGTTCCAAAAAACATCACCATAGCCTCTCTTTATATTATTATTAATAATAAACGCTACCATATTGATACGTAAGTATCAAGTGATGCATGTGAAAATATCTTTCTAGCTCCATGAGGTAGAAACTATTATTTCTGTTTGCAGAAAATGAGACAGAGAAGGTAAGTCACTTGCTCCAACTTGCTCAGCAAAAAGGGGACAAGAAGAAGGTGTCTTATTTAATTTTCAGATGCCACCATCTTTGATCTACAACACAGTCCATGCCACATGATCTAGCCTCTTCTCTTGACTGACAAAACCCCAGTAGTAAAATTGGGGATCCCCAGCCCTACTTGCTTCTCTCCACTGACCTCCTGAGTTTCAGATGTCTAGCCCGGGTGTCCCCTCTGCTGGACCATCCCTGCCATTTAGCCATGAACCCTGCACATCGTGTGGTTTTTGCATTTGTCCTCTCAAGCACTGTTAGGTCTTATAACTTTTCCTGTGACACATTTTCTCCCCAGAGGAAGAGTGTCATGGGAAAGGATGATGTCCTATATAGTAAATATTCAACATTTTTGTCGTGTTAAGTGTCAGGCCACGAGAAAGAGAGAATGAGTCCCACAGTCACCAAAGCATCCACTGTGTGGCTTATGTATATTATCCAGTTCGTTTTTTAATGTTTATTTATTTGGGGGGGGGGAGAGCAAGCCGGAGAGGGGCAGAGACATAGAGAATAAGAGAGACAGAGAGAGACAGAGAGAGACAGAGAGAGAGATGGACAGACAGAATCCAAAGCAGGCTCCAGGCTCTGAGCTGTCAGCACAGACCCAGACGCGGGGCTCAAACTCATGAACCCTGAGATGGTGACCTGAGCTGAAGTTGGACACTTAACCAACGGAGCCACCCAGGCACCCCTGTATATTATCTAATTTAAATTTCACAATAATTCCATGATGTCGATGGTGTCCCTACTTTTCATACAGCCTCAAACCAACAGCTGGTGAACTGGGAGAGTAGCGTTCATGTGCAGGGCCCCGGCATCAGGGTGAGACAACCATAGGCACCTGACAACCACGTATCACTCTTGGGGACACCCAGGAGGAAGTTATGTGGTGGGCAAGCAAGGGTCTGGGGTTAGACGGGCCAGGTTCGAAGAACAACGCAGAGGTAGGACCACATACCTCAGCCTGCAGCCCATGGGAACAGCCGTGGGGAGTTTCCATCCCAGACCTTGAACTTAGTCCCGACACCAGGCTCTGCCTGTATTAAGCCTTTGTCTATGGGCAAATGACAGCAAGCCTCCATCCCATTACGTTCCAATTGTCCCTGGACCTGAGCTGGTTCCAGCTGGACAGATCTGCATCCGAACAGAGCGGGGGCTCCCCAGGAATCTGTGGGAACGTGGGGGAGTCGGCAAGACAGGAGACAGTGGGATTAAAAGATTTGACAAAGAAAGCACTCCTTTACATGGGACAATGCCCAGCAGGCTGGTTTTAGAGCACGGACCGAGGGGGATTTCGAGAGCCCGGGAACGAGGGAGTTTATATTTACCTAAACGTCTACACACTGTCGAGGCTGCTGGTCTGCCTGACTTTTGGGAGCCTGGGATTGTGCCAGGCTTCCCACCCGTCCTGGCCGCTCTCCGTGCATGCCTGCTTCTCTGTAAGGGGCGAAAATCTGTCCTCAAGGGAAGGCTGATGGGTGAGACGGACCTCCACGGGAGGGCGCCTTACCCCATGCCCCGCCCCGAGGGTGTGTGCCCTTGCACACGACAGCTTCCGTTCTGCCCGAAGAGATGGGTGGCTATCTTTGCCTAGGTTGCAAGGCACGGGCCACCAGACTGGGCTCTGCTGGATCCCTTCCTGTCCCATTTTTAGGAGCCTGGGCTCAGCACTTAAGACCTCACCTCCCCTTGTTCACCGCTGCCTGCGTATAGCAGGTGCTCGGTATCGATTTGTCAAATAAATGATTTGACCATGTGTCGGTTAACCTGTCCTCTGCAGCACCACGGGCCGGGCCGGCAATTGTATAAATCTGGTGGGTCAGATGGAGGGCGGGTCGGGATGCCATTAGACACACGTGCCATTCATCAGTTCTCAGGGGGAGTTGGGGCTGGGCCCTCCCAACTTCCTTCCTATGGGTGAAGAAACAAGGCCCAGAGAGGCAAGGGTCCTGAGTGCGCAGATCCAGCCTCCACCAGCCTCCTCACCCCCTTCTTAGGCCTTATAATTCCTTCCCTCAGCCCCCAAGGTCATCCAGACCCTCGTTGACCTAACTCTCCAGTCCAAATTCCCATGCCACCCAGCCTCTCCACTACGTTTGGTCCCTCTAGTACTTGGCGGTTCCCCCGCCTTCTCTTCTTCATTTGGGAAGCTTCTCGCTTTGGAGTCCACAGTCATCACCTCTTCTGGGAAGTCATCCCGGGATGCCCCTAGGCAGGCTTAGCAGTGACCCGGCCCTGAGTCTCACCATGTCCTGTGTTTCCTCGGTCACGTACTTAGCACTCGCATTTGTGCCGTGTTAGGGTTACCTGGCTCTTCCTCCCCTTCCTGGGCGATCTTCTAGAAGGAGGATCTTGGGCTTTACGCCCACCACACTGCCAGCCTGTCACAGAGCAGGAGCTCCAGGGATGTTGTCACATGATGATCACAACAATTTTATTTAAACCTGGCCCTTTAAAGAAGCTCATCCCGTATATTAACTCATTTAACCTTCCCAACAACAACCTATGAAGTAGATGACTGCGAGGTTTATTAATTTACTATATTCGAGCATCGCATGTGATAAGAGAAGTGTCAGCACAAGCTCGTGAGGGGCAGAGCCCAGCGTCGAAGTAGACAACCATCTCACCGACCTCTTCCTGCCCGCCAGAGCCTCTGTAAGCTCATTCTTGCCTTCCCAGGAATGTTCCCCTTGTCCACAGCCTTTGAAAATTACAACTGTCTTCAGACTCAGTCACATTTTCCATGACACTTACTCTGCCCTCTGGCCTGAACAGCTCGCTCCTGACCTCGCGCAGCCACAAAACCAGCATGTAACACATCCTCTGATCTCTCTTACTGTGTCATGGCATCACATTCTTCCCCAACATAAAGGACACTATGCGCTCCTCCAGGCAAGTGTCTGAGTCTTACATTCTTGTTTTCCCTCCCGTGTGCCCAGCAGATCGTTAGGAACATGAGACGTGCTAGCAAATAACTTAGTGATACCTTGAACCACAGAACACCTCGGAGTTCGTTCTCTTCTCTGCGGACAATTGTTGCTATTTGCTGTCACCATAAGGGCAGCCCTGGCTGCCCCCTCTGCCGCTAGGTGTGGGTGTGGTTCCAATCTGGAGTGCACACACCACAGACTGGGGATGGGGATATTGGGGTGTAACGTGAGGCTCCTTGTCCATCGTCTGCAGATCAGACCTCTTTACAGATCTCTGAGCAACTGGCCTCTTGTTATTCCTATTCTTCCTTTGATTTCCTCTCCTGAGCCCTGCAGAGAGGAGTCAGTGCAATAAAATAGCTGAAGAAGTTGAGCTGAAGGAGGAAGAAATAAATAAGACACAAAAGAGTGCCCAGGAAAGAGACCTGCAGATCAGGTGGGGAATGGGAGGGCGTGTGTCACCTCTGCCTTTCTGGGCACATCCTTATGATGATCCACCACCTCCATGGGCCCCTGTACCCTGTTTGAATGAGCCTGTTGGAAGAGCCCAGAGCAAGAGCTGAGGGACCATTTACTCTGTATGCGACTTGAGCAAGTCACCTTCTCAAGTTTCAGCTTTCTTACCTGAAAAATGAAATAATAATGTCTAGACCACCTCTCTCATACTGGTGGTGGTAGGCGGGGGGGGGGGGGGTTCGTTGGGTGGATTACATGAGCAAAGTATGTGCAAGGACTCTGTGGACTGGAAGTCATTACAGTCATACATTCATTCACCCCCCTCGTGCATTCAGTCAGTATTTATTGAGTGCTCACTGTGCACCAGACACTAAGGTTGAGTTCAGTGGGGATCAGATGGAGGGCATTGTATCAACAGACATAGTTCCTGCTCTCATGAAGCCCATAGTCTGGTGGAGAAAATGGCTTCAGTTAGTCATACTATTGGGTAACTACTCAATGAGGTAACAGGAAAGGAGCTTGGTTTCCATAGAGAAGCGCGGCTCGGGAACAGATCACATGACACACTTTGTTGCTGTCGTAACCTAGCCACCGGTTCTCAAATTTTGAATTGCAAGAGTCACCTGAGCTACATCCCCAGGGAGTCTGATTTCCTGGCTCTAGAATTTCCCTTCCAGAAATTTACATTTTTAACATGCTCCTCTACCCCACTCCTCCAAGGCATTCTCATGCCACTGACCTTTGGCCAAATTTTAAGAAAGAGTGACCCAAGGTTAGTGTGGAGCCTTAATTGGAGACTGGTGCCTCATGAGGTCTCTGGTTGCTCCTGTGTTTCTTAGCTGATTCCACTCCAGGCCATTCCCAAAGCTTGTCGGGTGAGCCAATGAATACTTCTCTTTGCTTTAGCTACTTTGACCTGGGTTTCCAGACACTTAACAACACGCCCTCCTGCCTAATTTAGGTCCCTCTGACCTCTGTGAGCTCCCCTCATGACGTCTGCTGGCTCTGCGGTGCATGCAGGCTATGCAGGGGTGAGGTCATGATTTACCGTTCGAAACAACAGTTAGCCTCACTACCATTCCACGCCTGCCCCCAGCCCCTTACAGTGCCTCACGTTCACCTGTAGGCCTTTTGTAGCATCTGCAACACTCGCAACGCACTTAACATCAGCAGCCAAGTCTCGAAACACTCATTTCTGACCACACAGACTGGCACTTATGCCCACGGCCAAATACAATGATTGCGGTTGGACGCTCGCTCAGTGGCACCAAACCACACAGCGTGGGACCTGGGTGTTCGCGTTCTGGAGTCACACCATGTGGATCCAGATCCTGGCTCTGCTGTCTCTGTGACGGTGGACAAAGTGACCGCCCTTCTCTGAGCCTTCGTTTCTCCATGTACAAAATGAGTACGAGGACTAGACATACCTCATCGGGCAGTTGTGGAGGCTAAATGAATTTTTTAATTTTTCTTTTTTTGTCTTTATTATTTTGAGAGACAGAGAGAGGGGGAGAAGCAGAGAGAGAGGAAGACACAGAATCCACAGCAGGCTCCAGGCTCTGAGCTGTCAGCACAGAGCCTGACGCGGGGCTCGAACCCACAGACTGTGAGATCATGACCTGAGCCAAAGCTGGATGCTTAACCGACTGAGTCACCCAGGCGCCCCCTAAATGCACTATTGTACATAAAGAACTTAGACTAGAGCCTGGCACACAATCAGGGCTCAATAAATGTTACCTATTATTACATGGGCATAAAAGTGCTTACAGTAGCAATCCCTGTAGAGGGTGTCCCCGGCCTGACGGCCCTTTTACCCACATTAGGAAATCTTGTTTGTGACTGTGCTTCCCTTTCCCCCTAGAATACCGTTTTTTATTAAAATCTACTATTTACCTCTTGTCTCCTAGAGCTTCGGCCTCCTTCACTTCTCCTTGTTCTCCCCATTCAGTGTCCTCTTCTTTGCATGAACTCCAGAGTCTCTGCGATGCCCCTTCTGTAACCTCAAGGCTCTACTTCGAGCCTCTGTCACCGTGTAGGTCTCCTCGGTGGTCCTGAGGGCCCCCAGGGACCACAGGAAAGCTCCAGGTACACCTATCATGCCTAGCGCACCCCATCATGACCACCGGAGCTATGTACTCAGCCCTCGCTAGCGGATTACATCACTCATGCCATTCCTACGTAGCCCCCTGAGCTTTGCTTCCTTCACTTGTAAATTGAGGGTAGGAACACCTACTTACTTTGCTGGGAAAATTGAAGGTGGGGATATAGACAAAGCCCAGGTCAATGCTCAGTAGCATTTACTAGTGTGATTTTTACTAATGTCTACCTGTAGAGAAAAGAAAACAAAGGTAAGGTCTACATTTTGACACACCACATGCACAAAACTCAGCCCAACGAAGCTGGCCACAGACCACCAGCCCCAGCGTGGAATGAGGAGGGCCTCGCGCTAGTGCCCATCCTGTCTGGAAGAATCCGTTACTGGTCACCGCCATCATTACCACTTCGCTCCATCACTGTTTTCCTTTGGTGGGGTTTTTTTTTTTTCATTTTTATATCGTTTATTTCTACTCTTAATCTTTATTAGTTTGCTCCATAACTTTAACTCAATCTGTCTCTCTGGTAAAATACACGTAACATTGAAATTACCTTTAACCATTTTTAAGCATATAGTTCAGTCTTGTGACACCAATCTCCAGAAGTCTCTTCATCTTGCAAAATTAAACTCTATATGGGGGCGCCTGGGTGGCTCAGTCGGTTAAGCATCGACTTCAGCTCAGGTCATGATCTCACGGTTCTTGAGTTCGAGCCCCACTCTGGGCTCTGTGCTGACAGCGCAGAGCCTGGAGCCTGCTTCTGATTCTGTGTCTCCTGCTCCTTGCCCCTCCCCCACTCGCTCTCAATCTCTCTCTCTCAAAAATAAACATTAAAAAAAATTAAAGCCCCCTAAAACTCTATAGCAATTAAGCCACTCCCCAATCTTTCCTTCCCCACTCCCTGGTAACCAGGTAATTATCATTCTACTTTATGTCTCTGTGAATTTGACTACTCAAAATACGTCTTTTAAGGGGACTCACACAGTATGTCTTTTTGTAACTGGCTTATTCACCTAACATAATGCCCTCAACTTTCACCTGTGTTGTAGCCAGAATCTCCTTCCTTTTGAAGGCCGAGTAATAGTCCAATGTATGCGTATACCCCATTTTGTTTATCCATTCAACGTCAACAGCCAGTTGGGAGTTGGGTTACTTCCACCTTTGGACTTTCCTGACTCCTGCTGCTATGAATACGGGTGTACAAACATCTCGTCAAGACCCTGGTTTCAATTCTTTTGGGAATATAGGTATCCCCCCACTTGTTGAAACTTGTAAAGGGGCCTAATAGTTTTTCAAAAGGCCTACATTAGTACCTATTTTTGCTGACCCAAAGAAATCTGAAGAGAATTTTCACGTTTAAGGAAAAAAGGGTGAAGAGCAAAAATAGCATTCAGCGTTTGTTTTGCAACAAGGCTTTCTAGAGGCAGCTCACCCACCAGCAGCAAGGGCAGCCCCTCCAATCTCCTTCCCTGGGAGCTGCACTCAGCACCTCAGTCCCAAGCCGCCATAGCCTTGAACTGTGTCTGTGAGCATCTGTGATGCATCTCATTTTACTTTGTGCCTCCGTTAGCAAGGTGTATCCTAAGTTATCAGAAAAGCCTGTTCGAGCCCCGTGTCAGGCTCTGTGCTGACACCTCAGAGCCTGGAACCTGCTTCAGATTCTGTGTCTCCTGCTCTCTCTGCCCCTCCCCACTGGTACTCTGTCTCTCTCTCTCTCTCTCTTAAAAATAAACAAACATAAAAAACATTTTTTTAGAAAAGCCTGAGAGAGGGTACTTTTTGGATCTGGGAATGCTCAAAAAATTTTCCATTTTAAATTGATGGTATTGACCTCTTTGCTTTATGCCCTTTCAGCTTATGAGAGTTTTCATAGGAGCACTTCTTTCAAGATAGCGTGTACCCAGGAGTGGAATGACTGGGTCATACTGTAATTCTATTTCAAATGTCTTCATGACCTGCCATGCTGTTTTCCATGGTGGCCGCACCATTCTACGTCTTCACCAACACTGCGTGTGGGCTCCAATTTCTCCACATCCTCGTCAATCCTTATCTTTTGTTTTTCTGAGAGAAGCCCTCCTTGTGGGTGTGAGGTGAGCCATAATTCTGTTTTATCCCTGGCCTGACAGGCCCTCTGACCAAGGATAGGCCTGAGAGAGGCAGATTTTCCAAGGCCACCTGAGGGGAGGGGCAGAATCCTGGGAGAAGGAGCACCGCCCCCCCGTCACTCATTTACTCATCAGAATCATCCTAAACAGGAGCTCTTTCAGGGCGCCTGGGTGGCTCAGTCAGTTGAGTGTCTGACTTCGGCTCAGGTCATGATCTCACGGTTTATGGGTTCAAGCCCCATGTCAGGCTCTGTGCTGACGGCTCAGAGCCTGGAGCCTGCTTCTGATTCTGTGCCCCCTCCCGCCCCTCCCCTGCTCATGATCTGTCTCTCTCAAAAATAAATAAATGTTAAAAAAAATTAAAAACAACAATAAAAAACAGGTGCTCTTTCATCTCAGGGTGTCATGAAAACAGGCTCAGGATGATTAAACCACCTGCCTGAGAGTGCATGGCTAGAAAACCGGTATTTGAAGGGGGCCCGCATGAGTGTGGAAGAATTGCCACGTACATCAACATTGGCACAGTACTCTCCAAGCCCAAGGAGAGAACACTCCCTCTCGGATTCTCTCGCAGCAATACAGCCCTTGGCTTCTGCTCCACTGCTCCTCCCCCTGCTGCTCAGGGCCTGCGGGGCTGGGTGATGAGGAAACACAACAAACGTGCCTGTATTATTTAACCAAGTGCCTGGGTGCACCTGCCGTGGCATTGGGCGCTGTTTCTGCTAACGCTAAAAATGCGTGGCTCCAAGCCTCAGAAGATGTACAAGCGTTTCCTTCTAGTCCCAAACTCAGACACTGAGGGGCAAGTGTCAACCAGCTGGGGTCCCTTTAAGTAAGACCTGTTTGCACAAAGGTCCATTAAGAAAATGATGCATTGGGCTTGGCTGTGCCCAGCCTGTGTGCAAACAACCGCAGTTTCCAGATCTCTTCCCCTGCAGGGGTTGGGTAGAGCCCGTTTGGTACAGACGGACCGAGTGGGGGGTAAGGCAGGGTAGGCGGCCCCAGATCCCAGCTGGAGAAGACTGGTCCTGCCTGATCCAGGCTCACGGAGGCAGCCAGCCCATACTACTTGAAGTATCTTAAATGCCCCCTGAGGGATTTCTAGTCAATCAAGGCACAACCCTGGTAGAAGAGGCCTTTTAAAGGTGAGCACACATCATATGCACGTCTGTGCTCACCTCACGGCTACAGGTTAGTGATGCTTGACTAGCCCCCTGCCCGCCGTGCTCCTGACTTACTTCAGAAGTAACCTTCATACTATGACCTGGTCATGGGGAAGCCAGAGATCAGTCCCGTGAGGGCATAGCCTGGCCAGAGGAGCAAAGAGGTGCTTGCAAATTCAGCTTTCCACGGCAACATGGAGCAGGGGAGCGGGTGGGGGGGGCAATGAAGGGCCTGGGGCTTTGACTGGAAGGGATCCCAAGGAACCCATATTGGTGGGGTCCAGAGCCAGGGTGGCTTGCATGAAAATTGTGCAGATACGCCAATCCATGGGCTGGCAAATGAGATGCAGGGAAATGCAGAACGGTGCTGGGGATGTAGAGAAGTTTGTCATGAGCTGCTGCACGAGACGTGACGGTCAGAACAGGTGGCTGGTTACGCAAATGTTAAAAGGTGTGAGAAGGGACTGGGGATAGTTCTGACGGATCAATAAACGACCTCTTAAAATCTGTGTACGGGGCTCAGGGGAATCTTTTAAGTGAGTGCGGTCCTCAAGGATGGATGCAAGCAAAAAATCCCACCTGCCTGTCCAGAAGCGGCGTTCATATGTGTACGTGGCTGAGAGCCTGGACTCGCCCTTCCACTGCGGGCTTGTGAAGGGGCTGACCTGCGCTTCTCAAGTTTTAATCTGTAAACAGGGGTGTAGTTGTCTTCACTGTGAAATGCCAGACACACGTGCACACTGCACACCGCTTGACCCAGAGGGAGCGCTCAGGAAAAGTTGGCTATTATTAATTGATTTCAAACCAGGGCTAATAAAAAGCAGAGTGGCACCTACCTCGTCCAAGGCTCTGTCCCTGCACCAGAACAAGTGAATTGGTGGGGAAATGGTGATGCACATACCCTTTGAACTGGCTGAGAGTAAATGTTTGCTTGAGAAAGTATTTGAAGAGCCCTAATTTAGAATTGATCATTCCTAGGCTGGTGAAAGGGAGTGGTATTGGATTGCTTTCTCCAACCCGGTGGCTTCCTCCATCCTGTTAACAGGACTGCACCGGGTGGCCCAAATCTCCCCAGATGTCCTTGTTTGCCTCGTGTACAGGGGTCCCTGAGCATGCCCAGAACCTCTAGGAGTTCTGTGGGAGACAACGAACACCAGGGGTTACTGTGGAGAGGGAGGAGCCTGAGGCGGGGTCATGGAGTGAGAGGAGCCCTTCAGTTAAAAAGGAGCTCTGGAAAAGGGAAGCCTGGTGGATCAAAGGAAGAAAGAAAAAGACACATGCATCTATCCCTCTTTCAAGACGTTTGCACACAGGCTTGGGCTTCTTCATGTTCAGCTCCCGTTTGAGACTTGCTGAATCTTTAGTATCTTAGCCCTGGAAAGGATGTGCGAGCTGATTGGTCCAGCCACACTCTCTCACTGGTGGCAGGTACCTTGCCTTGCATGACACAGCTAGCTGGTGACAAAGTCCAGACTAAAACCTCGGTTTCCTCATTCCCAGTGCAGTGCTCTTTCCATCTCCTCAATGGCTTCCAAATTGCTCATTTTCCAGATCCCTCCTGCCAGACTTTGTCCCTGGCCCCAGAGAGGCAGGCCCTTTGGACAGGAGCCAACAGTTCAGGGCGCAGCCGGAGAGGGTGCACCGTGGAGGCTGGGGGATGGGCCACCTTGCAAGTTCATTTTATTCACTTCAATGAGACCAAATGAAATCGGAGCATGAACATGTTGAGTGTGCCTCTGTGCTGTCTAAACCAGCCCTGAATACTAACCAGGAAGCTTAGAGGGAGCTAAAAATAACTGGCTAATCACCACCAGGAAGAATTAACAAGGACTTGGAAGAAAGGAAAATGTCTTAATATTCTGTCTCCCTACAGCTGGGCTCCAGCTGCGGCTAGTCCCCTCCCAGCTTCCACAGGGCAGGTAATTAGGCAGTAAGGAAGCTCCAACACTCATGGGCACTGGGAGGGGGCCTGCCCCAGCCTGCAGGAGGGTAAATGGAACAGGGTTATTTGGGGTGAGGTGTTGGAAAACAGGGAACGCAGAAGAAATGCAATGTGACAGGAGGCAGGTTTTGAAGAATAAAACAGATGTCACACTTTATACCCCTTCTCTTTTGAGAAAGCAAAATCCTTAATTAAAGGGAAACAACATTCTCTTCTGCCTTGCAAACCCTCTGAAAGTCTTCCCTAAGTGCCATCACCTAGTTCAGTGCTGAAGTCCATGCCCTGGGGACCACACTGAAATGAGGTCTTCCTGGCAAAATTATTCTTTGGACAAGGACCAAGGTGACTCCACAATAAACCAAACACTGTGATGGGGTAGAGCATGTATAAGACTATGAAGGCATGACTGGAACAATTTGTTCATAGAACCCAAAAGAATAGGAATAGGGAATAATTATTGCACCTGGGGAGAGGTCAGTTCAAGAGAAATAAAAAAAAAAAAAGAAATATCGTTTGGTAGAGGGCATGGTAATACTCAGAAGAAATTACTTCCTCCAAAAGATGTAATGGGTTTAAATAATACAAATTCGTTTAGAAGATTTGTGAGTACACATTCTTTTAAGTGCACATGGAACATTCTCCAGGATAGGTCACATGGGAGACCAAAAAGCAAGTCTCAGTAAATTTAAGAAACTTGAAATCATCTCAAGCATATTTTCTGAACAACGGTATGAAACTAGTAATCAGTCATAAGAGGAAAAACTGGAAGAAATACATACACATGGAGGCTCAACAACATGTTACTCAACAGCCAACATGTCAACCAAGAAATCAAAGAGGAAATAAAAAAAATACATGGAGACAAATGAAAATGAAAACACATGGTTCAAAATCTTTGGGACCCAACAAAAGCAGATCTAAGAGGAAAGTTTATAGTGATACAGACCTAACTCAAGAAATAATAAAAATCTCAAATAAACAACCTAACCTTACACCTAAAGAAGCTAGAAAAAGAAGAACAAAACCCAATGCTAGTAGAAGGAAGGAAATAATAAAGATCAGAGCAGAAATAAAGAGAGAAAAACAATAGAAAATATCAATGAAACTAAGAGTTGGTTCTCTGGAAAGATAAAATTGACAAACCTTTTAAGAAAAAAAGAGAGGACTCAAATAAAATCAATAAAAAAAACCACCAACACCATAGAAATACAAAGAATTATAATAGAATACTATGAAAAATTATACACCAACAAATTGAAATAGATAAATTCCTAGAAACATACAATGTTCCAGAGCTGACTTAGGAAGAAATAGAAAATTTGA
>CM053570.1:7419400-7488361 GCA_028646485.1 Cryptoprocta ferox
CTAAGATCAGGAACAACACAAGGATGTCCACTCTCACCACTTTTATTCAACATAATACTGGAAGTCCTAGCCATAGCAATCAGACAAGAAAAAGAAGAGGCATCCAAATTGGTAAGGAATAAGTAAAACTTTCACTACTTGCAGATGACATACTACATATAGAAAGCCCTAAAGACTGCATCAAAAAATTAGTAGAACCAATAAAATAAACTTAGTGAAGTTGAAAAATTAATATGTCAAAATCTGTTGTCTTTCAACAGACTAATAATGAAATAGCTGAAAGAGAAATTAAGAAAACAATAACATTTACAATTGTACCAAAAAGAAGAAAATACCTAGGAATAAATTTAACCAAGAAGGTGAAAGAGTTATACCCTGAAAACTGTAAGACACTGATGAAAGAAATTGAAGATGACACAAATGGAAAAATATATTGTGCTCCTGGACTGGAAGAATGAATACTGTTAAATGTCCATACTCAAAGCAATCTATAGATTCAGTGCAATCTCTATCAAAATACTATTGGGACTACACCAAAATAAAAGGCTTTTGCACAGCAAAGGAAACAATCATGAAAACAAAGGAAACCTGCACAATAGAAAAAGATACTTGCAAGTTCTATATCCAGTAAGGGGTTAATATCCAAGATATATAAAGAACGTATACAACTCAATACCAACAATCAGATTAAAAAATGGTCGACACATAAAAAGATGTCCAACATCACTAATCTTTGGATAAATGAAACTCAAAACCACAGCGAGAGATCACCTCACACCTGTCAGAATGGCTAGTATCAAAAACACAAGAAATAACAAGTGTCATCAAGGATTTGGAGAAAAGGGAACCCTCATGCCCTGCTGATGGAAATGTAAGTTGGTACAGTTACTATGGAAAACAGTGTGGAGGCTCCACAAAATGTTAAAAATATAAATACCATATAATTCCACTACTGGGTATTTACCCAAGGAAAATGAAAATGAGAGCCCTGATTTGAAAAGGTATATGCAACCCTACATCTATTACAGAATTATTTACAATAGCCAAGTTATGGAAGCAGCCCAAGTACCCACTGATAGATTAATGGATAAAGAAGATATTATATATATAATATATACATGTACACACACAATGGATATATATATGCATATGTGTATATCTATTGGATACATATGTATATACATATATATACACACACAGTGGAATATTATTCAACCATAAAAAAGAATTAAATCTTACCATTTGCAACAGCATGGTTGTAACTAGAGGGTATTATGCTAAGTGAAATAAATCAAAGACAAATACCATGTGGCTTTATTTCTATGTGGAATCTAAAAAGTAACAATGGACAAACAGACTCAAGTTCAGAGGGAAAGGGGTGGAGACAGGGCAAAGTAGGTGAAGAGAATTTTTAAAAATTCATAAGGGACAGGTACATTATTAAAAAAAAATTTATGTTTATTTATTTTTAAGAGAGAGAAAGAGAGGGAGCCAGACAATGGGGGAGGGGCAGAGAGAGAGAGAGAGGGAGACAGAGAATCCCAAGCGGGCTCCGCACTGTACGCGCAGAGCCCCACAGGGCTCGAACTCACAAACCGGGAGATCACGGCCTGAGCCAAAATCGAGTCAGATGTTTAACCACCTGAGCCACCGGGCGTCCCGTGACAAGTCCATTATTAGAAACAGTGGGCAGGGCGGAGCTGTTTGGTAGCACACCCCGAGCCATTTGATTCACTACTATGGGCAACATGCTTGCTCAACCCATGTGCTAGGTGTGGGCAAGTAGAGTGGGCGTAAAATACCAAGGGGCTGGGGGTAAAATAAAAGGCAGAGTGATGGCAGAAAAAGAATGTGGATCAGAAAACAAAACAAAAACAAAAAAACGTGGACTTTGGACGTGCAAGATGCATTCAAGTCCTGCCCCAGCAAGTTTTAGCTGCATCTTAGCCTCGCTTTAGACAGCTACGCTTAGCTTGGCTCTATGGGTCTGTATTTTTCCCCTGCAGCTAAGATATGAGTGTAATTTTCTCCGTAAGGAGGATCAAACCACTGCACACATGGGAAAACGCCTCATTCTAGTGTGCAATACAGATATTCGTGACTGTTAAGCTATGGAAAGAGACAGCCTTGAATTGGCCGGGTTTGGGTGATCTTTCTGATGCACGGATGAAGACAAAGAAGAATTTAGCTGTGCAGCACCCGCACCTGGTTCCCAAAATAGTCTTCCTTGATTAGGTGGGTCTCATCACCCTACTTTTTCTGCGGTTTATCCTGGCATGGGGCTCCAGTGGCTGGGTCTCCTGCTGCCGTGGCCTTGCAGGAAGGGCACTATTGGTGAGTTGCAAGGGGGCCAAGTTCTGGAAGTCACAAAGTCTTGGTGTTGTCTTCCCAGAGACAGCCAGAGAGGTGCCATCCTGCCGCCTGAGTCACATGGGGGTCCCCAGGGAGGGGAGAGCAGCCTTCACTGAGACAGAAAGGCTTCAGAGGATCCTGCCTGGAGCACCAGGGAAAGGTAGATCAGGAGTTAAAAAAAAAAAATCCATGGGTCTGATATTGTTCCTGTCCCCAACTAGATTTTTATTTTATTTAATTTTCAGTCTTTATCTGATATTATCTAACACTTCTAAAGAGCATGATGGCCTTCAAAGAAGGAAGAACAAAATTTAGAAAACTAAGTTAAAATGGCACTCTGTCACTTATTGGCTACATGACATTATCAAATAGTTGAACTACTCGGAGCTTCATATGGTGAAGAAGAGAGACTGGCCCTGCCACCTTCCAAGGCTGCTCTGGGACGCATTTGAGAAAACGTATAAGAAACAAAGTTATCTGGGGCGCCTGGGTGTCTCAGTCAAGTGTTGACTTTGGCTCAGGTCATGCATGATCCCACAGTTTGTGGGTTCGAGCCCCACGTTGGGCTCTATACTGACCGCTCAGAGTCTGGAGCCTGCTTCGGACTCTGTGTCTCCCTTTCTTTCTGCCCCTCCCCAGCTCATGCTCTGTTTCTGTCTCAATAAGAAACAAACATTAAAAAAAAGTTATGAACCATATTATCTCATCCAATGTGAACTTGAGTCATTATTTGAACTGTTAGGTAGAGGATTTTTTTTAAACTTTTATGTTTATTTTTTGAGAGAGAGAGAGACAGAGCACAAGTAGGGGAGGGGCAGAGAGAGAAGGAGACAGAATCCAAGGCAGGTTCCAGGCTTTGAGCAGTCGGCAGAAAGCCCAGTGCAGGACTCGAACCCATGGACCATGAGATCATGCCCTGAGCCGAAGTCAGACACTTAACCGACTGAGCCACCCAGGCGCCCCAGATGATTCTTAATAGTTTGCATTAGAATAGCACTTGATTTGGTCGAGTTTATTAAGGTATAAATTAAGGAATAAAATGTGCCCTTTGTAGCGGACAGCGCTGAGTTTTGACAAACACCTACAGCTGTGTAAGTGCCAGATTGAAGAAGATCTAACAGTTCTTCCCCACCCCCCTTCCCTCAGGCTCCTCCGTGGTCGGCTGTTCTTCCCATTCGGAAGAGGTGGCAATCCCTCATTCGGGGTCTCTCCCCCCACCCCCCACCGGCAATCCCTTGTCTGTTTTCTATCCCTAGAAGTTTTACTTTTTCCAGAATGTCATATAAGCTGAATATAATACAGCATGAAGACTTTTGAGTCTGGCTTATTTCGCTTCCCATAATGCATTGGGACTCATCTAACATATTTCCTATATTCAGTGATTCATTCCTTTTCATTGCTAAGTCGTATTTCATTCTATGGGTGTACCCCATGGTTTCTTTATCCATTTGGATTGATTCCATGAATAAACCATGATTAACATGTGTATACAGGCTTTTGTGTGAACGTAACTTTTTGTCTTGGGCAAATACATAGGAGTAGGATTGCTCCATCATATGGCAGGTGTGTGTCTAAATTTAGAACACTGACAGATTGGTTTTTCATTCTTATTTTAGAGATGGGGGGGAGAATGTGCATGTGAGACAGAATCCCAAGCAGGCTCCATGTTTAGCATGAAGCCCAACATGGGGCTCCATCCCACAACCATGAGATCATGACCTGAGCTGAAATCAAGAGTTGGACGTTCAACCAACTGAGCCACCCAGGCACCCCAACGGAGTTTTTTTTTGGAGTGGCTATAGAATTTCACATTCTAGCACAGCAGTTTAAAAAAACAATCTTAAAAAATTTCTAAGCCCTCATGTGTCCAATTTTATCCTCCAGATAGCTCTGTGTAGTCGGGACGGTGAATTTACTGCCCTTGGGTAACAGGTGGGGACGTGGGGGCTACTGGTCCCTCCGAATTTGGGCTGAGCACATGGTACCCCATCAAGAAACTACATTCCCCAGTTGCCCTTGCCTCTAGGCCATGTGACTAGCCTCTGGTCAGTGCGATATGAATGGGGGTTATATGGGCAAACTCCGATTCAATTCCCAGGGCCCGCATTTGCTCCCTCTTCACCTTTTCCCTTTCCTGCTGGCTGGATTGAGGCTGTGGACTTGCAGATGAAGACAGCACAAAAATGGAGGAGACCCGGGTGCTTGATTGAGGTCATGGGACAGGGTTGCCCTGACAGCCAGGGCCACCTGGACTGTTAGGTGACCCTTCCTTATCCCATTGCAATTTGGGGTTCTCTTCACCATCACCGCTTAGCATTTATCCTAGCTACTACAGTCACATGCCAGGTAAGTGGGAGAACGTGATAGCTGGTCCACCAGCCTCTCCCATCTTGGGTAGAAAATTATTAAGAAGAAAATCGTCTCTGCTGAAATCAAGTTATACCATGTATATATCAACCCTTTGATCTAATGGTTGGATAGCCCCCATCGAAGAAAGAAGTGACTCTAGAGAGTGGAATAGTCTACTTGCCATGAGCCCTCATTAGCTCCTGGGGGTCGCCTCTTCTGATCTCCTGCACCCCTAAACTGCTGGGCCTGCTGCTCTGTGTGAGAGGCACTTGTTTTGTTCATGAAGGACGTCACATGAAGGAACAGCAGGAAATGAAGTCGTTAGGGATAGGATGGTAACGAAAAGACTCTGGAGGTCAGACTGAGGCATGTGGACTTCGTGGGTGAGGCAGGGGGCAGGAGACATGTGCACAGGGAACTGAGACAATGGGGTTGCTTCTGGTAGCTGCATGGTGAGAAGATCAGAGGGGAAGAGCCCAGGGGCTGGGGACCCTCTTGGGAGGAGGCATGAGGACTTAAGGAATGCACGGGCACAGGTTGAGTGGCTGCTGGCCCATCACATGAGGAGAAAAGGGGCCAATGATGAAGGGAAAGAGGATGGGGTAGACTTCGGTTACAGGGAAACTGGAATGGATTGCTAAGGATCCTCTCCCAGGGCACCTATGGCACTCACCCCTGTCCATCCCCTTCCCTGCCTACCTAGAAGACACTTCACTTGTTGGCAACACCCTGCTCGTCTTCAAATCCTGGGTCAAGGGCCAAATAGGGCCTGACCTACCCTCTGCAATAACACAGTGGCCCCAGCCTGGGCCCCCAGATCCCAGAACAGCGGGTAAAGGACGTGGGAAAGGTTTTGATGCCATAAATGGGGAGCCGCTGTAGGTTTTGGAGGAAGAGTATATCTTACTAAAGGTGATACTTGAGCTAGGCGCACAAGTCCCACCACCAACAGCTAATCCTATACAAAAAGTGAATCGATTTATTGAGGGTATTAACTAATTCAATTTGTCTAGGACCTAAACGCAGTCTTGAGGACAGGACTAAAGTTGCTTGGAGTCTATGGACAAAGGTTAATGATAAAGAAGAATGACCTCAAGAAGAGAAGGTAGGTTGAAAAGGGTGCAGGGATTAGCTTCTATGCCCTTATTTTGAATTACAGAATTCTAGAACACAGCGGGATCTTCTAAAACATCAAAGGATGAAGATATGGAAGAATGGAAAAGTCCTGACCAAAAGGACACTTAGGGACAAGTCCCATCTCTACCACCAACTTGCTCTGTGGCCTTAGGCCAGTCATTAACCCTTTCTGTGCCCCAGATGGGCCAACCATACCTGATGGTCCCTATGGTTGCTAACATTTCCATCATCAGGTGCAATTCAGCAACACCGAAACCAAATGCGAACATGTCACCTATATTGTGGATTATAAACAAAAGCAAGAGGAAATGGAGAGAAGAGGGTGAAAAAAAGAGGCAGGAGGAAGCCCCAAAGAAGGGAGAAAACAAACAGAGCAGGCTGGACCCTTCTGTAGTCATAGCTAGCATAAAAGCACTGATAAGAGAAGCAATGGACACAGATTTCACGTTTCTCATTGCTGGGATTGGAGCTGCCTCTGGAGATCACCGGGATCTACAAACTCTAGCGATGTTATTTTTCTTTCTCAAGTTCAAGGTTACTTCTTCCTCCCCTCCGTGCCCTTTTGGACACAGAGGCTTTTATTACCTTGACAGAATAAAACATTAGCTGTTCTTAAAAGTGTCCTTCTGTTCAGGGAACACAGCCTCCCTATTTACTCTGTAAGGTGCTTTCTTTCCCCAGAGAAATCAGCCTTGGCTGCGCGACCGAGGGCCTCTGGGAGGTGTAATTTGCCCAAAGAGTTCAAATAAATACACCACCCAGAGCAGAGCCTTGCCCAAGGCTGGAAAGAATCCACCTGTTCCTCCCAAGTGGCATCTTCAGGGGCTGAAAACAGGAAAGCCCCAACAGTGGGAGGAACACGCAGCCTTATGGCGAGAGAGAATCTCTTGCGTTGCTATCCTGCAGCTGATGGGGGGCGGGGGAAGAGGCCGCACCCTGCCCTCTGGGCCTGGCATCAGGGCTGTCCCTGGTCTGTCTTGGCCGCGGCCCCAGGCAGGCAGAGCAGCCAGGTGGGAAAGACTGGGGCGCAGGGCAGTCCTGGCCCCGGAGTCTGCACCCTCCGCTGGTGTCCGGTGACTCTCGAGCACGTTTCCCAGGGCCTATTCTGCGCAGGCGCTAGGCTGGGTCCTGGGACACGAACCCACAGGAGAACCCGTTCTTGCCCTTTAAGTCGCAGCACAGAGAAAGCGTGGAACCAGCCATTTCGGCACAGAGTCGTGCATTTCATGAAGGGAAGTCAGGATGCTGTGAGGAACACCTGTGCCGGCTTTCACATGAGACTCAAAGAACGTTTGGGGCTGGAGGGACCCAGAAGGGACACCCTGTCTGCCATGTGTGGACAGCGGGAAGAAGTGTGTGGCCCAAGGGTGGGATGGAAGGGAATGGTTAGAACACCTCAGCGACATAGTTTACTTTCTTCTCATCTTTCCCTACTCTGATCTTTTGGGCAAAAGAACCAGATTTGAGGGGTGGGGAAGGGTACGAGAGACGTAGTCTTCTCCGGGCCTTGGATCGGAGTCCCTGGTCACCAACACAGCAGGGACTTTTTTCCACAGAGGACGATAGGCCCCGATCCGGAGCTCAGAGGGGCAGCTCACCGAGAGGTGGAATGGGAGGCGCCCACAGTGGAGGTGGGGACAGAGGGTTACCAGAGGCTCACAGTCCCATAGAAGGCCTGGAGGACATTCTCCCTTCTCAACATCCAGCCAACCAAAGGAGCGCAACATTATTTACCTTCCCTCCCTTCGTTGCTCCTTTCCTCAAACATATTGGTGGTTTTATATCTTTTGGGTGTAGCAGAGTTGGCACATTCTGTCTTGGCAAGACATCCCTTCTTGGAGAGCATTCAGAAAGAACTGCCCTTTCTGCTTAGAGCAAACAGACTCGGGTAGAAACTGTCACTGTCCAGGTGCTTTCTGGTGGCTGCCGCCTTTGGAGGGAAGCAGGACCACAGGAAATCAGTGAGGAACCCACAGTCGCTGATCCCAGAGGAGGCAGGCAAAGGACTTGACAAGACCGGCTAAGATAGAGTTGTTCGCAGGTTCTTATCGAAAGCGTTTGCACACATCAGATTTCTACATGCAGGTATTTGAAAGCACGGGCATATTGCCTTATCAAAATGAAAAAAAAAAAAGAAAAAGCACCATTGGCCATGTTGTTTGCCTTCATTTCTCTTCCTTCTGGGTGTGGTCGTAGAACTTCCGGGCCCAGGAGAAAGGGATTCCATCTCTGAGAATGAGCCTTACAACCGTAGGCTTCCAGAATAAATTTCAATCTCCCCATGTCCCCTCACCACCACCCCCCGTGCCTCTCTCCTGCTATGTATTTACAGTGGGGGGAAATGCTTTCTAAAACGAAGCAGCAAACTGTGTTTTGCATCTTTGTGGCTCAAATGTGACACATCATCAGGGATGGATTTAAAATGAGAACTCGAATCCCACTTTGACATTCCCCTCACACTCCATGCTTCTGGTCATCTTGTTGGTTCACTGTATTTCCTATCAGTTGGCTGGGGATACAGTTTGGCTCTTCCAAATGCAGAGAGAAATGAACCCTTATCGTTTGCCAGTTTTTTTTTTTCCTGTCTTTTGACTGAAAGTCAGCACATGTAGCATCTTAGACTGTCCTGCTACAATGGCCCTTTGGTATAATTTGTTGACCTTAAAGATAAAACTGTCAGTTATTTTACCAGCCAAATAGGTTTATTCAGGAATAGCAGACAATTGCAATCCGGGACATGCAAGCTATGTCAAAACCATAGGCAAGTCCAGAGCACAAAGGGGAGGAATGCTCCTCTAGAGAGGAAGGGGGGAGTTGGGACGGGCTGTTGTATGCAAAGAGTCCACTGGAGTAAACTAGGAGTTTGAAGGGTAGTGGCTTTTCATTGGCCGAACTGTGACGGTCTCTTATTGGCTGGGCTGTTGCCAGGCAAGGAGAACATCTTTCTTTCTCCTGGTGGAGGAGTAAAGTAGGCTTCTTCCCTTGGGAATGCACATCACTCTTTTCCTATTGGGGTCTGCAGCTGAGTGGTAGGAACTAGAGTGCCCCCTTCTGGCCTCCCAACTCCATTTTATTTTATATTTTTATTATTTTTTTTATATTTTTATGTCTTTATTTTGAGAGAGAGACACCGAGAGCAAGAGGGGAGAAGGGCAGAGACAGAGAGGGAGACACAGAATCTGAAGCAGGCTCCAGGCTCTGAGCTGTCAGCACAGAGCCCGACGTGGGGCTTGAACCCACAGACTGTGAGATCATGACCTGAGCCGAAGTCGGACGCTCAACTGACTGAGCCACCCAGGCGCTCCCCAACTCCATTTTAAATGGTTTCCTTTATTCAGTTGGACGCAGGCACTACACACTTGATACTGTTACGACCTTGTGAAATGACCGTCCAATCTTTCTCACTCTAAAAACTGGCTACTTATGTAGGATCCCTTTTCCTAACTATTAAGCCTTCTCTGAACCAGCACCCTCTTTGGTCATGTGTTCCTTTGCTACCAAGATAATAAACAGGTGCTCAAGATCAGTTTGTCTAAGACATTTAATATGTTGACATCACCCCACCCTCAAGGCAAACCTAGTTGCAAAGGCTTTCTAAGCCTCCTTCTCCCCAAGCATTTTCAGGTGCATAGAGGACAGGGAAGGCTCTAGTCCCATGCCCCCATACCTCATGCCCACACCATCTTTTTTTTTTTTTTTTTAAAGGTCTGCTTACTTCTATTCATCTTCCAAGACTCAGCTCGAGGCCATTTCTTTCGGAGAAATCCTTCCTGACAGATTCCGCGCCCCCCCCCCCGCCACTTCTCCCCCTTCAGTTCCTCTCTCCACACCAGGTTAAGGGCTCCCCTGTGGTTCTGTGGTCACCTTGTTTACATATATCATCCACTACTACAAGAAAAATGCAATTTTAAAATCTTGCACAAATTTGGAATTTGATTGTGAAGAATGGAAGTATTTCTAGCTAACATGGATTTGAGAGCTTACTGTGCACCAGGTACCATTCCAAGAGCTTTCTGCCAATGATCTCATTACAATTTTGGAACGGCGCTGTAGTGGACACTCCTGTTTCCCACAAAACAACCAGTGCCCTTGTTCACGGCTGGCAGAGCCCTAATTTTGTTTGGACCTCTACCACTCTTCCGAGCAACTCAAGGAAAGCTGTATCCTAATTGGTTGAAACCAACTACTGTGATTCCATTTCTCTTAGGGTGATTGGTTGCAGTATGGACATGTGAAAAAAAATTCTAGCCAATAAGATATGAAGAGAAATCTAATGCATAGGGTAGAGGATTCTCAATAATTTCTGGATGCCAGAAACTGTAGCAATCATTTTGCAGTTAGCAGGGGAATTAGCCTGAGAATAAGGAAACAAAAGAAAATGTGAAGCCAAGAAATGGAAAATAATTGTGTCTTTGATGGTGTCATTGATTACTGAGGTAACCATCCCAGAAGTATCAGGACTTTTTATGTGGGGAGATATAGTTTCTTTACTGTTTAAATTTTATTACTTGTAGCCAAAAGCTTCTTCATCATTGTGAAATCCTTTAGAGCATTCTGTTATTATTTCCATTTTACAAATGAGACAATTGCAGCTCAATGATGTTAAGGAAGTACTTTGCCTGAGATTAACTGCTTATAAAAAGTTAACCTGACTCTAGGACTTTTTTTTCTGCTACATTTACTTTATTTTGCACATAATGAAAACAACCAATTGACTAAACAGTTCCATAACTCTTAGTGTTCATTAATCAAGAAGTAAATGAAGTCAGACTCACTATCTAACTTGCTTACACTAAGCCCTGCTCCAATTCCATGCTCCAACGGGACCACCTCTCTGTGACACTTGCCTCAGTCCCAGCGCAGTGGGCCCCCTCCCTCAGAAGACTGGCCCAACCCCCTACCAACACATCTCCTGACTCAGGAGTTTTTGCAGAGCCTTGGTTCTGTTGGTGGTGGCAACAGGTCTCATTTCACAAACAGACCAGAGCGTACCCACAAATGCACCACATTCAGGCCAGGGAACCAACACTGCCCACAACAGGCAAAGAGCCTCTGTAGACAGCTGGCCTGAAGGATAAAGTGTCCAGGACATAATAGCAGAGAACAGGCAGCACACACTGGAACATTCCCTGAAGTGCCAGGTCCTGGGAAATAGGGGACACTACATGGCATAGCACTAAAGGATCTCTCCTTCATAAGGCCATTATCCCCAAGAACAGGAGACATAGCTGACTTTCCTAACACACAGAAACAGGCACACAGACTTAGACAAAATGAGAAGACAGAGAAATTTTTCCCAAATGAGAAAACAGGACAAGACCATTCCCTGAGATCTAAGTGAAACAGATAGAAGTCACATACCTGATAGAGAATTGAAGTGAATGATCATAAGGATACTCACTGGACTTGAGAAAAGATTAGAAGACAGGAGTGAGACCCTTAACACAGAGATAAGGAATAAAATAGCAGACATAAAGGGCTCAATAAATGAAAGGAGAAACATGCTTGATGGAATGAACAGCAGGCTAGAAGAAGCAGAGAAAAGAATTAATGACCTAAAAGATTTTTTATTTCCAAGGTAATGGAAAGTAATCAAGCTTAACAAAAGACAGAGAAAAAGAATTTGGCAAAATGAGAATAGACTTAGGGAACTTAGAGATTCCATCAAACGTAATAACATTCATTAACACAGGGGGAGGGGGCAGGGGGAGGGGGGGTAGAGAAAAGGGGACAGAATTTGAAGAAATAATAGCTGAAAACGTTCCTAATCTGGAGAAGGAAACATATCCAGATCCAAGAGGCACAGAACACTACCATCAAATCAACAAAAGTAGATCCACACCAAGACATATTGTAATTAAATTGGAAAATATAGCGATAAAGAAAAAAATTTAAAGGCAGTAAGACAAAAGAAGTCGGTAACTTATAAGAAAAAATCCCAGAAGGCTAGCAGGGTGTTGCTCAGCAGAAAATTTCCAAGCCAGAGGGATGGGATATATTCAAAGCACTGAATGAGGAAAACCTGAAGCCAGGAATCCAGCAAGGCCATCATTCAGAATAGACGAAAAGATAAAGAGTTTCCCAGACAAAATGAAAGGAGTTTGTGACCATGATACTAGCTTTACAAGAAATATTAAAGGGGACTCTGAGTGGAAAAGAGGCCACAAGTGACAAATCTGTAAAAATCGATCATACCTAAAACATGGGGAGGTGGGAAGTAAAATACAGCCTCAAACTTAAATGATCGTCAACTTACTCTAGACTGTTACATGCACAAGAGATTATATACAAACCTGATGGTAACCATATATCAAAACCACTGATTAATATGCAAAGAATAAAGAGAAAGAAATCCAAATATATCACTAAAGAAAATCAGCAAACCATGAAAGGGACGAAGACAGAAAAGGATCAGAGGAAATCTTCAGAAACCACAAAACAAATAAAAGGACAATCAATACATATCTATCAATAATTACTTTGAATGGAAATAGACTAAATATTTCAATCAAAAGACATAGGGTGACAGAATGTAGATTTATATATATATAAATTTATATTTATATATAATATATATTTACATAATATTGTATATTATATATAATATATATAAAGACCCATCTATATGCTGCCTACAAGAGACTCGTTTTAGATGTAAAGACACCCACAGATTAAAAGTGAGGGGACAGAGAAACATCTATCATGCAGATGGATGTCATCTGAGTGGCAATACTTATATTGAACAAAGTAGACTTTAAAACCAAGACTATAATGGGACACCTGGGTGGCTCAGTCGGTTGAACGTCTGACTTCAGCTCAGGTCATGATCTCATGGTTTGTGAGTTCGAGCCCTGCATCAGGCTCACTTCTATCAGTGCAGAACCCACGTGGGATCCTTTGGCCCTCTTGCTCTCTGCACCTCCCCCACTCATTCTCTCCCCCCCCCCCTTCAAAAATAAACATTTGAAAAAAGCGCCATAAAACACTATAACAAAACACAAGGATACCATATAATGATAAGGGGGACAATCCAGAAAGATATAACAATGGCGATTATGCATCCAACATAGGAGCACCCAAATACATAGAGGACCTAACTGATAATAATACAAGAGCAGAAGGGGACTTTAACACCCCACTTACATCAATGGACAGATCATCTAAACAGAAAATCCACAAGGAAACAATGGCTTTGAATGACACACGGGATCAAATGGATTTGACAGATACCTTCAGAACATTTCATCCTAAGACAGAATACACCTCCAAGTAAGTGCACATGAAACATTTTCCAGAATAGATCACATATTAGGCCACAGAACAGTCCTCAAAAACTCAAGAAGATTGAAGTCATACCATGCATATTTTCTGACCACAGCACTATGAAACTGGAAATCAACCACAGGAAAAAACCTGAGAAGACCACAAATACATGGAGGTTAAACATGCTATAAATGATTTCACGGGTCAACAAGGAAATCAATGAATTAAAAAGTACATGGAAACAAACAAAAAGGAGAACCTGACAATCCAAAACCTTTGGGAAGCAGCAAAATTGGTCCTAAGAGGAAAGTATATAGCAATACAGGCCTATCTCAAGAAGCAAGAAAAATCTCAAACAACCTAACCTTATACCTCTACAAAGGAGGTAGAAAAAGGAACAAAACCTAAAGCCAGCAAAAGGAAGGGAATAACAATTAGAACAGAAATAAATGATATAGAAACTATAAAAACAGTAAAAACAAAATCAATGAAACCAGAAGCTGGTTCTTTGGCGGGGGGGGGGGGGGGGGCGGCTCCAGGATGCCGGCATCTCCCCAGTCTGGTATTCACCCTGATCCCTACACCGCCAAGCCTCTGCCCTGTGAAGTTCAGTACTCTCTGTCAGATTCAAATCCAAGTGGCCCTTCTCACATTCCAGGCTCACGGTTTCCTCCTATCCCAAGGTGTACAATCCACACACAGAAAGCCAAGCAGCCCCAAATAGATGCATGTTTCACACAGGGTCTCCCCAAGTGAGTCTCCAGCTTAAATTCTGTACAGGGAGTTGCTGTCGCTAGCAAAGAACTCTCACCCCCTCTGGCATACTTTGCTGAAGTTCTGGGCATCGGCTCCCCTGCCCTCAACCCTCCCGGCTTCTCCTCTCTTGGCAATCGGTCACTGTCAGTTCCTGCTGTGCGTTCACAATCACTGGTGGAGTGCTTTTGCAGCTGATGACCTAGAGCTTCAGCAACAGGTGCAAAAGCTCTCCTCCCCGACCAGATTCCTTTATTCCTCCCCTTCGGTCTCCTTGGTGTATCTATACAGTGAGTGGAGTCTATTCCTTTCAAAACTGTGCTGTGGCCCCTGCCTTTGGATGGGGCTTCACCCCTTAGCAACAGCAAAGAGCCGGATACAGAGTGGCCTGCAGAAACCGGCTTCAAGGTATCCTCAGAGCCTAGGAGCTGCTAGGGCATTGGGCAAGCCCGGATTGCTTAACGACTTTTTGATTCTGCTTCAGTTTCTGCCCCACCATGGGGCAGGCATCAGTGCCGACATCAAAGTTTTCAGCCAGTTGGGAAACTGACCAGGACTCTCCAATTCCTTATATAAATACTGGACTTGCTCCTATGCTTCCCGTGTTAGGTCCTGGGCGGGGCAACTGGTGCCTCCACCGGCCTCCAAGTTTTCTGGAACCAAGTGGTCTTTTTTCCCTGTCGTTCAGGATGCTGGGGTTGGGAGTAGGAAGACCGATGGCAGAAGCCACGCGGGGAAGCAAGATGCGTGGTTGGAGAACCCAGCCCTCTTCTCTCTGTTGGCTAGGGCCACCCAGACAGGTGTGTCTGCTCAGACCTTCTCTGTACACCGCCCCAGAAATCTACTGCCTATAACAGCCTGTGATCCTGCTGAACTTTCTAAACGGGTGCCAGAGTACGTCGTGGTCAGGGCACCCATGGTCCCAAGAGCGCTGAACACCTACCTGCCCGGCGCTCCAGGCAACCAGTAAGAAACGAGGGACTCTGCGCATGCGCTCCACTTCCTGCAGCGCCCTCTCCGCCCGTGCCCGGTGGGAATTGGTCAGCTGCGGGCAGGTACAGCCTGGCCGCTATCCCAGGGTCCCAAAGCCACAGCGAGCGACTGTAACGCAGACACGGCCTGCCCAGCGAGGGGCTCAGAGTCACCTTCATGTGGACAAAAACCTGACCCTGGGGCTTCAAAAAGGATATAGAAAACCTCTACGGAGACATACAGGACACAAAAGGAGTCCCAAATAAGATATATGGCAAGTTCATGAATTAACTTCGAGTATTAAAAAATTTCCAATCTTACCCAAACTATGAATTCAACAGGACGAACGGCAAAGAAGAGAACTTGCATTACTTACCAGGTATCACTACTTGGAAGGAAGTCACTAGGATTTTAAAAGCACGCTGGGTAAACTCGTGCTTCTTCACCTTTCCTGCTTATAGGAATCTCCTGGGGGTCTTGTTAATGGAAGATCCTAATTGAGAAAGTATGGATGCAGCTTGAGATTCTGCATGCCAAACAAGCTAACCAGGGGTTGCTGATGCTTTTGGCAATCAAGAAGCAAAGAACCGGAATAGAGCGCCCAGAAATAAACCCATGCATTTATGAAAGCTTGCTATACGGCAAAGATGGCATTTATTAAATAGTTTTAATAAACTGGACTGGCCCTAGGTCCTTATAAAAGGGACCTAGGAGTGTCAAAATGAGGGAGAGATTTGAAGATTCTGTGTGGTTGGCTTTGATGTTGGAGGAAGGGGCACAAGCCAAGAAATGGGTTCTAGAAGCCAGAAAAGGCAAGGAAACTGATTTCGCCCCTAGCGACTACAGAAGGACTACAGCCTGCCCACGCGTTGATTTTAGCCAAATGAAAGCCATTTGGGGCTTCTAACCTCTAGACTATAAGATAATAAATTTGTTGTTTTCAGCCGCTAAGATTGTGGTAATTTGTTACAGGAGCATTAGGAAATAAATACATCACATAACAAAGGGCACCATAAAACAAAGTGAAAAGATCGGCCACAGATTGGGAGATTTTTGCAAAGCGTCCAGCATACAGGATTAGAATACAAAAGTATAAGGTGAACTACAAGCCAATAAAAATAGGACAAGTGGCCCCCTGGGAAAACAAGCAAAAGATATGTACAGAATTCACAGAAGAGGAAACCTCAGTGACCAAGAGTAGTAAGATATGCAACCTCACTAATAATTCTGGAAATGCAAATTCAAGAGATTAGACAAAGCATTTTACATCCATAAAAATGTTAACATTTTGGTAATGCCAAGTGTTGATGAGAATGTGAACAATGGAAACTTTCATAAAATTCTGACAGGCGTGAATATTTTTGCAATGACTTTGGCGCGAGCAATTTGGCAATATTTAGTAAACTTGAAGGCACTTGAACTCTGATTCAATAATTGCACCTGTAGGTATTTCATTGGAGACACGACAATTCTTGTGTGAGTTCTTGGAGAAACTTACAATACTATTCGATAAGGCATTTTAGTAACAATAAAGAATTAGAAACAATCTAAATATCCTTCAATGAGCCAATAGATGGATTATGGCATATTTCCACAAAGGAATACTACACAGCAATTAAGTTGAATGAGTCAGCACTTCCTCTCCACCCAACTATATACATAATTATGCCTTAGGCTGTTTTCCTGTCTCTAGTGTCTTCATTTCTGTACAACCAGAAGATCTTTGAAAATCTCGCCATGTCTTTACCTTAATTAAAATTCTTCAGTGGGTTTTTAAAAAGTGGTTTTATTGGGGGTATAACTGATATACCATAAACTGCAGATATTTCAATTGTACAATGTGTCAAGTGTTGACACATGGGTAAATATCACCATGATCAAGGCAGTGAACATCATATCCATGACACCTGAATGTTTCCTTGTGTCCTTTTGTACTCTCTCTGCCCTCCCCCCCCAACTTTTCTCCGCCATAAGTAACCATTGGTCTGCTTTCTGTCACTATACATCAGTTTGCATTTTCTAGAGTTTATTGTTAAACAGAATCAGTCCGGTATATATTCCTTTTTTGCCTTGCTTCTTTCACTTAGTATAATTACCTTAAGATTCATCTGTGTTGCCGTGTAGTTCATTCCTTTTGATTGCTGAGTGGGATTCCATTGTATGGATACACTATAATTTGTTTATCCATTCCCCTGTTGGACATCTGGGTTATTTCCAGTTTTTGACTATTACAAATAAAGCTGCTATGACCATTGTGTACAAGTCTTTATGTGGACCTCTGGTTTCTGTTCTCTTAGGTGAATTCATAGAAATGGAATGGCTGGATTAAATGGTAGGCATATGTTTAACTTTGTAAGAAACTACCGTAGTGATTGTACCGTTTCAAATTCCCAGCACAGGCTTCAGTGAGATTTAAGAATGAGATCTGGGGCACTCATGAGGCCTTGGAAAAGGGCCTTTGCAGATGTAATTAAGTTAAGGATCTTGAGATGAGATCATCCTGGATTTAGAGTAGGGTCCAAGGCTAATGACAGATGTACTTATAAGAGAAATGCAGACAGGGAGATAGTGACAGAGACAGAGGAGTAGACAGAGGCAGACTGGGGCTATGCTGCCCGAGGGAAAGAATGCCTGGAACCCCCAGGACCTGAACCCTACCTGCCGGGTCCTTGCCCACCCCACTGTACCCTCGCCTGTGTACCTCACCTGCCATCTCGCCTGTCCTGCATCTTCTTACTTGCACCTGCACGTTCTCATCTACACCATGCTCTCTTTCCTGTGCTCCATCTCCTCACTTGTGTTGTGTCCTTCCACCTCCCCAAAGTCAGTAGCTCTTTTGCAGCGTTCAAGAAGGGCGAGACTGTTGGCGTGCAGTTAATCTCTACTCAATTCATGGTAATGACCTTATGGCCCCAGCTGGAAGGTAAGCTCTCTAAGAAAGCAGGGGACAAAGATATGAAACATTTAAACCCCTAATACCTGCAAGGCACGTCTAACTACCCTAGCCTGTCGAATCCTCACGAGAACCTTGCGAGGGGATATTTTTATCTCCATTTCACAGAACACTAAGCTCAAAGAGCTTGTCACTGGCCCAGCATCTCTCAGCAAGGCCTCACACAGAACTCCAGCTGGCCCCCAGCTCCGAGTGTTCTGGGCCACGACACTGGGGAAGCGACTGCTCGATACCCTCCCATGTAGTCCCTAGCTCATTTCCTCCAAGATGATAGGTGCTGGATAAATGTTTGCATATTGCTGAAAGTAGTTTATCCTCAGCCAGCTGTCCATTAAATAGTCATCGTATTCATTTTCTGTTAGAGCTTCATCTCCCCAAAGCTTAAAATAGGATTGGAAATTTGCTGTGTTTGACCTATTTTCACCAATTAGCATAACTTATCAAACTAGAGAATGGAGAAGCTCCTGGATGAAGAGGAAGGAGCCCAGGGAGCCCAGGGTGGGAAGGCAGAGGGAGCCACGAAGGCCACAGGGTCCCCGGAGCCCTGGGGGAGAGAAAGGAGAAAGGCTGAAAATGGCTCAGAAAGGAGGCAGGAGAAAACAAAGACGAACTCTTTCAGAGCAGAGTGAAAAGAGCCTCAGACTTCATGGAGGGAACCTGTACTCAGACCCCAGCCATGCCGCTCCCTATCCGGGAACCTGGGCAAATTGTACACGACCCGTATGTCCCTCTGCATCTTCCTCTGAAAACTCTCAGAGGCCGCCAACCTCACCGGGGTGATGACACTAATTCTCGTGAGATTCGGTGTGTGAACGCCGCTTGTAAAGATCCAAAGGGGTGGGGTGTTTACAGTGTTCCGTGACGTTTTCTTCCTTGCTTTGGATTCGAACTCTCAATCTGAAAGATGGGATGATGTGAGATTGCTTTAAGTGCTTTGCGGCAGGGGCCATCTTTACATTCCCCCATCCCCTGGGACCTAGAATGGTGCCTTGCCCAGAGCAGGTGCTCAGAGACATCTGCTCGAATGAATGATAAATGAATGAGTTGGGCTCAAAAGTGCTCAGACCATGGCCCTATGCAACTACTACTATCATGTTCCCTGAGCTCCTCTCCAGGGTCCTCAGGTGCTGGCCTGCCCAGCAGCAGCTATTTGGGGATTATGGTAATAGCTGAGAGCAGCTAGTAGGAACGGGGCAAGCCTGGTAAACTGAGTCCAGTTCAGCCCCAGGAGGAAGAGGCCCCTGAATCACCTCTTTGCTGGCTACTAAAGACCCAGGATTGGTGCAGGAAACGTCAAGTGCAACTGGGGAAGAAGGCAGTGATCTGAGGATAAAAAGAACGCGTGCATCATACAATTAGATACAAGCAAAAGTAACAGAGAAATAGTAATGGATCCTGTTCAAAGGACTTCTTAAAACACACAGCACACACCGCACACACAGCACGCGCGCACACACACACACACACACACACACACACACACACATTGTACTTATAGTTACTCTAGTTGGTGATATATATAGAGAGTAAGATTGTCTTTGATGTTGGGGGCTTCAAATAAAATGTTTCCTTTGTGGTATGTGTGTGCATGTGTTCGTGTGTGTGCGCTCTTTCTCCGGATCCCAGCAAACACTGTGATGTTTCCATAGTGGTGGTAGTGACATACTGCTCATTTCCAGCGCAACTCTTGATGACTTTTGGCAGGAAAAGCACTGCTCCTGGTCAAGGTGAGAGAGTGATTTGGTACCATCTGAAGAAAAACTGAGACTGATTCTTACAAGGGGCTGAATAATAGCCCCCCAAAAGGTATGTCTATGTCCTAGTCCCTAGACCTTGCGAGTGTTACTGATTCGGAAAAAGGATGTTTGCCGATATAAGTATCTTAAGAATCTTGACATGAGATCTTCCTGGATCAGTCGGTGGGCCCTAAATCAGATGACCAGCATCCTTATAATGTAAGGACAGAGAGAAAGTTAAAACAGAGGAGGAGAAGACATGAAGAGGAGAAGGTGACATGTCGGCAGATGGGACTGATGTGACTACAAGCCAAGGGATGCCAAGGATCGTCCACAGTCACTGGGAGTTAGGAGAGAGGCATGGAAGGGGTTCCGTTTCAGGGGCCTCAGAAGGAAGTGTGGCCCTGCTGATACTGTGTTTTCAGACCTCTGCCTCCAGACTGTGACAGAATAAATTTCTACTATTCTAAGCCATCCAGCTTGGGGTAGTTTGTCACAATAGTCCTATGAAGTGAATAGAATCCTAAGATCCTATCTTTTCACAAATGGTCCATGTGACAGTTATAAACACCCCCACACATGTCAATCCAAATTCCAGGGATGTGACGTCCAGCCAGCTTCTCTGGGCTCAATAGTCTCTCAGAGTGCTTCCCTGGAGGGTCCCTATGCTCCTTGACTCTCCCATCAGAGCTTTGCCCCTTTTGCTACATTCTGGGTCCTGTACAACCTTCCCCAGAAATGTGCTCAGCTGAGCCCCACACCCCAGCTTGTAAGGATGTTTAGTACTATTTCCCATATACCCAAGTTCAAAGGCTCTAGGGCTTGGCAAAGTCTTAAAATGTGCCTGAAATCCTCACAGTGGGAGCATGTTGATTCCGTGTAAGGCTGCCTTTGGAGCACTATGCTTGGACCAGAGTGAAGGACTAGACAACCACACGCTGAGTGGTTAGATCTAGTATATATTTCTGACAAGACCTACCTGGGTGAACAGTGGGTGGGATGCCCTTGTGTTCAAATTTCCTCCAATCTCCCTTCCAGAGCTTCCATACCCCGAAGCATTCAGGGCCTCACTGCTGGTCTGACCTTCCCTCTGCAAGGCGCATTCTGCTAACCCCTCTCACCACTTCCACAAAATCAACCTGTCCCATGTCTGTTGGTCAGGGCTTTCTCCAATGCTAAGGGACAATATCATTAATGCATTAATTAGGTCAGCACAGGAGTTTGACAAATTTCTCATGATGGAGACCAGATGGAGAGAGGTGGGTTGGACAATGTACCCGTGGGCGGATTCATAGTTGGCTGAAGGCTCTTACCCAGAAAAAAAAAAATTCCTGGCCTTCTGAAGGGAGGGTTTTTTTTTTTGCCCTTGGCCCAATCCTAGTCAACATTTTAACCGAGAATTTAAATAAAGTCAAAGAGGCAAGCTTATCTAATTTGCAAACGACCCAGCCCTGAGCAATACAGAAAACATTTGTTCACATATTCATTTTAAGAAAATATGAAATGACGGACCACAATGAATAAATCAGAATTCATGTAACTTCTTTTATGTGGTTTCAAAAAATAATCCACAAAAGTAAAAGATAGGTTAAAGCACTTTTGAGAGAGAAGATTTAGTGGTTCTAGTTTATTTTAAGCTCAATATGAGTCAACAGTCTGAAAAAAAGTTTCTAAAAGGACATAAATTTAGGTTGCATTTCTAGAATGTGCAGGTCCAGATCCAGGATGGCGATCATTCTGGTAGGCTCTGCACTGTCAGAACATGGCTGCAATTAGGAGTGTGGTTTTGGATATCATGATCGAAGAGAGACACAGCTCATTGGCGGGCATCCAGCAAGACAAGGCAGGGTGGTAATGAGTTTAATAGGTTTGTCACTAGAGCAAAATTGCTTTTTAGTCCAGGGAAGGAAAGACTCAGGGACATATGGTACGTGTCTTCATAGACCTGAAGAGTCATCCACTTAGAGGGGTTGGGAGTATAGGTTGCTGGGGGAAATATGGGTGTTGATATTCTGGGCATCTTCCGAGAGTGAAAAGGAGAAAAAGGTAAGTCTGAAAGGACCAGATTTGGTTTTATTTCTAAGAATCATAGTTGTCCAACAATAGGGTGTTCTCCTTTGTGAGGAGGTGACATTCCTGTCCTTGGAAATATTCAAGCAAACCTATCATTGCAGTGATCACCAGGGTGGGCCAGACTGGAATTGCTGGCTGGTTGGGGTCCTCTTCCACCTTTACCAGGAAGGCTATGTCCCCTCAGAAACCACATGGTTGGTCAAAAAGGATGGCTCTTCTAGATGACAGATGGCCACTCTTGGGTAGACTCTCAACTGGCATGGTCACTGGTTACCAACTCTGAAGAAGCTCTCAAAGTCCAATTGAACGAAATCTCTTGAATGATATCATATTACTTGTATATAGTATTTTATTAGGATTGTTATTTTGATTTCAGGTGAAAAATACCCGTCAAGCTTATACAAACAAAAAAAAAGGAATATTTTTCATATAGGAGAATTTGTGTGATTCTGGAGGACAGAAATGGAGCTGGTCTCAGAAACAGTGGGTCAGAGCCTCCCCCTCTACCTCTGAACTCGGCTTCCTTTGTTCAGAACCCAGGGCTCCAAAGAATTCTAGAGCCTTCGCTCTAGCTGGTAACCCTGTAGAACAGAGAGATACAAGCTCTTCCTAGGGAAGAGCTCTGATTGGCTTGGCCTGGGTCATGTATTCACCCCTTGGACCAATCACAGTGGTCAAAAAATCCTGGGGCCTATGATGGGCCAGACTCAGGTCAAGTTCTCACTATTTTGGCCCAGGGGAAAGGACTAGTAATTAGCAGGCAGAATCACACAGATACGTAATGGAAGGAAGTTGCCAGATGAATATAACAACAAGTCCATTACTGGGCTTAAGAGTTTACAGAGCACTTTTGCACGCTTGATTTCATTTGATTCTCGCTCCTCATTCCTGTGAGGAATGTGGAGCACATATATCATTTTTCTCTACCATTAGATGCCATTTCACCTTACAGAGGCAGTTGGTCACCTATTAAACAAAAATAATTTGAATTTCTTGGTTTTTTTTAAGTTTATTTGAGAGAGAGAGAGAGAAAGTGCATGTGTGCATGAGTTGGGGAGGGGGCAGGGAGCACGGAAGAGAGAGAATCCCAGGTAGGCTCTGCACTGTCAGCATGGAGCCCCACATGGGCTGGTGCGCGAGGTCAGAACTGTGAGATCAAGACCTCAGCTGAAATCAAGAGTCTGACTCTTAACTGACTGAGCCATCCAGGTGCCCCCATATTTGGAATTTCTTAAAGAACATTGTCACAAGGAGGATAGATTCATTGAATGTCTTTTATTGCCATCTGATACAGTTCTTGTACACTGTCAGCTCAAGCTATTTCAAGAACTCCTGACAGTAGAAAACTCCTTTTGGAGTTTTCTGATAGCAGGTCCCTGGGGAGTAGCTTACATCAGTTGAAAAGTGGATCAGTAGCAAAGCTGTCACTAGGCTTCCTGGGGACCCACCCACCCCAAACTCTTCCCTGGCTCTTTCTCTCTTAGGAAAATCAGATGCCATTAGGAAAATTAGGCAGGTATTACTTCAAGCAGAGCCGTGGTTGGCAACAGGCCACTTAGTTATTCATGCGTTCATGCTTATTTATGCTTTTGTTTATCCATGCATCCATTCATTCAGACACACCAAAATTGTATAGAACACCTGTATGCTGATTAGTGGTTAGGCAAAGCAATTTTAATAAAGAGCTCCCTAAATGTGGGGCCCTTGGGTGGCTTAGTCGGTTAAGCGTCCGACTTCGGCTCAGGTCATAATCTCACGGCTTGTGAGTTCAAGCCCCGTGTCTGGCTCTCCGCTGACAGCTCAGAACCTGGAGCCTGCTTCGGATTCTGTGTCTCCCTCTCTCTCTGCCCCTCCCCTGCTTGTGCTCTGTCTCTCTCTCTCTCAAAAATAAATAAACTTAAAAAACTCTTTAAAAAAAAAAGAAAAAAGAGGTCCCAAAATAGAATAACTTAAGAAAAATAGTAGTTTATTTGTCTCTCACGCAAGTGTCTGGGATGAGCTGCTCAGGTGGTGGTGGAGCTTTGCTAGGGACCCAAGTTCCTTGCATCTGGTTGCTCTGCTCTCCCCAGGGTATAGTTCCTGTCTTCTACATCTGCTTCTCAGCCCAGGGGAAGGAAAAGCACAAAAGGGATGAACTACTCCATTGTTAGGAATGTGAAATGGAAATTCACCTCATTTCTGCTCTTACACATTTGACAAAAACCACATAGGGCCATGCATGGGCCTGGCTCCAAAGAACTGGAGAAATGTAACTCTGGCTAGGCGGCCACATACGCAGCCAAGATTTACTCATAGGAAGAACAGGTAGTTGGCCCATAGCAGTCGGTCACGACTTCCTCTGCCTAACTCAGTGCACGAGGTAGGGTGGAATGGCATGAGCCTCACTCTCGGGTTGCTTGTCAACTAGCAGGAAAGAAACACCTTGTCCCCTAGCAGTAACACAAGGCCATGTGGAAGAAGGGTCATGGGTGTGGGGCAAAGAGCATAGAAAGTTCACAGGAGGAGGGATGACTTGAACTTGAGATGCTTAGATGGGCTACTGAAGGAGGTGGCATTTCAGCTGGTTGGCCTGGGCTCGAAAGATGGATCTGAACCTGAACATGAACATGGGCGAGGACAGCAGGCAGAAGCAAGAGCAGTTACAACTGTCAAGGGAAGGGCAGATTCTCACGTGAATGAGGGATTCCTCAGTCACCCTCTCCAGACAGTTCTGAGCATGTTCCCACCCATTCACCATTTCTGTACCCACCTTTATTAGCATCTGTGAATTCTCAGTGTCCTCCTTGGTCCTGGAAGACACAACGCCATCCAGATGCCCAGGGTATTTTTCCAAGTGAGCCCAGGCACCTCTCACTGGAGCCATCTTTCATCCCTTCTGAGCGAGAGAGGCCGCAAGGCCTAAGGAGACAGGCCAGGCTGTGAGTCAGCACTGGGAGACCTGGAGTCTAATAACTTAGTAATTGCAAACATTTTCGGAGCCTTGCCATTTACAGAGCATGCCAAATATAGAATTTTCTTTCATTCTCATCTCAACTCAGAGGGGTGGCTAAGTGAGACACCAGCTATGAAAATGCTTTGAAAAATTGGCAGTGCTGCAGAATGGAAAACATCATTACAGAAACACTGAAATCTTATTATTTCAAACTCCATTGATTCAGAATTTGTGGTAATTTGCACAAGGGCCCAGGCTCAACATGATCTTTAGGCTTGCTATAACTACAAGGATTTGCTAAGCAAATGCAGAGTGTGGCCGAGAGGGCTGGGAGACATTTACAACCTACAGAGGACAACCGTTTTCGGGGACGACTGTGGCACTATTGCGAGAATACTGCACTTCAATTAAGTTTGCACAGCGCTCTTTTCATTAAAATATGTCTGACGGGATTTCTACAAGGCAATAAAACTTTATTAGCCATTTGTTTGAGGTTCTGAATATTCTAAAGAGTACAAACATTGCGAAGCAAATTAGTTTGGGGCCTCACAGCGAGAATTTAAGTGTTTAAGAAAAGGCAGGACCATCATTTGGCCAGGATGTGAAAGAGGAGATTCTGGTGCTTGTCTGCAGTTGCGATTAATTTTTTCAGTGAAAGCTCTTCCCCTTCCTTTCCCTTAAAATCTCCATAAAAGCTCAGTCAAGCAGAGGCACGCAGGGCAATTCTGGTTGAAGCAAGAGTGCGTCCTCTCCATTTCTCACTGCTACCCTGACTCATTCTCAAAGCACCTTTGACCAGGTGCTGAAGAGCCCAAAACCTTGATGATGTTTAGGATCTCTTTGAGTCCTGGGTCTATAACCTGATGGAAGGTCACAATCAACAGTGGCCAACGTTCATTCGGAGCTTATGCTGTGGTAGGTCTATGCTAAGTGCCTGCTTGGATTGGTGAAGCCACTGTAGGTTAGAGAGTTTCAGACACTGGACCGTGATCACTCTAACAGTACAAGGTGGAGAAGAGACTCAGGCTGGTCTCACAGGTACATAGAACATGCGTTTATAGTCATCGCTCTTACCGATCACCCCTTGTTACCAACATCCTCCTCTCTGGTTGGACATGACTGAATGGCCTTATGGTCTACATTTGTTATAATTTATGTCCTAACAAAACTCAGAAGGTAAGGACCCCCTTCCCAACCACATCCTTTGAAGCCTTAATAAGAGAGCATGAGGATGTGGCCATGTCCCCAGGAGCTGGGTGTTGAAGCGGACAAGAGCCACTTCAGCCACGCAGCAAGTGTGTAAGTATATATAGTGTTTCAAAGTGGATGCATATTTGCTGGGGAGGGGGTCATCCAGAAAGAGACATTTGGGATGAGTATAGGGCAAATTGAGCCGTTTATGGAGCTTAAATTTGGTTATTCTAGCTGAAGGTCATTCATTCGTCGGATATTTCCTGAGCCCCATTCTATGCCAGGCACTGGGCTAAATAAGTGTTGGGGATACAGAAAAAAGATGAATCCCCTGCCCCTCAAAGGAAATGACTTGTTAAAAAATAACGTCCGGGGGTGCCTGGGCGGCTCAGTTTGTTAAGCGTCCGATTTTGGCTCAGGTCATGAACTCTTGGTTCATGGGCTGGAGCACTGCGTCGGGCTCTGTGCTGACAGCTCAGAGCCTGGAGCCTGCTTCAGATGCTGTGTCTCCCTCTCTCTCTGCCCCTCCCCTGCTCACTCTGCACCCCTCCCACTCCCGCTCACACTCTGTCTCTCTCTCAAAAACAGATAAACAACAACAACAAAATAACATTCAAAGAATAAGAATAATAGAAGCATGGGCAGTGAGCGGTCAGTACGGAAGTGGCCATGGGTGACTAGGACTTACTGCAGGGCTCTGGAGGGCACATCTGTCCAGTGTTTTGCTACGGTAACAAAGGGGGAGTGATCCCTCTTCCTTGAAGGGTAGGAGTCTTCATCAGTAATACTTTAATGAATCTTCACAATGACGCTGCAGTCGTCTTACAGACAGAAGAGATTTGGCCAAAGGAGAGAGGTCACTGGGCTCTCTCTGCAGCCTCAGGCATCCTGGGCTGTTGGCTCTTGCAGCAAGTATTTAGAGAACAGGTCATGATTGATTAGAGGATTCAGAGGCTGTTTTCTCACCTCAGATACCCTCTCACTTTTGCAGAGGGACGCTGCCTCCTATTCGTGCTCAAACTCCTTCTGGCCGAAACATCTAGGATCCTGTCCTGGTAGGACCCTGCCCACCTGGAGCACTGCATTCTCATCCCACAGTTCCCTGTTCCTGTGACAGCTGATGTACAAGAAAAGTGGGGACTATTGGCTCCCAGAGTGTAGGAGGTAGGGAGTGGGCGATGGGTCTGAGGGCAGAAGACTGTCTAACCATATGGGGATTTGCACTCCCCAGGTCTGGTACTGAGGTCTGGTACCACTGCATAAACTCTTTTCAAAACCCACTGTCTTGCCTCTTTAGAACTTCTCTTAAATGCCTTGAGTTTTCAAGAAACAGGATCTCGCTCAGTTTGCTTCAATTATGAGCCTTGTTTCCATGGGTGGGCGTGGCTATAGAGACAACTGGGCTCCCGTGGGAACTCAGGGACAGTGGTATGAGAGGCTCCACCAGGACCACGTGGGGCACAAGAGCCAGAACCACAGAGTAATAGCATACCCTCTGCCCATGTCTCCTCCATGCGACGCCATCATGAAGACCGCCCTCCCCTCCTGTGCTGTGGCAGGAACACCTGTCACCATCTACCGCCCCACGTCAGGCCCCCTGTCGCCTCCATGGCTCTGCTTACCAGCCTACTCTCTGTGGATTTGTTTCAGTTCCTCTTTCTGTCCCCAAACCTCTCACCCCTCTCCTTATAGCCTCCAGTTCGAATTCCTGCTTTTCTAGAGCTATCTTGCAATAGTACTTGCCCATAGCTGGTTCAGGTCGCCACAGACAGTTGGCCATGGTCACATGGTATTGCAGTTGCTTCTGATGAAGAGGCATGTCCCTTAGCAGAGGGCTTTGGGCTGGCTCCATGCCCCCCACCCTGCCGCCCTTCACCCTCTGAGAAGGGAGCTGCAGGTATTGATGGCATTGGGAGGCCCATCCTGCCCAGGCAGGGGTCAGATTTCAGGACACAGATGCTAAACAGGGGGCTCTTAAAGGTCATCTAGCCCAAAGTCCCTATAGTCTGAGATTCCTGGTACCACACAGGCTGGCCAAGGCAGCCTCTTTTTAAACACCCCCTGTGACAAGGCACGCACACACCCTACAGCAGTCCACTGTGACCGTGACTGAGATTCTCCTTCCACTGAGCGTGAATCTGTCAGGGCCTGGATTCTGCCCAGGGCCGAATCATGGTTCCCGCTGTATCTTTCCAGGCCTGTTAATCCTTGTTCAATATTATGGCCTCTTACATCACAGAAGACAGTTTTCTTGTATTTTCCCTTCAAAGACTGTGTTCCCTCCCGTGCTGACAAGCATTCCTTGTGTGACTTACTTTGCGTTATCTGAGCACACCATCATTCCCCCTGGAATGTGGCCCCATTTGCCCGTGTCCCTGTTGGGGTGTGGCCCAGATGAGAAGCAGTTCTCTGAGCGCAGGGTGACAAGCACAGCCAGGGGAGGCTGGGCCTGCTCCCCCTCCAGATTTCTGATTAAAATCAGTCCCCTTATGCCTCATTCCAACCAGGGGTTCCATGATCCCCACTGATGCTGCTGATTGTCATCCGAAATCAGCCAAAGACCACCTGCGGTCTGACATGCACACAGTCAGGTTCCACTCTAGAGGAGCAGGTGGCCAGGAGGGAGGAGGGGAGCATCCCCCGGAAGGGTCGTAATTCTCAAAGGGTTCCAAGAGGGCCACAGGGGAACCTGGACCTGTCATGGATGAGTTGCTTTCTGGGGTGGGATCAGGGGAAATGGCAGGCTGGGGTGCTGTCACGAGCCGAGGGTGGCCTGGTAGTTGGGTGCCCTGGGTATTGGAGAGGATAGCGAAGCGGCTCTGGGGTGCCATTGGTCAGTCATTCTATAGCCACTGCATGGCTTTGGAGGAACAAGGCCTCCTGTTAACTCTGCAGCTGCTTTTATCTGTGTCCCTCCAGCCTGATTAACTGCAGGAATCCTTTTTAATTATTCAGGCTGAGCTGACTTCACTCTTTCAATCCCAGATGGTGGTTTATTCTTTCAGTATCTTTGTGGATTCAAGGGGCTTTAGGAATGCGGCATATTCCCACATTCAAGCATATGTTTAAAGGTGGTTACAGATGAGATGTCCATGTGAATCACGCAGTCCCTGGGACAGTCCTTGCACTGACCTTCTCTTTACTCTTCCCACTGCCGTTCTTATTCAGACCCCCACCTAGGCTGTGCCCACAATCTCCACGTACCCCAGGTCCGTTCATCCAACCGTCTGCCAGAATGGTCCACTGGGGTGTCCAACAGGTGCCAGAGATGCCACACACCCAGACTCAACTGCCTTGTCTCCACCACCACCTTGGTCATGTGTTCCTGCCTTCTAGTTGCTATCGGCTGCATTGTACGTCCAACCACCAAGTCATTCAAACCAAACAGCCAGGCGTCCCAGTCACCCAAGATGCCTCCCTCACCCATACACCCAACTGGTTTCAATCATCTGTCCCTTCTTCCAAAATATCTTTCACATCTGCTTCTCTTCTCCCTTTTGTGGGTCCTCTGATCTTTTGCTTGGATTAGTGCAAAAGCCTCCTTACCCATCTCTCCACTCCAGCCCCTTCTCCCTCTACCCTGCTGAATGCCCTGCTGCCAGAGGGAAACTTTTAAAATGCAAATCTGATCCTCTCCCTCCCTACATAACATCCTTTAATAGCATCTCATAACCTAGTGTGAAATCTGAAATATCTTACATAGCGCATAAGGCTTTGCATCTGATGGGGCCTGTTTTCTAGCACATCTTCGCTTGTACCCAGAGATCCAGCCACAAAGAGCCACCAGCAGCTCCCTAGACTGGCTGCCCTGTGTCCTATCTGACCTGTGGACAGGCCATTTCCAGTGTCTGGGATGTCAGAAATATTAACAGCAAGATTACTAATGGTTGCCATTTACTGATCAATCACGGACCCTAGGTCAAGGCACTCGGCTAACGAATGCTTATGTGTCGTCATAAAAATTCTGTAAAACAGATACTAGCATGACACCAATTTTACAGATGAAGAAACTGCAGCTTAAAAGAAGCAAAGAAGCTGGGGCACCTCTGTGCCTTGTTGGTTAAGCGCCTGACTCTTGATTTTGGCTCAGGTCATGATCTCATGTTTCCTGAGATCAAGCCCCATGTCGGGCTCTGTGCTGACAGCGTGGAGCCTGCTTGGGATTCTCTTTCCCTCTCTCTCAGCCCATCTCCCACTTGTGCGTGCACTCTCTCTCTCTCAAAAAAAAAAAAAAAAAAGAAGTGAAGAGCCTGACCCAAAATCATAGAGCAAATAAGTGTCAGGGCCAGGATAAGAATCCAGGTTTCCAATGAGACAGATTCTACCACATCTCCTCCAGTGTATGTGATAAATTCTAGCCATGTTCTTACATCCAATGGCTACATCTGTTCATGCTGAACCTTTCCCTGGCCTTTCCTTCACAAGAAGTTAGTTAATTCTCTCCTTCTTGCCACTGTGTCTTGCAGGTGACTGTGTAATGGTAACCATCTCCCTGCTGTACTGGGCCTGTGGGCAGTGCTGACCTGCACATCCAACCCTCCCTTGTCTCAGCACCTGTGCACTGTCCTGGGGTCTCTCCATGACCCAGCCTGCGGCTGACTGAACGTGGGATGGACACCAAACCCTCCAGGCTTGTCCGCAGGCTTGGAATATGGCTGCGATGCGTATGTTTGTATGTCTAAATGAAGAGCTTCCGGAAGGCTGTGTTGGCCACAGACATGTTCCACTCAGATCTCTTTCAAAAGGACCTACTGCTGAAAATGTAGACAGCTTCCAGCTGCTGCCTTTCGGACCCACCATGGCATTCACATCTCTGCCAGTCTCCCTTCAACCAACCTGCACACTTAGGGGATTGCAGCGGTCCATTTCTGCCTCATATGGACTCCTCCAATGGGCAGCCTTGGCTTGAGAGGCTGTCTGTTGGTCCAGTCAAGACTTTCTGCCAACTGCCCGTAAGTTTGCTACTCTTCCTTCCACTCTCTTTTCGCAGATGTCAGACCCGTGTCACCATCTGAGGACTCTCCCCACTGGCCCCTGCTCCTCCCTCTTTCACCTTCCGGAGACATGTCCCACAGTCCATTTTTTGCACATCGTATTCTTTTTTGGAGTCTGCTTCTTGGAGGACGTAAAATGACATGGAGGGAAGAAACCATCTTTATGCACCTGACACACAGCAAGTGCCGAATAAATGTTTACTGAATAAAGGAAGAAATGATCCACGTCCCTGACTGTTGTTACTTTCCCCCAGTCCATTTCTCTATCACTTCCTAGATCAATCTTCCTAGAATATGACTTTGTGCATGGCACTTCCTTTCCTCCCCATAGGCAAAGGAATAGCAGATAAAAAGAAAAGATACAATGTTTTAGATTTTTAAATGTGCTACTGTATCACAATGATATGAGTGATGTAGGATGCACTTTCTCTAATTACATTATAAGTTTTTAAAACAAGGAGAAATTCAAAATGGCGGGATGACATTTGATCACTGAGCAATGGAAATGGGTTTGGGAGTATTCTTAAAAAACAGAAACTTTACTGGAGAGAAAGTTCCTCGCACCCCAACGTGATTCCTTTGGAAGTCCAATGTGCCAGGCTTGGGTGTCTTCTTTCTCCCCCAGAAGAGCTCAGAACCCTCGTCTATTGCTTGAGGTACCCGTTTTCCCCATCATTAATCTTTAAATCAGGATTCAGTGTTGTCCATGGATACCCACTTCCTGTGGCAGGGAAGGCTGTCAATCATGTTCAACTCCAAGGGCACATGGTTCCCATCACAATTTCTGAGGACGGCAGCCCTACTATGGTAGCCTGTGCCAAACACAGCCCTGTGTGGGTTCTCCTTCCCCAGGGCAATCTCCAGGAAAACTTCCTTCTCCCCCAGACTCTACAGCTTGAAACCAACCCAAAACCATTCCTATGTGATCAGATGCTTGCTGCCTTCCCTGGCAAATTTCCTTGAAAAAGACTATTCATGCAGTGTTTTGGCATGAGAGTCCCAAGAAAGGGTTATAATGAGCCTCCTCTTGAAGACTTAAATACAGTCTCTGGTTCTGCAAATACCATAATGACAGACTTGCATTCTCAGTCCTAGGAAATTTTGCGGGCACCAGAGCTCAGAAATGTCCTGGGCATGTAAGCAAGCTTTATTCTTTTTTGTGTCTGGGATCCAAGGAGAAAATAAGGGGTTCCCAGAACCAGGTCACACAACACTCTCATGGAGGCGGAGGAAGGATCACTGCAAGTGCATTTCTGTGATGACAAGGTGAGCAGAAGGCATCTTTGTGGGTCGCCTGGTGGCCCTGGGTGATGGGACTCTGGGAGTGCATCATCAGGGGTGTGTTTTAGGTCGGGAGCCAAAAGCAGAGGCAGAGAGCAGGCGTGGACAGATGGGACAAAGCCTCCGTGCACACACTGGCTGTGGTCAGAAATGCTCGTGGTTACTGCTGGAACTGGATACATAATGGGCTCAGATGACATCAGAGGGTTACTGGGGGGTCAGAGCGCTAGCGCCACCGAACCGTGAGCACCAGGCTTCCTTGTGTGCGGCACCCTTGACCATTCTCTCCTCTCCCTCTTTCTCTCTCAGTGGCCACGAAGGGCTCTATCCAGCCTTTTCCGAGGCCTGAGGCTGACTTGTTCTCGTGAGATCACCCCCAATACCTGTTTCAAATCCACATACGCCTTTATGTCACAGAGCATACATTTGATCGAGGCATTCAAGGAAAAACACAAGTGTTTTAAAGCCTTGTGTTTTTGATAGAAAAGAAGGAAGGGCCTAGTTCAAGGATTTCTGTTGAGTCTTCTTATAAATCGCACCCAGTTTGTAAAGCCAGCCTTTTCATATACAGAACTCCCTAAGACCTGGATAAAATGGCACCTTCCCAAGCAAACTTTGGGGTCCTTGTGAGCTACGTTATCTTTCAGGATTTTTGCAGAGAGGGACTCAGCGTGGGTGTCCTGTGACTTTGGCTGTCAGAGGAACACTCCTGGGGGGCCCTAGTGCTGGCACTAATACTGTCCTGAATGGTGGGGTGGGATGAGGCAGGGCTCTAGTCCGTTCTCTGGGATGTGACAGTCATACTTGGAATGTCCTTGGTCCCCCCCAGAGCACCTGTTTCCCTGCAGGGCAGCCAGGCTTGGGGCTGGCTTCCACCAAACTGCTGTGGCCTGACCTGGACATCCAGGCTTCACCAGAGGCATGGCCTGGTGGGGGACTGAAGGTAGTTTGATCTGTTAGCAATTGCAATCTTGGTGGTTATAAGTCAAACCTAGCTGCTCTAACCAGATGCCACAGACTGGGTATTCTCACAGCTCTGGAGGCTAGAAGTCCAAGATCAAGGGGTTGGCCATTTCAGTTTCTGGTAAGATCTCGCTTCCTACCTTGCGGATGGGGCCACCTTCTTGCTGTGTCCTCACAGAGCAGAGAGAGAGAGAGGAATCAAGTTCTCTGGTGTCTTTTCTCTTAATAGATCCTAATGGATCAGGGCTCCACCCTTATGATCCCATTTAACATTAATTCTCTCATTCTAGGCCCTGTCTCCAAATTATATTGGGTACTAGGTACTAGGTACTAGGGCTTCAGTTAAGAATTCTGAGGAACACAATTCAGCCCATAGCAGTCGTGGAGACGTGAGATACTCAGGGAAGATGATGCCCTTTGAGGTGTCCGCTGCCCTCCTCCTCTGCCTACCCATGTTTCAGGCTTCTTTCTCCATTCTAGAATCTTGTGCTCTGCCACACCACCGAGAGGGCAGGGTAGTGGCCCCTGAGGCATGGTGTGGGAATACCGGCATGGAGAACTTTCTGGATAGCAGTCTGTCTGGTAAGCTCCTGGCACCTTGCCAACACCCATTGGTCTTCTGTTCCCGGTTTCAGCCATTGGTCAGGCCCCAAGTGAGCCTGGGGGGAAGGGTAAGAGGAAGCAGAGGGACGCATGTCATCTGTTACTTAGCAGAAACTGGAACCCACCTGGGGACAGAACACAGCCGCCTCACTGCGTCTGCCTGGGCGGGTGGGCAGGCTTCCTCACACATTTCATAGGTTGAACCATCGAAACACGGGGTCCTGTGTGTGCCTGGCCGAGGACGTGGAGAAAGCTTATTATCTGGGAAGGGTAGGTTCACCTGCTAAATAAAAAACAGGAGTGAATAAAAAACCACTTGCGATTTGCCTAGCACCACAAATGCCTCAAATTACAGCCCCAGAAAAGTCTCCGACCCCTGGAATTCATCCCTTCTACCCTGGCAAGTGCTGCAGTCCCCACTCTGGTCCTCCTCCATCTGGGCTCCTACCCCTGGCCGCAAGCCTTTCTCTGCCTGTGTTTCGTAGCAGTGAAAGGCAACGCCCTTCCAAAGCCCAGGGGACTCTCTTCCATTGTCAGAGCATCGAGCCATGCCACTCAGGCTGCCCCCACTCCAGATTTTATTCTTCTATCGATGAGTCACTGCCACCATCTTGCCCCTGGGCTTCCTGCAAGCAGATAAGACAAGGAAAAGGAAAGGAGGGGCCCCCCGGCCAGCTCATGTGGCACCTTGTGGGCCTGGGTGGGCTCCGGCCTTAGGGGTCTACGGGGGGTGGAACGGGCAGTGAGGGGATCAGTCCTGCTGCCCTGAACAGGAACAAAACCCCTGCCTCCACAGTCTGGGAGGGTCACCTGGGGCCACCTGGGTAGGGGACAAGGGAGTGTTACTAGCAGAGGATGGGATTTGGGCTCTACTGGGTCTGGTTTTGAAGCCCGGATCCACTGCTGGCATCCTGGGCACGTTACCCAGCTTCTTTGAGCCTTAGTTTCCTCCTCTGTGTAACAGGGACCCAAACATCCTTCATTGGATTAACCTGTGGGCTACAGGGCAGGACCCCTGCAAAGCCGTAGAGCAGGGCCGGCATCGAACAGGAGCTGGGCACAGATCAGGTTTCCCCTTGCACAATCATCCCACACAAGGACGCTGTCCTCAGAGAGGTTCGGCCCGCGTCCAGCCCTCTCACAAAGGCAGGCTGCCATGCGCACAGAGGGAGGGCTCCTTGGTGGGAAATAGGAACAGCCAGTGATCAGGGAAAAAATGAGCCCGTGCTCCTGGACTGAGGGGTCCCTGAGCACGCTCACTTGTTTTATCTTGACACTGCATTTGGCAATGATTTCTTAGTGAATTCTCACATCTCAGGCTCGTGGCAAGAATTTGAATTCCCTGTTAAGGGCAGTTCTTATCATCATTCAGCTCCATCGTCATCCTTCAATATTTATTATGTTCAGGGCTTTCTTCCAGACACCGTATATTTACTTCAGTCTGGAAAGCTGAAGGCTGGGAGGGGCTGCTTGAGATGTCCATAACGTCCCCAAAGGGCAGACAGGGCTCAGGAAGCAAGTCCTCCTCGTGCACACAAGCTCAGCATCGGAGTTTCAGAAGGGATTGATGACATTGGAGCAAGGGGACTTTGAGGCCAAATGAAAGGACATGCTATTCTGTTTCCAGCAAGTAATAAACCCACAGAATTCATTATCCAACAGGGAGTTGGGTGTAGGCATAAAAGTACGTCAAAAGAGTTTTAGGTAAATTCATGGTTGGCTGACCTCTGTGGGGGGGGTGTGCCGTGATCCTCTGAACTTGCCACGGGGAAGGACAGCCCACTTTTTGCAAGGTCTGAAGAAGGTGAACCCTGTGCCCTTGGGCCTTGGGTTCTGGCCCATGCAGCAGTCCCTATGCCCGGGGGACCGTCCTGGGTTTCTCAGATTTGCGCTTTTTCAATGCTGTCCATCTGAGCTGGGAGAGAAAGGAGGAGGCATTCCTGGAGAAAGTGGGGTGAGAATCTCCCAGGCAGAATGCTGGACAACAATTTTTCCCCCTGCTTAAAATTCCAAAGGCCTCCACCCTTTGAGACGGCAGCAGTTTCACAAGAGCACAGAACATTTACATTGGAAGGGAGCGGCTGGACCATTCCACCCACTGCAGTTTCTGCCCTGAACGGTTTGGTGCACTAGCAATTAGATTCAGAAATAGAAACAGTGACAGTGCTAGAAATGCACTTGCTGAGCTGTGTGTCTCTGATGCAAAAAAAATAAAAAAAGTCTTTGTACCTAACAACTGAGCTTTTGCTCGTTTACGCAACCGATTTGTTGAGCACCAACTCTGAGCCACGATCTTAGGATACAAGGATGGAGAAGACAAAACACCTGCCTCCTGAGAGTTTAGCCAGTGGCGAAAACAGGCCAACAGTTCCACTATTGTGGGTGTTAATGGGAGCAGGGAGAAAAGGGAGGGGGTCCATCTGCTCCTGCAGGAGTCAGGATCTGAAGGACAGCCAGGAGCACCCCAGTGGAAACGAGAACGGGCAGAGAGGGGTTTCTGCAGACCAGGGAGCGTGGAATGGTTGGAGAAGTGCTAGAATTCACTCAGGCTGCCTGAGACAAAGGGGCAGGAGGCGAGTCTGGAAAGAAGATAAGACAAAATGACGCTGAGGGTGATGGTCTAAGCTAAGGCTCAAGGCGCTGATCATGGAAGGGAAGCTGGAACGAGGTATGATCAGTTTCTAATTGTAGGGAGATGATCAGGGGGTGTGTTGGTGGGGACAAAACTCTAAACAAGCGCATGAGTCAGGTGACTGTCGCCACATCCAGGAGACCATGACTAGGGACTACGGCAAAGTCCTGACATTGTTCAAAAGGTGGGACCAATAGCCCTTGCTGCCAGAGGCACGCGGGTGGGGTCAGGAATGACCTCCCGGTTTCTCTGAGTGGATGGAGGTACCATTCACCAAATAGTAGCTGGTGCTAAAGGAAGAATGTCACACTGAAAATAATGATTAAGGTTTTGATATGTTGCACTTGATTTTTGTAGGAGGCACCCAGACAGAGATAGCCACCAGGCTGTGTATATCAAGATCCAAGTTCTGGAGAAGTCTAGAAATGTCAGGACCTAGGACAAAGCTTGATATGGGAGAACCCACACAGAACAGAGGAGCACACGGAGGACGCTCCGCCACAGAATGGCCCAGGTGGAGGAAAAGAAGCCCACCAAGGAGAGCAAGCAAGGGGGTGGGAGGAGGTGGGCTTATCGGAAAAACAAAGGAGGTGAACTTTTGAGGACCAGGACAGTGTTGCATGATGCAAAGGTCAAGGAATAAAGGGACTCAAAAGAAGCCGTTAGCTCTGGCACCTGGGTAATTGTGCTGACAGGTGAAAGATTCTTTGGGGAAAGATTTCTTTGTGGAAAACCAGAAGGTCAAGCAGTGGATAAAAGCCGTGGATTGACAGCAGGGAGACCATTCCATCCAGAAATCCATCCAGAAAGGGAAGAGGAGAGCCTGGAAGATACCCTCCCAGTTCTGTCCCTTCCCTGCAACCCGACCACCTTCACTCAGACCTCTCACCCAGCATTTTCACACACTACTCTGCATGATGGTCATTTCAGTGTGTATCTTATCTTCTGTAATTCATCCTGAATCTCTTCTAGGGCAGGAGCTGTGCCTGAAACTTCCCCGTTGTAATTCGTGGTGTGTTTTTTTTTTAAGGGAACTGAGTTTTACAGCGTTTTTTTTTTTTAATTGAAGTACAACTTGCATACAGAAAGAACACAAAGAGTGTACAGTTTGATGCATTTTTACATTTGTATACACCCACGAACCTACTATGACTCCAGCTCTGGAGAATATTTCCAGCTCACTAGAAGGCTCGCTCATGGCCCACGTAGGTGGTGCCTCACCTCGAATAATCTTCCATTCTGACCTCTCTGGTTATACACTTTTGCCTGCTCTTGGTCCTACGAATAGGATCATGTGTTGTATGTTCTTTTGTATTCAGTTTCTTTCAACAGTATGTTTCTTGTTGCAGGGAATGGTTAGGAAGTTCTTTTTTTGTTGGACAAATGGAAGTATTCCATTGTGTAAATATATGCTGTCCACCGTGGTGTTTCTATCTGTTGATAGATTCTAGTTTGGTTACTGGTTTACTATAGTTTGGGGCCACTGGAAATAGCACTGCCATGAACATTCCTATGTGTGCACGGCGGGGCCCCAGCACACGAGCTGTTGGGTATATGCCCCCAAGAATGCCACTGAAGGGTCACGGGGTAGATGTCCGTTCAGCTTTAGCAGACGCTGCCAAGGGATTTGGGGCAACTTATATCCCCACTCATGACATAGGAGTGCTCCCGCTCCACAGTATTTTTAAATAAAACACAATTCTATAAGGAACGCTTAAAACACTGAAAAGAGCAACTGCTTTCAAGAACCTCAACGCATCGGAAGTATCTATTCGATCCGTTAACAATGACTATGTAACACATCCCTCCTCAGCCCTCTAAGACTTCCATTATCAAACCCTTGTCAGCTTAGTTTGAGTTAAGGTAAATTTTTGGATATAAAATAAGCAAATTGTTTTATAAATAATTTTATCATGTACAATTGTGACTAATTTAAAAAGACTTTCTTGGAGCACCTGCGTGGCTCATTCAGTGAAGCCTCCAACTCTTGATTTCAGCTCAGGTCATGATCTCACAGTTTGTGAGATTGAGCCCTGCATCCGGCTCTGTACTGACAATGTGGAGCCTGCTTAGGATTCTCTCTCTCCCTCTCTCTGGTCTTCCCCCACTTCCTGCTTGGGATTCTCTCTCTCCCTCTCTCTGGTCTTCCCCCACTTGCTTTCTCTCTCTCTCAAAATAAATAAATAAACTTAAAAAAAAAGGCTTTCTCATCTTACACTCAGATTCATGAGATTTTATTCTAATACTCAGTTATGGATCTGATTTTTCCCAGGAGCTGGCAGAACTTCCTTAGCCTGACAACATGGCATATGCATCTTGGATGTCACAGGAGTCAGCATTAATTCAATTCTGTATTCATTTGTTCACTCTACAAATATATAGTGAGCAGCTACTGTGTCAGGCACGTCCTAGGCACTGGGGGTGGATGGGATGGGGCAAAATAAGGAATCATCAGCTATGGATTCTGGGTGAGATTTTGTTCTCAAGTCACTGGACTATCCCCTGCAGGTGAGCCTCACAGACACCGATTACCTAGAAGGGAAAGAAGGGGCAGAAACCCCTGGGTGACAAAGCCTGCCCTTAATGCCCTCAGGAAGAAAATGGGCCAAATTGCTTACAATCAAGGAACCTCTTAGAACCTAGAAGTCCTAGACTCTGACATGTGTATCATCTTTCCAGTTATTGAGATGGTTCTATGTGCAGTTAGCTGTCAGGAAGGGGCCCAAAGACTCCCAGAGAAACTCATTAAATTCAGTGCTTGGGCCTAGATGGTTGACACAGGAGTGCTGACTTCCGCACGGTAAGCAACTGAGGAGAGAAGCCTCTCTCTCTCTCTCTCTCTCTCTGGACCCATCATGCTTGCACAAAGAGCCTACTTTGGGAACAGGGGCTGAATATGTGAGTGTGACCTTGGAATCCAAGCATAGAGCATCTTAAGCTGAATATAACTCAGGAGAGAGTGGGATGTGAACATCTAAAAGCTGAGTTCCTATTCACACTTCAAGCTGCTGAAGACTTTCATACCAATTGTAGACTTAGCAGATATGGTTGGTTATTATAACACTCTTTGCATCCCATATTGTCTGCAGATCCCTTTACTATTCCTGTGCATGGAGTTTTCTGGGGCCTCTTCCTACGGGAAGAGAAATTGTCAGGGAAAATGGATTGCTCTGTGTATTCTGCTTCTAAGTTCATCTAAGTTCCTCGCCTACTTTAACTCTTGGGAGTGGGTCACCATGGAGTACTTCTGTGGGGTCAGACAAGCTCATCTAGAGAGCAGGTGAGGAGCAGAGAGCAGCACACAGTAAAGAATATGGGCCAAGCTTACCTGAGCATTCTGGCCATGGGTTGGAGAAAGAGTAGAGTGACTCCGGGCATCTCAGCATGCCCCGCTCTTGACTGGTGTCGTACCAATCTGGGCCCTCCATGGCTGGTGTGCAATGTCCTCCTGGGAACTTTTCTCCCCCTCCTCCTGGAAATCCCCTTTACTTCTCTCCAGTGTGTTGAAATCTCTGTTCCTGTTCTATCTTCCCTTTCTCGAGAAAGACTGAATGGGAAATACATTCTTGAGACTTTCGATGTCTGAAAATATCTTTATTCTATCTTTGGACTTTTTTTTTTTTTTTTTTTGGTGATTTGGCTGGGTATGGAACTCTAGGTTAGAGAGCATTTCCTTTCAGAATTTGGAATATGTTGCCCCATTTTCTTTTCATTTCCAGTGATGCCATTGAGAAGTCCAAAGCCATTCTCCTTTCTCACTCTTGCATGTGACTTTTTTCTTTCTCTAGAATCTCGTAAACCCTGTTTCCTCCAATTTTTGGAAAATTTCCAATGACGTGCCTCCATGTGGATCTATTTTCATTCATGGTGACCCAACATTTGATGTATTTCTTGAAGCTGAAAACGTCTATCTTTTTTTAATCTCTGGGAAATTTGGGGAAATAATTTCATTTGTGATTAACTCCTTTCTGCCTTCTGTTTTCTCTTGTCTCTCGCTCTCTGGAAATCCTCTTATTTATAGACTGGAGTTTGGGGGCTAGTCTTTTAATTTTGCTTTCCTTTCTGATTTTTTAAACCTCTTTGACTTTTTGCGATACTTTCTGAGGGATTTACTATTGAATTTTTCCTCTCTGCTGTTTTTAATTTCCAAGATTTTTATGTTGGCCTCTGAATGCTCCTTTTTCATTTCACCCTGTTCTTTTCCCTTGGGTGCAGCATCTTCTCTCTGTAAAGACATAATAAATGTACACATTAATTCTCCTCTCCTCCCATGTTCTCAGTTCTCCCCGCAAACTGCTTTGTTTGTTTCTTGTTGGTTTTGGTGTTTCTTTTCCACATAATCAGCTTTCCTCAGATGTTCAGTAGCACTGGGATATCTAATCATGACTAAGAGTGTGGATCTAGTTATCTGATTGGGAACCCATAAGCTGAATTAAAACGCGGGAGCTTTGAACTTTGTGTTGTGATGTAGGACTGTTGGAGAACCTCCAATGTCAGTATTGCAATACTTAGGGAATTACATAGATTCCCTAAGTACTCGTAGTGTTTAAAAGAGTGCCTGACATATAGAGAAGTGCTCAATACATGTTACTATTATTGTTGTAGAAAATATGTACACTGAGAAGCAAACATATACACAACTCAACTAATAAAAGCCCAGACGCTTGCTAGCAGCTTCTTAGAGGCTCATAAAGGCGCAATCACTCTCAGAAACTTGGGCACAAGCTTTAAATGGAGGTTTCCATGCTTCATGGTTGGTGTGAAGGATGGAGAACACAAAAGGAAAGAAGATGCTGGGCACTGACACAGGAGAAGATGGGAGGCTTCTGGCCAAGCAGGAGAAGGTGGATAGAGGAGGTCCTAAGTAGCCCTGGTGGCTTCCAGAGAATGCTAGTGGTTTCCTCATTAAGCTTGTGTCTAAACACTCTCTATCTTTATATTGCCAGTGGATTGGGTGCTGGCACACTTGGGGACAAATTTGTTAATCAGTTCAACAGCTCCTTGGGTGGCTGTCCATTTTATGGGTGATGGCACCAGAGGCCCAGCCCTGCAAGGGAAAGAAGAAATATTCCATTCATCTGACTAGGGTTATTAAGCCACTCTTTCTTCCTGTCACAGACTGATTGTGAATAACACTGTGTTTGCTCTCTTCCATCCCCTTCGCTGCCTCCTCTTCTCTTTCCACAGCTAGGGAAGGACAAGAGTCTAGCAAAGCCTCCCTGTTCTCAGACTGGTGGGTGCTGGCCTATCTGGCTCTTGGTAATGGGAAGAGTGCCCTTTTCCTTCTTTCCACACCTGTTGGTCCCCAACCACCTGGGAGTCCCCTCCATAAACCTGATCTGCAGCTTCCGCAGTGCTGGGCCACCGGCCAGAGTGGTGGATTCCTCCCGGGAGCTGGTGTAGCCCTTGGCAGGAGATCAGCTCCGCGAATCATAGATTTCAACTACTCAGCATCTTGTCTTGACAATTCTCATGACTCTGCCTCTCCCAATTCAATTCTAATAACTTTATTGGCACAGAGAGATGGAGAAAGGATTGCCAAAGTCAATAATTAAGTTTCTACAATTGGGATGGTACACACACACACACACACACACTTTATTTATTGCTTGTTTGTTTGTTTGTTTATTGGTTGTTTTGTCAAGATAAGAACTGTATGGGCTCATTTTGTATATTATCTTTGGCTTATTCTCTACTCAGATAGTTCATAATTAGGAGGTCTGAGTCAGATCATTGCTCCCAGTTATGCAGCCTCATTATTTTCTCCTCTTGTTTTATTCATGTTTGTTTCCATGTCCTTTTCATACAGTTTCTTCAATGATGAAAAACGTCAGGTAGGCAAATATTTGCTGGACACCTACTACATCCTAGGCGGTGTGATGGAGTATTTAAAACCAGGCACTATTTTTTTTCATCTAGAGTCGAGAAAAAAAACTGGGGCAAGCCATAGGGAAGTTCCCCCATCCATCCAACATAATAGAATTTCTAGAAATTAGAGAGGAAGGAACATGGAGTGGTTAAGCAGGCAGGTGCCCACCTCTACCCCTGACTCGATGTGATTTGGGGCAAACTACTTAGTGCCCGTTTCCTCACTTGCAAGAAAGGAAACAGTCATAGGAGCACCCACCTCTTAGTGTTGTTATGAAAGTCATACAAGACTGAACATAGCACTGGCACTTAGTAAGCACTTACCACATATTAGCTATTACTATTACTGTGACTTATAGACACCTTAATGGTTTTCTCATCCAAATTCTTCACAGTGAGGATGTAGAAGACCAGAGAGCCAGAGTGACTGGCTTGCCCAAGGTCATAGTTTGGCCTCTTTAATTGGAGACAAGGATGCTAATTACCTCTACACCACACTGCCCCCTTGGTCAATGGTGTGAGTTTTGATTCTAGAAACTCAAACAAAATTTTGGCAAAGGATTCCTCTCTAGCCCACTAGTCAATAAATAACCCCTTATAGATTAGTCTGGGACTGTCATTGTCTTCTAATCACTTGATTGGTTGGAATAGAGTTCTACAGATATCACCAGCATCTGGAATGATGGTACCTTTGATTCAGAACATCTCGAGATGGTGCAGTGGTTAAGAGCTCACAGTCTGGTGCCAAACAGACCTGGTTCAAATCCTGGCTCTTCCCTTTTCACCGGCTGTGTGATCTCGGGCCAATTACTTTAGGCTCAAGTTATTCACCAGCAAATGTAGATAGAAAGGCCACTCTCCCTTACTGCAATGTCATGAGGTTAAAACAAAACAATATATAATAGTAGGTAAAGAGCTTAGCTTGGTGGCTGGTATAGCATAATACTCAATATGTGAAAATTAATACGATTTTTACACTAGTTTTCAGTGTTCTCCTTTTTACCTGTCATCTCATTTTATCCTCAAGACATCTTTCTAAGAGAGGTAAGAGAGATTCTTTTATTCCCACTGCCTACCTAAAGGAGAGAGTACTCATGGAGGCTAACTGAGTGTCACCCTGCTAGCAAGTGGCAGTTGCTGGATTTGAGCACACGGAGGCTTAGTGACACCTAACACAGTGCTCTTTCACCTCCACAATTAGATCTCAGGGACTAAACAAATATGAACATGTCCTCATAATTGAGAGGGGGAAAAATGAAGAAGGAACACCGGAAAAAATGAATAGGGTCATCATAAAGTTACAGTGGCACTTTTGTTCGACACGTTGACTCAAAAGCACATAAATGAGGTGGAGATGAGAAAAAAGAAGCCCTCCATAATAGCCCCACAAGAACCAAAACCGAAACAGGATCATTCTATCTAGAGAGAGGAAGAGAGGGACCAATGATTAGAAGTTCCCTTGGAAGTCAGGAGATGGTGGCGGGAATTAACATTTTCAGTTCATCTCAGACCTAGGGCAAAACAAAGCCTTGGAGAGAGAGAGAGGAGCAGAGGGCCCTTGGGTGAAATGTCAGATCAGAGTCTGCAGACAGTGCCTGCTCATGAAAATGGTTTTGATGGTGAGGGTAGCTGTTAAAATAATAATCTTTGCAACTATGTAACCATAAGCCAGAGAGCCAGTGCATCCTGAGACTATTTATTAAGTCAGGAAGCATTCAGACAAGGAGAGAAAAGATGCCCGTCTACAGCTGGTCTTTTTTCTCCCTGTCTTCCCAAGGCACTATGAATCTGAAGGAGGCCCCCAGCAGATCTGCTGAGGAGATAAGCCATTTTTCTCAGGAGCGGTGGTCTGCACTGATGCTGAAGTCAGAAGTGATACCACCTACTAGACTGCTCCCTGTGCCTTGCATGGTCTGCTGGTCTGCCTTCTCCCCAGCCTCCAGACATCAGCCACTCTCTGGATGGGTGGGACACCAGAAAGCTCTCTTGGCCTCAGTTTTCCCAACTTCTGTGGTCGCTGCATGTGGCAGGGGGCTGGGAGTTTGTGGGATAAGAAGCGAGCGTGAATCAGGACACAGTGCTTACTTAGGATCTTGTTTTGATGAGTGCAGGGCTGGGGTTTTGATGGCCATGGAAGAGACTGGGAAATGGCCCCTTTCTCCCTGCTTCACAACCGTAGAGTTCAAGCACGGTGGAGTATGCTGTGCTCTGATGTAGCCGTGAAGCCATGGAAATACAGAATGCAGAGAAATGGCTCCTTCTGAAAGACCTGGAGCTCCTCAGGTATAGACTGTTGCCCCACCCGTTGGAGCAGTTGGATCTAGGAAGCAGGTGGCATGGGTCCAGTGCATATCAGAGGAATATGGGCCCCGGGTCCCAGGGGCTAGCTGTACTGGTAGCAGCATCATTATAGCTTTGGCATATCTGATTCTTCCTTCCCTCCCCTCTCCCTCCCTCCCTCCCCTGTCCCTCTCTCCCTCCCTCCCTTCTTTCCTTCTTTATTGCTAGTGTGTGGGTACAGTACTGATGCTCTTCATCACCCAGCAAAATCTCCCAATTCCTGCAGTTGGCTCTCTGCTTGTACTCGGAGAGGCAAGAAGGGCTCTGTGTACCTGCCTGCATGCTCTCTGGAGGCGGGAACTGGGTCTGTTTGCCCCAGACCGCAGTGTCTCAGACAGTTTGCCACTCTCTGTAATACACTCTCCGTTGATCGATCCCTGGGAAAACTCTGATGGGCATTTTGCCATTCTGTGGTGCAGGAGCACCTGCCAAGGCCATTGGGCATGGAGAGGAAGAATGTTATAAAAACAAGAGAGGAAGTTGAGCCTCTCACACTGAGAGAAAGAAAGAATGGGAAATAAAAGGTGAAGAATGAGATACCATGGTTAAGAAAACTGGAGTTGGCATTCCTGCCTCAAAGGGTGGGAGGGGCTGGGGATGTGTTTCCAGTAGACCCCAAACTAGGACACGGATAGTGCCAGTGGTGAGGGTAACAAGGAGTCCTGGGGTGGCTGCTAGCCTGAGGCGGTTGGAGGAGCATCTAGAAGGCCATTCCATTCTTTCTCTCGCTCAGGATTGGCATGTCCTAACTTCACCAGGCAGTAAGGAGTTGCCAGTGCATTAGGGATGTTTCAGTTGGTGCCTCTTTTCAAACCAGCTGTGGAAAAGGGGCACTGGGTTCAATCCATGAGTTTGAAAGTGACCTTGCTTGTGGAGAAGGAAGCTCTGCTCCTTGAAAGATGATGGAGTGCGCCATTTTGAATTCAGCAAATCCAATTTGGAAGTAAGAGCCATCATGCTGTTTGGATTTATTGACAATTAAGTTTTTAAGCCAACATTTGTAAAGTGCTATTTCATTTAAAACAATCTTACACCTTATCCACTTGGTTTTTGAATAAAACTCCAGTAGTTCCATTTTATAGAGGTAAAATTGAGGTCTTACAAAAGATTCAAGTAAGGCCACATAGCTAACAAAAGTGCATCAGACTTCCTGATTTTGCTGTTTTGTTTCACTCCTTTCCTCACACAAAATCATATTTTTTTTTCACCATACCAATCAATGATATCATAAGGCTATAACTCGGAGTCCATGAATGAGTGACAGGGCATCAGTGAATCTCCTAAAATTATTTGTAAAAGTTGCATGAAAGTGCCCATGTGCTCTTTTTCTCCTGGGGAGGGGGTCCATAGTTGGAGCAGATTCATAAATGTTTTCATGATAGCATAACATTGAACAAAACATTGTAAAAGGAAAAGCTATTTGGCTAACACTTTTTATGCACATGACGCTTGTCCCCCGTACACATCAGTAGTACAACAGATCAAAATTAAATTGTTCGCAGAGTATAACAACTTTCAAACAAGGCTACGTGAAACACTCAGATCAATTGAAATCTTCTCTTCTGTTGGAATTTTTGGCTCTGTGGAGACACAGCGTGGCTCTCTTGTAACTGCTTCCTGTGTCTTTTGCTTCCATTCCCACCCAGCCTGGGGAGGGGAGACAGCAGACAGGCAGGAGATAACATTGCTGGCCCTCCTTCCTTCAGACTCTTGCGGACACTCTTGATTTCCCACGCAGAAGCCCAAGTTGTTGTTTGCTTTCCAACATGTGTATTCTTCAGTGTGGCCATGGGCTCTCCTGAATTTGGCCCTGTTCCCAGGCCCAGCACATCAATCTTGATAACCTGGCCAATCATGGTCATTTTATTCCTCTTGCTAGGAATTGGCTTAAGAAAAAAACACATCACTTGATTCTGATCAATAAGATTGGAGGCTAACTCTTCTGGGGATGCTTCTGGGAAAGGAATTTTTAGCTTAAAAAAATGAAAATGAAAAGAATATAGCACATACTCTGAACATGACTGTGCCCAAATATGGTCACTGGAGCTGTGGCAGCCATCTTGAGGCCATCAGGAAAAATGGCCGACATGGTAAAGACAGCTGAGCAGAAAGTACCGAAAAACCCTAAGCCCTTGATGAGGTTGCTGAAATACTGAATTAATCAACCAAGGAGCTGCCTTCCTACATTTTATGTGACGTGAGATAGCAAATGCCCTAATCGTTTAAGCCATTTTGAATTGAGTTGACAATGACTTGTTGGCAAAAGTATCCTAATTAATATAATAAGCCCCATGCTCTGGAACTATCTTCTATGGAATGTCTTAAAGTAAGACAATCCTATTAGTTTTGAGACAGACTCACCTTATAGAGAATAAAGAGCCAGTATAACTGGATACATGACCGAAATAGAAAGGATTGGGTAAAGTCTCATGAATTAATCTCTATAACTCAAAATTCCAATTATTCTATAACTAAGAATAATTTAGATGATTTTTAAACTCTGACCAAGGGACACCTACAGTCATGCATGGATGTTTTAGGAGCCTACAAACATTTGATTCAAATTCATTTAGAATTTTGTTTTACAATGAAACAAATTCACAGTTAAATATTTCACACACCAAATGTTTATATACTGGAAACAACCAATGTTTTTAAATTGGGCTTCCAGCTTTACATGTGTCTGCGTATATAGCTCCTACCAAAATATTTTATAAATGTTTGTTAATTCGGAACGTTGCAGCTCTGTCTGGTCCTTTCTATATTATTGTTTGGGTTTTTTATTTTATTTTTAAAAGTTTTTAAATGTTTGTTTATTTTTGAGAGAGAGTCTGAGCAGTGGAGAGGCAGAGAGAAACAGAGACACAGAATCCAAAGCAGGCTCCAGGCTCTGAACTGTCGGCATAGAGCCTGACATGGGCCTCGAACTCACGAGCTGTGAGATTATGATCTGAGCCAAAGTTGGACGCTTAACCAATTGAGCCACCCAGGTGCCCCTTGTTTGGGCTTTTTAAATGCAGGCCTTCCAATGTCCGTTTATATACAATTATATTTATGAGTATCAAATATAGCATGCATGGGCCCTATGAAATTAAATGCCAGGTAAAATATACATTTGCTCAGCACCTTGTGAGATCACAGTACAGTGATTAGTCTTCAGATGGCTATTGGACAAAGGTTGCGGGGCAATGATTCCTTTCACAGTATACACAGTTTTAGCATCTATTATAAGGTCTGAATGCTTCTCTTCCTTTCAAAGGTTGAATAAGTTTACTTTGGCAAGGTGAAGCTTCTAGGTTAATCCCAGATGATTGGTCAGCAATGACATTAAACCTGAGACATGTATTCAATGTTCCAGGCAAAATAAACTTGTCTATTTTACATTTCCAAGGAACTATCTGATAGAGACAGGCAATGGAGAAGCTGGGGCATCATTGGACATCTCATAATTGCTAATGGTTGTCATGATGTGTTCTGCATTATTCTGGAGCCTCACTGGTATTGATGCATGTAAGACACCCACCACCTTTCTCAGGTAGGTACCCGCTGGTGTGCCCATTTTGCAAACGAAGACACAAAATCAGAGGCGTTCAGCCAGCAAGTGGTAGTCCCAGGGTTTGAACTCACGGAATTTGCCTCCAGAATCTGGACTGGTTTTTGGTACATCGTTTTATACATTTGCAACCACTCACATGTGGGAGTTAGGATTCTCTCAATACCACGCAGCTAAAACAAAAGTTAAACATAGGTCGAACAATGAGGCCAAGATAAGACAGCAACTGCTTTTGGTTTCCCTTGTTTTCAAATTTTATGTATTCATTGAAACAATCTTTTTTTTTTTTAACGTGGTGACAAGAACATCTTACAAAACTAAGCTTATAAAGTACGTTAATGGCAGTGTCCACATCTGTCAGACCTATCCTTCTTATTTAGCTGGGTTCTGCAGTTAGTATAGAGTAAATACTAGAAAAGCTCTTAGAAGCAAGGAATAGAAAGTCAGTGGCTTAAACAAAGAAGGGTTTGTTTTTCTCAAATAGCAAGAAGCCAGGAGGTAGATGGTACTGGTGATGCTCTGGTGGTTCCACAATTTCTGCCAACGTCTCTGACATTCCTTTGGCCTTTCCCTCCCAGGACAAGCAGGCTGGTGTAGGTGCAGCCCACATCACCCTCCAGACAGAAAAGGGAGCAAGGAACACATCTGCCTTCTTTGTCCCTTCCGTGAGGAAAGTGAAATGTTCACAGAAAACTCCTGCAGGCTTCTGCCTACATCTCCCTTACTTTAAAACTGTCACCTGGTCACTTCCAAAGCAGAGAAGCCGAGAAAGTACTTAGCTTCCCTAGGCTTTAGAAACCAAGTGGGCCAGAGAAATGGGGTTAGAAATGAATGCCGAGTCAACCAATATGCTATGTCTACTACAAAGAAAAACAAAGATTTTCCAGGTTACCTTGGGCACACGTCCTTTAGGGAACCACACAGTATCGGCTTTGAGGGATTTAAAAAATAGGACACCCATTTGGTTAATTGCCTATTTTGCATGCAGCGCTATCCTGGGTCCTGAAAAGTCTCAGCGGTCCAGCGATACAGGCTTCCCCCACCTGAAGAAGGAAGGGAGGAGCTCACTAACCAAGTTTTCATAGTTCTAAGGAATCATGGGAAATTCTCCATCTCCATCTCCATTTCCATTTGTTACAAAAGGATTGGCTCTCTAAGGACATGTCAAACCCAAGAGCTCGCTGATTTTGTATAAATAATCACTTATTAAGATGTTCTGTGTCCCTGCTGCAATGTCACCGTGAGGGTTGCTGTCAGCAACGCGTAATGACCCATATTTCCCCAAAAGCTTAAACCTCATTGCATTAATTCGATGTGATGGGGGCAACGAGAATGTGGCATGGGAATTACATTTTAATGGGAAACAGTGCTATAAGTTTCAGAAGCAAGGACAGATGGTAAAAGCTGGAAAAGACTGGAAAAAGTCAACATAAATAGGAAATATGAAACTTAGAACTTGGAGCTAGCATTAACAAGCAATTTATAAACCAATTTTTGGCCTTCCAAGATCCTGACACTGTTTAGACCCCTCGTTGGGAATAAGGGGCATGCCTATATGTGAAGGTGTCTGCTCCTCATTCAACCTCAGGCGCTTACCCCGAGTGACCCTGTAGACACAGGCCCTTGTACATTCAATAAATCTTCAATGTGTTCCAAGCACTGTAGTAAGGCCTTGGGACATAAACATGAAATAAACCTTGGTCTCTCACCTTGGGATACTTAGGTCTATTGGAAGAGATGGCTCCCTTGACTGAACACTGAAATTCACTGGGACAAGTGGCCATAATAGGGCTGTGAACCAGGGGCAGAGGAAGTTCTGAGAGATCCAGGCCAGTCCTGCCTGATGCAGGTAAGGGACAAGATGGGTGTTAAGTGGTGAAGGCATGGGAAGGGTCTTCCCATGCAGAGGGAGGGAACTTTTGAGTGGTAGGAAAAGGACAAAGGCATGGAAAATATGTTTGGAAAACTGCAAGTCACTTTGTGCATCTTCTAGGATACAGGGTACATGGAGGAGAATGGTGGGGGAAGGACTCAGAGAGCCCAGCTTATTTTGGAAGTGTTTTAGGGTGTCTTACCTACAGAAGAATAGGCTAGCAAATTAAGGCAAAACTGCTATTTTTTTTAAATGGTTTCTCTTTGCACCAGATTTTATTTCTACCACCCGTGCCCTTTATTACAGGGGCTGGAAGCCTGGGGACCACTCAGCCCATGTTCCTTTATGTCCAGGACTCTGAACACCATTAGCAGTCAGCCAATGAGATGCACTTGCTTAAGATTTGGGGATGGAAGGGCCTGGGAAGCAAGCTGTATTGTTCTGTCATCGGTAGCAGCTTCTCAGTGCTTAGGCTTTGGCAGAAACAAAGATTTACAAAGTCCTCAAGGGACCCCGTCAGCTACCCCCTTCACTGCAATAAGACACCCGTGATCATCAGTGGAACTTTTCTGCAGTTTCCTGACCTGGATGGCAACGACAACTTTTTAATTGTAGGACCACGGCTGCAATGGTGAACCTAAAAGCTAACAGCTTCCCCTGACTTCTACTAATCCCACTTTCCCAACAGGCTTGTAGACACCCAATCCCCTCTATTAAATCTCTCTGTTTGGAATTCCAAGAGTAGGTTCTCTTTTCCTGACTGAACTCTGACTGCTACCACATCAAATACAGGAAGGCGAGGAATGAAACCATCCTTAACCTCATGCAGTCAGTTAACTGTCTACATAGAAAATCTACAATTAATTTTAGAACTGTTCATCAGGAACAGTTCATCAAGGAAACGTTCATCAAAGAAAGTTCATCAAGGTTGCTAGATAGTAAGACTGACGTATTTAAAAAATTCAATTGCACAAGTCACAAACCTGGATGTTATCCTTGATTCTTTCCTCTCCATCAACCCTCACATCTAATCAATCACCAAGTCCCCTTGATCATACCTACTCAACAGTTTGCAACTACATCAACACCTCCCCCACCCCCACCCTAATCAGACCACCAACACTTCTCCCCTAGATTACTAACTGAGCCCATGCGGGCAGCTATTTTGAAAAAATACCACAGACTTGCTGGCTGGTAAACAACAGAATTTTTTTCTCACTGTTCTGGAGGCTAGGAAGTCCCAGATCAAGGGGCTGACAGATAGTGTCTTGGTGAGAGCCTGCTTCCTGGTTCAGAGGTGGATCCCTTTTCATTGCATGCTGATATGGGAGAAGGGATTAGGGAGCTCTCTGGGCCTCTTTTATAAGGCACAAATCTTATTTATGAGACCTCCACCTTATGATTAATCACTTCCCAAATGTCCACCTCCAAACGCCATCACATTAGCAGATGGGTTTCAACATACGAATGTGGGGGGGGACGCAAACATTCAGTCCATAGCAACTATCCTAACAGCCTCCTAACTGGTGTTCTGGATGTAGCTTTACCTGCTTGTGTTCTTCATAGCCAGCTGGAATGGTCTTTCTGAAACATGACCTCAGTCCCGGCATTCTCCTGCTTCAAAGTCTTCTCATTGCTCTCGGGGATTCATTCCAAACTCTTCCGTGCAGTTTACAAAGTCCTTCACAACCTGCCCTGTGTCTCCCTCAACCTGCCCTGTGTCTCCCTCTCTATTCTACTCTCTACGCCACACTCCTCTCCTGGGAGCTCTAGTCTTACTGTGATTCTGTCATATTCTCAAATAAGCTATTTAAAAAATTATATTTGAGAGAGAGAGAGCACGCCTGAGAGCGGGAGGGGGGCAGAGGGAAAGGGAGAATCTTAAGCAGGTCCCAAGCCCAGGGCAGAGCCCAGCCCGGGGCTCGATCTCACGATAGTGAGATGATAACTTGAACCGAAATCAGTAGTTTGATGCTTAATTGACTGAGCCACTCAGGAGCCCCTCAAATATAAGTCTCTAAGAGCCTCACCTTCTCCTTAGCCCTTCCTGCCCCTCGGCTCCTAATCAGGCTTCAGGGTGGGGATTGCACCTCATGTCCTCACACTTGGTGAACTGAGCCCAGAGCCTTCCCGGGGTCTCCTAACCACCCCCCTGCCCCACCATGACACCAAATATACTTTATTGTTACTGCTTGTTTAATTGTTGTTCTCCATCACCCAACGGGAGATCCACGAGGCTGGGAATGTGTAGATCATTGTTCTTCTAGTGCGGACACATGGACGGCACCCATTAAATGCTTGTGGAAAATACCCTTACTCTCGACCCTCTTCAGATGTTAGGTTGAGGGGTGAAGAGGTGTGGGAGGAAGGGAGGCTAGGACAAAGACAACCAAGGCTCTACTGATGGGTTACTGCCCTGCACAAACCACCACAAGGGACCACTGGGAAGTTCATTTCCATCTCATCTCAGGATGAGGTGAGGCACTTGTCTTGGGCATAAAATTTAGAGAGGAACCAGAAAGTTCGGCAATCAAGAGAAAGAATATTTTAATGAATATGAAAGAGCCATATTAGAGATGGAGGCAAAAAGAAAAAAATCAGGAAAAAAACTGATCCTGTCTATATTTAACACGTGTAAGTTTTATATATTTTGTTCTTCAAGGAGTTTTTATATTAATTTTAATTTTTCAAAATGTTGCATTCAGATATCACTTAGTGTACTGATTACTGAGTGTTTTGGCATGCTCTGAACCTTTGTACCTCAGTCAAGTTCATCACTCACCTACCTGTAGTTGCTGCTCTGATCTTTGTTTTACCAAACTGATGGCAAGACTTATTCTGTTTCCTTGTTCAATACAATGTGTGTTATGGGGTTTTTGATATACCCTTTATAAATTAAAAGCTTTCCTTTTATTCCTGGCTTACTAAAAATATTTATTAGGAATGGCCATTACGTTTGAAAAGAGGTGCTTTTTAAGCATCTATTGACATGATCTTGTATTGTTTCTCCTTCAATGTAAAAATGTAGGGAACTAGAGGCACCTGGGTGGCTCAGTCGGTTAAGCATCTGACTTCGGCTCAAGTCATGATCTCGTGGCTCTTGGGTTTGGGCCCCGAATAGGGCTCTGTACTGATGGCTCAGAGCCTGGAGCCTGTTTCAGATTCTGTCTCCCTCTCTCTCTGCCCCTCCCCCGCTCATGCTCTGTCTCTCTCTCTCTCTCTCAAATATAAATAAACATATTTAAAACTGTAGTGAACTGCATAGATAACAGTGAGAAAGGTTTTTCCCATTTTTTTTGTTATCGTCAACAAATAATAAGCATATCTATGGATCAGTTATTTTCTGTCATTTGAATTATATCATTAGGTCAAATCCCCTAACATTCCCATACATGGAATTCGTGGGTTGCCATTTTACTTGAAGCTTTTTCATTTTAAACTATTTCCAAACAAAGCATATTTTTTTTAAAAGGCCATTATCGATAGTAGCAGTCTCCTTTCACGAGTGGCCTGGGGGAATTTGACACATTTTCACTTCCTACTTCCTCTCTTACTGTTTTCTGCCACAGTGTGTGTGTGAGTGAGGGTCTGGCAGTAGTAATAGTGCAGTAACTGTTAAACCTGATGGGAACTTTCAATACCTTTTATAGGAAATAAAAGAAAATCCCCACTCAACTGTACTTCAGTTAAACATTTAAAGAGAAAAATAAATTTAAAAAAGCAAACAAAGAGAATCCCCACAGATGGCAGGGTTCTTTTAGGGGAATTTTGCTACTTTAGAATCTCCTAACGTGTGAGTGTGGCAGAAAAATTGAGTTGGAGCTTAGGTAGGAGAAAAGGTAGCCAACAGTTTTGTGTTTTCTCTATCTTGGCTGAGAATACGGAGTAGAGATTATTTCATGACTGACTCACCCAAGGGGCAGTTCAGTCTCTTGTCTCTTTTTTTTCCAGGAGGATCTGTTGACTGTTGTTAAATCAGGTAAGTCACTGTGAAATCCTGCACGGGAATGAAACAGAGGCACGTGGGGAAACTGAGGAAGGGAATGAGGTTGCGTGGGAGGAGGGTGCACAGTGGTTGGGGCAGTGCCCAGGACTCCAGTGTAAGCTCGATGAGAGCAGGGGGCTTTGTCTATCTTCGGGGCTGCACCTGCCATGCTTAGTATAAAGCCAGACACACAGCAGTACCCGGTAAATACTTGGCAATGGATTAAAGAATGAACCACAAAGTCCTGCCAAACTCCACCATTGAGGGCTGAGCTAAGGAGAGGAGTATAAGAAGTGATCAGAAAAATCCACTGACACAGTATCATGAATGCTAAGGGAAGAATGTTTTAAGTGGAGGGAAAAGACAACATCGTGTCAGATTATGCTGAGAAGTCATAGCAGTTATGAAACAGTGAATTTGTAGTAAATAAAAAAAAAACATCACAGCAATGACTTAAAAAATAAGGGTCTTGATGTCATTGTTGTTTGTTCGCTGCATGGTAGCAAGTTTGAAGGCGCAGTGCCTCCACAATGGCCCAGTGCCTTTCTTTCTCTCTACCATTGGCGACATATTGGGTTTCCCTCCTCCTGTCACAAGATGGCTGCTGCGTCTTCAGCGATTGTGTCCACATCCACACCAGAAGGAGAGAAGATGCGCAAAAGAGTAAAGCAGGCCAGCTGAGTCTGTCCATTTTTTCTCAGGAACACCAAAGCGTTCCCAGAACAAGCTTTTACTTTCCTCTCTTTCCTCTCTGGGTCATGCAGTCACCTTTAGATCAATTCGGGACCCAAAGTCTTAAGATTCCATCACTGTGTTAATCAGATTCATTCCCCGTGGCTGAGGAATGACCTCTCCCTGAACTCAAGTGGTATCCCATGGTGACTGAAAAGAATAGGATTCTGGGGAAGGAACACATAGAGAATGTATGTTGGGTGGACAATGGACAATGTCTGATGCACAAATTACATTTTCAAAAGACAGGATCAGCTGCGTTGTGTGTGGGGCCCAGTACGAAAAGGGATTCTGGAATGACCTGTTCAACATATTAAGAATTTCAAGACCACAACAGTGGGCCACTAAACTAAGCGTGGGGCCCTTCAGAGTACAGGTCCCTGGGCCACTGTCTTCCTCCCATGCCTGTGAAGTCGGGCTGAACTCAAAGCTGTCCATGGGGCTGGGCAGCTGGGAGCTCTGTGGTCAATTTGGGTAAAGGGGAGAGGCGGAGGAGAGATGAATGTAGCAGGCTGAGGAGCGCATGGGGGTGAGGAAGTGGTGATGGCACCAACACTCGCTGGAGAAAATAGACACACCGCGGTAGGAGAAGGCTGGCTAACTAGGGAAAGAGAGGAGAGAGTGGGCAGAGGCCACGTGTACCCAGCAAACTGCTGCTCAGGCATTTTCTGTCTTCGGGGCCAGCTTGATGTGGGCCTGGAGTGGCTTTTGTGTAGGGCAGGTAGGGGAGGAGCTGGGGCTGAGGGTTCCACTCACCCCTCACGGAGCACACGTCACCAAACCAGGGGCTCATGGAAACAGAGAAGAGGTAGGTTCGAATCCCACTCCTGCCAGGGATGAGCAAGACTCTGAGTCTCTGTCCCCTAGTTAGCTCGCCAGTCAACAGAGGATGGCGAAACCTGTGTCACTTGGTCTGGATGGGGGTGACTTGCTAGGAAGGGAAGGCGTGGTTACTGCCCTTGGAGCAGATACCCTCCACACAGAAGTTGGTCATCCCCCATTAACTCCACCACTATTGGCCCCAGCCGCTCAATACCAATTTCAGGAGGAGGAGTCAATTTTAATAGATTCCATGAACTATGTAATGATACTGTCAACAGACGCGGTGGGTGGGATGGGACACGGGAGGGACAGGAAGAGGTAGACACATTTGCTTATGTAAACCCACCCTGTTCCCCCATCCCCTTGCCTCTGCCATGGAGACAGACTCAGGGCTTATGCCCCCCAGTGAGGTAAACAGTGCCTCAGTGATGTCACCCCTATCAGTGCCAGGAGACATAAATTTCATTTCCCAGAAAATGCAGCAGACAGTAGCTTCTGGGCAAACAGTGACTCTAGCAATAAATATTGGCAGAGCAGAGAGACCTTTAATGGAAAAGCTTTGTGAACCTAGAGCAGCCAGGCTGTAAATCTCAAACCAGAGAGGGATTTCATATTTTTGATCAGAAGACAGATTCATCAGAGCAAAATAAATAATTCTATAGCCCATTTGAAGCAATCAGCTATTAAAACGTAAGTAGTAGAATAGAAACCGCATCTCAGGTAAGAAATCATGGAAATGAGGAGGCAGCCCCCTTCACCAGAAAGAAAACCACCTCGCCTGGGCTCACAACTGAGTGGCCAGGCAGAGAGGCGTGTCCTCCCCCAGGAGGAGCCAACAGGGGACAGTGGGCGGAGCCTCCGCTGGGTTCAAGGGCAGAAGAAGGGCCCATGGCAGAGCCCCATAGTTAGATCGCACTAGGCGCAACTGACTCCGGCAAAACCAAAGTATGCAGTGAGGACAGCGAGCATTCATCTTGGAAAACACAAAAATACAAGAAGGACACATCGCAAGCTAACATAGAGGTCAGAGAGTGTCCCTGGATATGACGCGTCCACAAAATACGTTGGGAAACTGAGGGCTATGATGTGAATTTCATCTCATTTTGCGTCGTTCTGCAGTGAGGTTGCTTTGCACGCTGCCTGACGTCAGCAAGAAAACCGAGACTTGTCCTCATCTTGCAAGATGTCTGGGCATCTAATGCTTTGGAACCCGTCAGTTATTCCCCAAAGATGATGCCAACATCCAGGGGCAAAATCTGGATCTGCTAGACCTAGGGCGTCGCGCTCCACGGCTGGTCAAGGCCAAAGGCAGACCTAAAGCGGGGAAGATGCACTAAGGCAATGGCACTTCTACAGCCTGCACCCAGCGGGGTACACACCACCTGACTGTTCTTGTCCCCTCAGATGAGGAAATGCAGGAAATTCAAAGAGGTTAGGTGACTTGCTCAGGGTCACCTAACCTGGGGCTTCTTGCTAAAAACCTGAAGCTTCTGCCCTTTACCACAAAGCACTGCCAAATTCCAACTCAGCATGAGAAACTCTCCCTGGGGATTCAATGTCTGCAATGAGAGATTCGAATGTGCACGGGCGGTTCTGTCGATTCCCTGGGGCTCCAGCAGACCCTGACGCTGAATCCCATTCTACAACTGACCCCCATGAAGGAGCGTCCTCTGAGGCCTGGAGGCCCCCTTTTCTAGACGTGGTGCTGGTCTGAGCCGGCAGAGGTGAAGGTGGGTGTTCAGCCTATGGCGTTTGTCCCATACGATGTTGGCCCTGACCGCAGACCACTTAACTTGTCTTGCTACCCAGGCTCCCTCCCACTAGTTATGGTCTCCCACCCTGACCTATATGGACTGGAAAAAGGTAGTGGGACAGATAGATACATCAAGTTCAAGTCGCTGACAGTCCACACATCTCACTCATCCTGAGAACCAGCGGTCCTAAAAGTATATCTGCAATAATCATGGCTGCCTGGAAACTGCCCCCGCTCACACCCTGGTGTCCAGAACAGTGGCCATGTTGCATAGATGTGTGTGTGTGTGTGTGTGTGTGTGTGTATACACCAGGGCAGAGTGGAATGATCCAGCTATTAAGCCCTGCCCATCCCCATGGCTATTAAGAGACTAAACAGTACCGTTGAAAGAGCTAGGCTTACTCCCACTGGAAACCGGAAGTGGGTCTTTTTTGATAGGTTAGACCAGGTGTCAGTAACTACAATCTGTGCGCCAAATCTGGCCTGTCACCTGTTTCTGTGCAGCCAGCAAGCTAAGAATGGCTTTTACATTTTTTATAAAATCAAAAGAATATCTGACGGCATGGGATAATTATAGGAAGTTTCGAATGTCAACATTCGTATCATAAAGGTTCATCAGATCATCACCTCACTCCTTTGTTTACGTAATTATCTGTGGCTGCTTCTGCGGTTGACATAGATCTGCAACAGACACCATTTGCCCACCCCTGGTCTAGGCTTTCAGTTCAACAAAACGTTCAAGGAGAATGGACCAGTGCCACCCTCTGGGCTCATCTCCGAGGGGACACCCACTGTTCTTGGAGGCCCAAGGTCTAGTACAAGGGCACACAGGTGAAGCAGCTAGTCCTGTGTTTCTGGACTAGTTTGCCAAGAGAGTCCAGTCTGAAGTAATGCGGCCCTTGCAACAGGTCCTAGACACTCACGATTCCCCTGAGCGCACAGTTTTGTAGGAGAGCGAGCTGGTCCCTTGAGGCGTCCCCAATGCTCCCTGCGAATGCTTGGGGTATGGGCTGGCTCTCACAACCAGGTGCTGCCCTGCCCCCACCTGTTCTGACCAGCTCTTTGCAAACAGGTGTGGGGGGACCTAGTCACCATAGGCTGACATCCCTTGTGCCAGCTCTCCAGAGTCCTTGGGTCACCCACCTTCTGCGCATAGCTGCATCCCCTGGGCCTTTAGTGGATTCTTTTATTGTTTCACTATTACTATCTTATTGTGGGTACTGCATGCAGCCCCCGGTCTCTCCCAGCCTCACACAGGTAGGAAATGTCTTTCCCCAGGTAGACACGCCAAGTCTCTCTGATGTCATCTTTGGTCAGGGCTCCTCACCAGCAAAAGAGCCAGAGCCAGCAATGCTCAGCACCAAGCATGAAGCAGTAACAAGAAAGCCGTGAACAATAAAATAGCGTTCAAGATGGCAGCAACTGCAGCCTCAAACCTGTTTGGTGGAGAACTAACCAGAGGACCCCTCACTAAGCCTGAGAGAGAAAGTCTACCCTTAAAAGTTACACAGATCAGGGACACCTGGGTGGCTCAGCCGGTTGGGCGGCCGACTTCAGCTCAGGTCATGATCTCATCGTTCCCAAGTTCAAGCCTCGCGTTGGGCTCTGTGCTGACAGCTCAGAGCCTGGAGCCTGCTTCGGATTCTGTATCTCCCTCTCTGTCTCTGTCCCTACCCTGCTCATGCTCTGTCTCTCTCTCAAAAATAAACACTAAAAAAAATTTTTTTAAGTTATACAGGTCAAGGGGTTCTGCTCCTTTCGATGCCCATGGCACCCACGGTGTTTGTCCGACAGCATCCGTGGGCTGGGCTCAAAGGTAATGGCCAATGCTAACTTGAGCTTTGAAAGTGAGCCTCAAAGGTAACTAAGGAAGTAAAAGAAACTCGTCTTTCTGCTGAATCGCAGGGACATGAGATGGTCCAGGGGAAGACCCCGCAGGCACTGACTGGCAAGGAGAAGGAAGAAGAAGGGCAGGGAAGTGAAAGGACCCCACTGGGGAAACGAACTCGGTGGGGGGGCAACATGGAAGGTGAAGAGGGTGTGCACGCTTCATCCAGGAAGGAAGGTTTGCTCCGTCCAAGGGGTGGTTCTGCTTGTGTAGGAAGGGGACACTTGGAATGAAATTGGTAACCCCAGGGGGAGACTTGAAATGGGCTACAGGATTTAAAAACGGGTGAGAGATTTCAACGGAACGAGGAGCGGCCGAGCTCCAGGCTGTGGAAGGCGCTCTCTTGCACCCACTTTCCGGGCCTGTGGTGCCCAGTTGAGCTGCAGAGTGCCCTGGGTGTGCTGGGCATAGAGGGAGCTCTGCCTGTGAGGTCCAAGGCCGGCCGGTCTCTTAGACAAAGGATTCACATGGGAACAGACTGCTTGAGGTTGGAGTGCTCTGAGGACAGATGCACCTGTGCCTGCCTTCACTGTCACGGTCACTTGCTTTACAGAAAGTGGTGTATGAACACAACGTGTATAATTCGAACCGGAACACAAACGCACTAGCAGGAACGACACTGGTAGAATGGTAAAGAAGCTATTTTTCAAAAGCGTGATCTTCCCTTGCCCTTTATAGCCTCGTGGTTTTCCAGGTGAGGATGGGGAGACGGAGTGTGAGTCTGTTCCCTTCCGCATCAGCAAGTCCAGAGGTGGGGGAGCTCTGGCTTGGTCCCAGTGGCCGCGCTACATTGTCGGTAATCTCTTCCTTCACTTCCTGCTCTGCCCTCCTCACCTTTGGCCTGGTCCCCAGGCTGGTTTCCTCTGTCAGAAGACAGCTGCCACATCCTTGTACCACAACGCCTAGAAGCACAAAGACATCACGTCTTCCCTGAGTTCATTGTTAGACTGAGGGGAGTTTTGCTAGAAGCTTTTCTTCCCCCACCCCCCACCCCCAGACATCTCCTCCTGCCGCATTAGCTAGAACGGGGTGCTCTGTCCATCCCTGGTGGGATCACTGGGAGGCGGGATGCGTTATCAGGATGGGCTTGGATGACTCGCGCTGACTGACTTCACTCAAGCTCCATGACCGCTAACCTCAAGCAGGCTCCCCCTGCTTCCTGGCAACATACGATGTATTTATCCCTAGAGCATGGCTTCTAGGACATAAGCGTGCATCGGAGTCCCCCGGGGGGTTTGCCAGAGCACAGGAGGCCGGACTGGTGCCCGAGGTCCCGACACGGGAGGCCTGGAGTGGGCCCGAGAATGTGCATGTCTGGCAAGTTCTCAGATGCTCTACCCCCCTGCCTGTCTTGCTGTCCTAGACAACACCACTGGTCTCCTCTTCTTCCTCAAACATCCTCCCCCTCCCCCTAGTTGCTCCTCAATCTCAGCTGATTCCCTGCCGTCTAGTCCACTGAGAACAGAAGACGACCCACTCCCGCCATCACAACTAACGTTGTACACTTCAGTTTCCCTTCTGCTGCTATAGGTGAACTGCCTTGCTCCGATTTAAGGCCCGTCCTACACCCGTGCACTTGACCGTATCCCCTCTCCCCCAGCCAGGGACATCCCTCCGAAAGCGGTTCCACTCATCAGCAAACGTGCTCTGATATTTTTCCGTCCTCAAACCAAACAAAACACAACAAAACCCACAAACGCTCCCTTGACCCCAATCCCTCCTCAGCCGTTAACTCAGTTGTGTTTCCCTTCACGGCAGAACTCTTGACATCTCTGTCCTCACCCCTCCACCCCCGCCTCGCTTCCTCTCTTTCCTTCCCTCTTGAATCCCATCCAATCCAACTTGGGTTCCCACCTCTTTATTGAAACTACTGCTATCAAGGTTAGCCGTGACTGTCAAGGTTAGCCTCGACTTCCTGGTTCCCGATTCCTGGAGTGATGTCTGTTCCCACATTACTCGGCTCGTCGGCAGCACTTGACACAGCCTGTCACTTTGCCTTTGGATCACCCTCTGTTGGCTTCTGGCCACTGATCTCTCTTGGTTCCCTCCCCTCCCCCCCTGGCTGTTCCTTATCAGTTTTTTTTTTTCTTTTCTTCTTTTTTTTTTGCAGAGCATTCTTCATTTCACTGGCCTCTACTGGTTAGGTACCGGATAGAGCTCAGGCCTCCATGCACACTCTCGCTTCTGTAGTTTCAGCTGCTGTCGGGATTTGAAATGCCACCTACAGGCTGTGACTCCCAAATTTATATCTCCGGCCTGGATCTCTCCACGGAGTTCCAGACGCAGGCATCCCATGGCCTGCCTCTCCGGATGCATGCACGGGCAGGGCAAAATGAACATCTCCCAAACTGGGCTCCTGCTTCTTCCCCAGCGACGCAGTATGCACATCCACGAGGTTCCTCCTTCCTGCTTACAGCACATGGTGACTTCGTCCTCCAGCTCCTCGCGCCAAAAGCTGGGAGCCACCCTTGCTTCTAGCCTTTCCTCTCACACGCTGCAAGCAAACCATCAGCAAATCCCAGCGGCGTCTACTGCAAAATGTACCTGGAATCTGACCCCTGATCATGCAGTTTCTGTTGCCAGGGCCTCCTCTGGTCCCAGCCACTCTCGTTTCCTGCCTCACTGTTAAAGCATCTTAACTAATCTCCTTGCTTCTTCCCTGGCCTCCTCCCTCCATCTACTTTCCATGAGCCAGCCAGAGGGATGCCATTAAAATGTAAATCAGATTATGTCATTCTTAGGCTCAAAATCTCACTTAGAGCAAAAGCTGAAATCCTGACGGGAAGGCCTGCCAGGGATCTGGTCCTGAATACTTCTCTCTCTGATGTCACCCCCTCACCCCCACTTCTCTGCAGGTACTCTGGCCTCCTTGTGGTTCCCTGACGTACATGCTCACTTTCACACTTACTGTGACTCTGCCAGGCATATCCCTTCTGCAGAAATCTCTGGGTCTAGCAGCTGCAGCTTTCTGCTCAGATGTCCCCGCTTTCCCTGACATCCCTAAATGAAATAGGCACAAATCCTTCGCCTCACTTCCACCGCAACGCTTTTTCCTTAATTTTCCCATAGCACATATTACCACCTGATATACTATATATGATATATATATATGATATATATATATCATCTGTCTCCCCCCACCCCACCCCTAGAATGTATGCAGCATGAGGGCGGCGAGGTTGAGCCTTTAACAGGCACTTCATAAAATCTGATGAATTAACAGTGGAAAGGGGAGATCCCACAGTAAACCAACACATTGGCAACTAAGTTATACTTTAGACCCTTATGAGTTAGATTAGTGGTAGTCAGTCCCACAGAGCCCTGTCAACTCTATTTCCAGACAGATTCTGGATCTGCAAGGTCAAGAAACAGACTGTGGATGGAATACCTCTGGGGGTACTGCCATCCAGAAAGACCCAGCCAGCCGGCTTCCTTCAAAGGAGCTCCATCTCTCAGGTCTACTGAGTCCTGGGCCCCTGTGGCAGATTCTTTTTGCAATGCAGAGAATTCCTCCTTGATGAGTCAAGCTCACAGCCCCTCATTTTGTACGTTGTCTTCCTCAAAGCTGCCCACCCCTTTGAGCACAACAAAGAAACCTTCCCAGCAGAGTTCACCCGCTCCTTTCCTGCCACCGGATGATACCCAGTTAAAAGAACTTGATCAGCCAGACTAGGATCCTTTTGGTCACTGAGCCCAGTCGTAGGATAACTGCCCGCACCTTGACAAGAGAACTGATCATTCTGGCAGGAGACCCCATTCTTTTATTGGCATTAATGTGGCTTTTCTTCTTCCAGATGAGCCGGAACGTCTCTCTCCTCCCCAGACAACGGCGTTCTTTTGTTAAAAATAGAAAAAACACAAGAAAATAAATAAATGTATAAATAAATAATAAGAAAATAAAATAAATAGAAAAATAGAGCATCCTGGGCCAACAACAAAAATTCCCATGAGGAACTGTCCTGCTTGGAGCCCTGCCAGTGTGGCATTTATTTATTTATTTTTAATGTTTATTTATTTTTGAGAGAGAGGGAAGGAGGCAGAGCACAAGCTGGGGAGGGGCAGAGGGAGAGGGAGACACAGAATCTGAAGCAGGCTCCAGGCTCTGAGCTGTCAGCACGGAGCCCGATGCGGGGCTCAAACCCACAAACTGTGAGATCATGACCTGCGCTGTAGATGGTCGCCCAACCTACTGAGCCACCCAGGCGCCCTGCCAGTGTGGCATTTAATACATTACTGCCCCACTAAGTAGACTTGAAGTGACCTCCCCGGGTGATTTTTTTCTTTTCCATGAGAGACCATCCTTCATGTTTGGCACCATCCTATAGATTGAGAGATTGGCACAAGGTGACAGGGGGACCCAACTGGAAATGAGGCAGGGCAGCTGCCTGAGCCCTGCTTTGCCCCTCCATTGAGTAGGATTAAATTGAACTAATTGGATAAAGAGATAAGGCAAGAGGTCTGGAACACTGGAAGGGGTTAGGAAGACTTTCGTTACCTTGCTAATGGTAATGCATTGGCATAGCTGGTTTAGAGCAAGTCACCTGAAAAGAAGGCGAATTCCAAACCCACTGGGAGAAATGGATTTTGCTGAATGAATCCTTACTCTCTACCCAGTGAAGAGGAAGAAAAACCCCTTAGGCAGGAAACTATGAGGGAATTGGGAGCATTTAGTGTTGAGTGGGTATCAAGAGCAGTGTGAGTTAATCAATACCTGAATTCGAAATAGCAACTTCATCCTATCTGGAACTAGGCCAAATGCTATGCAAATGGCCCGACTGGTAGGCATGAAGGAAAGAAATTTAAAGTCGTGTGTACTCCTGACAGTTACGTGATTAAGTTTCCCTTTACTTGTGCTTGAGTTGGCTATTTCAACATTGTTTAATAGATGTAGAACCAGCCAAAGGTAAAAGGCTTAATAAACTGCAAAAGTCCACAAAACAAAAACAAAAGCAAAAACAAAAAACACAAAAAAACCACAAAAAGCCAAAAGCCATACACACAAACCTGTTGGATTTTGTTCTCCAGCTACTATTTTCCAGTTCATGGTTTATATATTAGGAAGCTTAGGTGATTCCTGTGGTACCAGTGTGTCCCTGCCCCATCTCAGGTAAGCCATTAGAGCTGCTGTACCTGAAGACCTCTGCTCATCATGGGATCCTATCAAGATGCAGGTGTCCATGAGGAATTAACACTCAGATCTTAACTCAAGAGGAGAGCTTGTCCAACTACTTGCCTCCAAATCAGCTGGGCAATCCTGTCAAAAGACTCTGACTCCTTGGGTCTGGCGTGTGGTTTGAGGCTCTACATTTCTAACGAGCTCTCAGGCAATGCCATTGCAGGTCCAGGGATGGCCCACACTTGGAACACCAGGGCTTTGGGCTACACAGTCTGTAACCTGAGTTCTCTTTTCAGTGATAGAATTTCTGAGGAGGTGGATTCGAAGCATAACTGGTTAGATCAATTGTCTGGAGCAGTGGTGCTCAGAGTGTGATCCAGGGACTAGTGACACGGGAAACACGTGGGAACGCATGTTAGAGATGCTAATTTTCTGGCTTCTAGGCCAGAAACTCTAGGGGGTGGGAATCAGTAATCTGTGTTTTGATAAGCCCTCCATGCAACTCTGATGTGCACTAGCATTTGAGGAATGGTGGTCCAGAACGTTAAAATTGCCTGGGGAGGGGTGCCTGGGTGGCTCAGTGGCTTAAGCATCTGACTTCCAATCTTGGCTCAGGTCATAATCTCATAGTTCTTGAGATCGAGCCCTACTTGGGGCCTGCTTGAGATTCTGTCTCTCCTCTCTCTCTCTGCCCCTCCTCCCCGCTTTCTATCAAAATAAATAAACATTTAAGAAAAAAATAAAACAAAATCACCTGGGGAGTTAAAGAAAATCAAGACCTGGGTCCTATCCCAGAGACTCTAACTTTTTTATTCTGAGTTGGGACCCAGGCATCGAGATATTCCAAAGGCATCTGCGGAGATCAGTGTTAAGAATAGTTGGTCGAAAACAGAAAGCTAATCCTGCTCCAGGAGGAGACTGAGCTGTAAAGCATCCCCGACTGAACCACCATAGGCTGGCCGCGGGCTGACTCTCCGGGGTGGCTGTGTCCGAGTGGGGACAATGCAAAATCATTTCCTCACTGCTCACCCTGACATTCATCCTCATCCCTGACTATTGTCTCCTTTGGCCTGTGATGTGCTCTGGCTGGAAACCCCCCCTACTATGCTGTCACCAGTTGAAAGTTCCACCCATTGTTAAAGGCCAGTATCAACCCAGATCTTCAGAGATTCCTTCCTGAACTCTCTTGCCGGATGAGATTTACCCTTCTGTAGATGTTCACGGCAGGCTATCTGCAAGTTTTCTTTTCTTTTTCTTTTCTTTTTTTTAACATTTATTTATATTTGAGAGAGAGCATGGCAGGGGAGGGGCAGAGAGAGAGGGAGACACAATCTGAAGCAGGCTTCAGGCTCTGAGCTGTCAGCACAGAGCCCGATGCGGAGCTTGAACTCACGAACTGAGAGATCATGACCTGAGCCAACGTCAGACGCTTAACTGACTGAGCCCCCCAGGCGCCCCCAAGTCTTATTCTCTTATACTACCTGGATTTCCTGACTCTGGCCCTCTGCTGAATTGTAAATTCTTGGACACCCAGGACTGCATAACCCTCAACTTTGCACCTCTTCTGTCAGGGTTAAGTGCTGCACTGTGAATCTAGTAGGCACCCAGTAAATATCTTCTTGAATCTGGGATCTGAGCACCTGGGTTTGAGGCTTGCCTTTGCAGTTGGGGCTTGTGACCCAGGTTGTTAGATATCTCCTAGCCCCACTTCTCTGTAAAATTAGGATGTTGAACTAGATGATCTTTTAAGGTATCTTTCAAATCTCAGATTTGAAAGTCTATGCAGATTCCTGGAAAAAGAAGTCTGATACTGGCTGTCGTTGGCCACTGGGTCAGAGATGGACACAGAGAGATGGAATCTATTTCCTCTCCCTGTGTTTCTGGGCTGCACTATGACTTGACTTGGGCACAGAGAATGGGTGTCTGAGGCAGGGTTGGGATGAGGTGGGGGGGGAAAGGGTGAGGAAGAAATTTGGAACATTGGGACCCCAAAGGAAGGCCTTCAATATGTCTTGGCCATCTTGGCTTTAAGAACACTTGATGTCAGACACCTGATCTGTTATGTTCAGAAGACTGGCCATCTGCCTGGAAAGACTGTGTGGGTCTACACGGAAAGAGACATGCCCCTCAAATCCAGCCTATAGCCATTCCTGCCAAGGTGCCAGGTAGGCAAGTAAAATTGTTTTGGACCCTCTAGATCAGCCCCACCACTAGCTGAATACCACTGAGTGATCCCAGTTGATACCAGCTGGAGCAGGAGAATCCCCCAGCTGAGCCCTGCCTCGTTCCTGATCTACAAAATCACAGCACATAACAGAATAGTTGCTGTTTAGGTCACCAAATTCAGGGAAGTTTGATCTGCAGCCAACAGATAACCAGAATCTACCATTGCTCTTGTACGTGACATCCCATGCACTTTAGCAAGCAAATATTTGACAAATGTTGGAGAAAATATATACACATACATACATACATAACATGGGCTTGTAAAAGTGCATGACATTTTGTGCTATTCCCACTGGCTTTGATTTCTTGAGTCGGCTAAATGGCCTGTGGATACATTTTGAGAACAAAACACACAACCGCTATTAACAAGAGCCTCCTTGAGAGCTGGGCTCAAGGCTCATGCGTCGGCACCGAGTGCAATGTCGGGACTTGTTGGACGGTTACAGGAGGAACGAGGGAATCGCACAGAGGGCTGGGGAAGGTGGGGCCCTTACAACAAAGAGGGCTTTGTCTGCTCCTGAATGCAGTGCGGCCATCCCCTCGGGGGGAAAATGTTCAATGTAGGGAGAGATCTGCAACTGGCAAAGGGCGATATTACTTCCTCCTCTCCCCGACTAATGTAAACCTCCTCCGATCCCGAGAGAGATTTTTAGTGCGGTATATAATAGGGACACCTTCAGAATCACAGCCTCTTTTTTCTGAACGTGTTTCTTATGTAAATCCTCCATCAGAGAAATCTCCCTCTGCTTTATACTTGAATTCTGCCTTTAAAACCTGCAAAACAGAAACACAGAGACAGACACCTTGAAAATAATTTGGGTTTCATCTCTTTTCCATTTTTACCTCAAGCTCCCACATTTTGGTTTAAAACCCTTGTTCTTCAAGTCAAGCAGATTTTAAAAGTATCCTCTGCTTAACTGGGAAAGCAAACAAACAAACAAACAACAACAACAAAAAAAACAGATGATACCTGTACATTAAGGCTGCCTGAATATACCAGAAATATAAGGCCCAGAGAACAGGAGTCAAGGGACATTTAAAAGGCAGTGTCTGAGGCCTCTGTGCACCCCTCCCCCAAGCCACACAGCTTCTGGAAGCAACACTAGGGAGAGGGAAGAAAAAGGCGTGGTCCATAGGTATCTTTTCAGAAGGTTTTCTTCTGTTGCCTGCCTCCCTTCCACTTCCCCGCCACCTGCCCCTAGGTAGAACCCACCACCGGTTTTAAGTGTTTTTGCCTCACCCACAGCACCCCCAAAGGGCGACTCTCAGACTGTCATACAACACCTTAAGGTTCGAATGCGATCATACCTATTAGTCTGCTTGGGAACAGAAGTGAGGATTACACGTCCACACCCCTGCACACAGCCAAATAACAATGCACTTAATGGGTGAACGGCTTTGGATTCCAACTCAACTTACTAGCACCACTTCCTTGGGCAAATTCTTTCCTCTTGACGCCCTGAGTTTCCTTCTCTGTGAGATGGGAAGAGTAACGACCACCTCCCTGGTAGTTGTGAGCAGCCAGGGGGGTGACACTTGTGAAGTTCACGGCGGCACACTGGAGGCATGGGGTAGGTCCATAGTTCAGGTTCAGTTACTCTTTCCCAGACCCACCTTCTACAGCCCCACCCACAGATGGAATAGCCTTGGGTAGGTGCTGAGGGGGCACCTGGAGGATTAGCTGCCACCACCGCCCCCCACCGCTCCACATTCCCGGCTGTCACTTCAACCCATTCCCTGAAGAACTTGTCCTTTAAGTTGAGGCTTAGATGCTACTTACAAGGCAAATCTCGGGGAGGGAAGAGAAGGAAAACGCTCGGGGGTGGTAATCGCTCACTACCTCAGTGTGAACTAGTCCCAGATCCTTCTAATGGAGGAGTGAGGTAGAGAGGTCCTCCAGGCAGGGTTGGGGAGGGGATAAGGAGAGAGAGGGTGAGGAAGGCATTGGGAAATTCGGGACCACAGAAGAATCCGGAGGGGCTGCCTGGTGCACAGGAAAACATTGCCGGAGTCGGAGTGAGATCAGGGTTCAAATCTGGGCTTTTCCAGCTGCTGGAAGTGGGACTGGAGGCAAGTTACTTAACCTCTTTGAATTGTAGTTTTCTGATCTGTAAAATGGGGCTAAGACAAGCTGATTTGTGGGTACGTCTGAGGGTAGAGGGAGGCAACCTAAAAAGCGCTTGGTCGGTGGCATCCCGGAGGACAGGACCCTGCAGGTGGGCTCCGCCCCTCAGCAGCAGGCCAAGTAGGTGGCCCAGCCAGATTGCTGTCATTAGTTCCCCTCTCTGGGCGGATGTCCCGGGCTCTGCTCTTTGTCCGGGACCACAGCGACAGCCACCTACATTCATTCGTTACGGGAGAATGCACCTTCTTCCGCCTCTAACCCCCAACCAGGGGCAAAGGCGAGCGGACAGTACTCTTTCCTTCCAGGGGAGGCAGTCGGCCTCACCCCCAGCTCCGGGATGGAAAGGGTGAAAACAGGCCGCCATCCCCTAGAACCGCTGGGAGAACACAGCAGTAGGTGGGAGGCAATGGTGCGGGCGGGGCAGGCGCCGGCAGGTGGGAGCGGTGCGCGTCCCCGCCGCCGCCGCGGGCGTTGTAAAAACTCGGCTGGCTCCTCC
>CM053570.1:7495605-7598125 GCA_028646485.1 Cryptoprocta ferox
AGATGCTGATGAGGACTTGGAGAAACGGGCACCCTCCTACACTGTTGGTGGGAATGTAAACTGGTGCAGCCACTCTGGAAAACAGTGTGGAGGTTCCTCAAAAAATTAACAGTAGAACTCCCCTATGACCCAGCGATAGCACTTCTAGGAATTTACCCAAGCGATACAGGAGTGCTGATGCATAGGGGCACATGTACCCCAATGTTCATAGCAGCACTTTCAACAATAGCCAAATCATGGAAAGATCCTAAATGTCCATCAACTGGCGAATGGATCAAGAAGATGTGGTTTATCTATATAATGGAATACTACATGGCAATGAGAAAGAATGCAATCTGGCCATTTGCAGCAATGAGGATGGAAGTGGAAGGTATTATGCTGAATGAAATAAGTCGGTCAGAGAAGGACAGATACATGTTTTCACTCATATGTGGATCTTGAGAAACTTAACAGAAGACCATGGGGGAGGGGAAGAGGTAAAAAAAAAAAAACAGTTACAGAGAGGGAGGGAGGCAAACCACAAGAGACTCAAAGAGAACAAACTAAGGGTAGATGGGGGATGAGGGAGAGGAGAAAGTGTGATGGGCATGGAGAAGGGCACTTGTTGGGATGAGCACTGAGTGTTATATGTAAGCCAATTTGACAATAAATTATATTTAAAAAACCCAAATATTCCTCTTTAGAACAAACTAGTTATTTGGATGAGAAAACAGGTCATACAGACCTTTTACTTTGGGGCCAGATGGTAAGGTGCCAAGATTAGTTCCAATTTCAGAGCATCATCTGGAAATGCCATGATGGGATTTCATAAAGCTTTAAGGTGATTGGCTCTGTCTTTGATTTCTTCATGCGGTCCATCTCCCTATCAAGGGGTCTACATCTGCCTCGCTGTGCGAGGTGCTAAGATTGCTGCCTTATCTTCCCCACAATGTGGCAACCCCCTAGAGAGTTTACATAACTTTCCCCCCCCCAAATTCAATGAGAAATCAACCATTTTCATAAAAATGTTTTCTATAAAACCAAATCTAGTTATTTTAATCTTTGCTAGGAGACTTAAAACATATTTCCTCCTTGTTAAATCACCAACATACGTACAATCATTCTTCAGTAAAAAACTAATATATGCAAGCACAAGGTAAATTGATGAGAAAAATGCAAATCCCAAAATCTCACAGGTATTGCTTTTAGTCTGTTTTCTTATGTGCTGAAAGATGACCCTATAAATCAGGCTGTGAAGAAAAACAGGAAAGGCAGGAAATATGACTGACAACTCCATGAAGAATGAAGAAGACGTGGTTATGGATTCCCTGGGATTCTGTGGTTGATCTCTCCTGTGTCCCATGGGGATGGGAGCTATCTCTACCTCTGAGGGATACATCCCCCTCTGTTCCTTGAGCCCAAACCCTCAGGACGGAAGCAAATATTTCTCTCCCACCACCTGTCATTCCATTCTTTGACTTCAACAACTCCAGCATTCCTTCCATAGGTGGGAGAGGCTCAAATCCCAGAGCTGATTCGGCTCACGTCCACAACACAGCAGTGTGAGTACTCCGGGGTCTGCCAGTGAATTGCTCTATGATCTTGGGTCCTTAACTTCCAAGTTCAGCCCAGTTTCTGACAAAGCAGGAGGATGGACCATATCTGTGAGGTGGCAGGATGTGAGGGAAGTAGAATACTCTTTCGATGTTAGCTTTATTTTTGTCACTCCACCTCCCCTTCTGCTGGCCCAGAAAACACTACCCATTTCTCTACAGGCTTTAGGAGCTACCTTCAACTTCTGGAAGAGCTCAGTCCTGTCAGTCTGATTAGTTCAGTCCCCCGACATGTGAATTAAGCAGGCCAAGTGTGCCAGGCTCAGCTGGGCATGGTAGGAGAGTGCCCAAGGGCAGGATCTACTGCCACTGCCAAGCAAAGTTCCCTCTAACCAACATGGAGCTACCCTGAGACCTCCACTCTGGAAACGCTACCCATTCTCAAAGCCCACCTCACACCTTTGACCTTGATCACCTGGGCCAGAAGATACTGACCCCATCACAGCCCTTCTCTGCACCATGTAGAAGTCTGTATCACTGTCTGCCATGCATTCCATTTATTTGCGTAAGTGTCTTGGTTTTTCTCCTGAACAATTAGTTCCTTGAAGGCTGGATCTAAATCTCATGCAGCCCTACACCCCCAAACACTACTAGCCTAGTGCTTTGCACACACAAGGTGCTCCATAAACTATTTCTAAAATAATGGCTGTCCTAGGTTTAATGGTTATAAAACATATTTGGGGAAATTTCTAAACACTTGGAAATTAAACAAAACACTTTAAAATAATTAGTCAGAAAATCTCAAGGGAAATTAGAACATATTTTGAATCAGTAAAAGTAAAAACACAAAATGTCAAAATTTATAGGATGTACCGAAAGCTGTGTTCAGAAGAAAACAATGTTTATCTTAGAAAAGAAGAAAGGTATCAGCTTAATCATCTAAGCTTATACCTTAAGAAACTAGAACAAGAAAAGCAAAATCAAGCCAAAGCAAGCAAAAAAAAAAAAAAAAAAAAAGGAAATAACAAAAGAACAGATATCAATGAAATAACAAACAGAAATAGAGACATACAGAGCTGTGCTCAGAAGAAAACAATGTTTACCTTAGAAAAGAAGAAAGGTATCAACTTAATCATCTAAGCTCATACCTTAAGAAACTAGAACAAGAAAAGCAAAATCAAGCCAAAGCAAGCAAAAAAAAAAAAAAGGGAAATAACAAAAGAACAGATATCAATGAAATAATAAACAGAAATAGAGACATCAATGAAATCAAAAGACGGTTCTTTGAAAAGATCAACAGAATTGATAAATCTTGAATAAAAATTGATAAATCTTGAATAAAAAAGGAGAGAAAATGCAAATCATCAATATTAGGAATGAAAGTGATCACCACAGGCACTCTAGACATTAATGTGGTAATAAGAGAATGACTGTGAACAACTTCACACACACAAATCTGACATTTTAGGTGAAATGGACTAACTTCTCGAAAATCACAAACTGCCCATTCAGCCATGATGAAAAGGGTTATCTCAGGCGTCTTCTAATGATTGAAGACATTGAATCCATAGTTAAAAACCCTTTAAAAGAGAAATCTCTGGCCCCCGTGGTCTCGCTAGTGAATTCTCACAAACATTTCAAGATGTAAAAGCAAATAAGGAGGAGCACTCTCAGCCTAGTTTAGCAGTAAGCACTATCCTGATTCCAAAGCCACACAATGACAACAGAAAACTTCATATCTGCATTCCATGAACATAGATGCAAAAATCCTCAACAAAATATTAGCAAGTTGAATCCAGCAATATATGGAAATAATAGCACGTTGTGACTAAATGTCCTTCAGTGAATGAATGGGGCAATGATATTCTTCCATATTCTCACTGTAGTGATGGTTACACAAATCTGTTCATGTATTACAATTCGAAGAACTGCATGCACACACACACACGCGCGCCAATTTTACTGTATATCAATTTCTAAAATGAAGTTTAAAAATGGGTGTGTCTTGGGGGCACCTGGGTGGCACAGACTCTTGATTTCAGCTCAGGTCATGATCTCACAGTTTGTGAGTTCGAGCCCCACATCAGGCTCTGTGCTGCTGGTCCGGAGTCTGCTTGGGACTCTGTTTCTCTTTCCTTCTGCCCCTCCCCACTTGTGTGCACGTGTGCTCTCTCCCTCAAAATAAATAAACTTAAAAAAATGGGTGTGTTTTGGGGTGTCAGGGCAACTCAGTCAGTTGAGTATCTGACTCTTGATTTCAGCTTAGGGCATGATCTCAAGGCTGTGGGACCGAGCCCCTCAACAGGCTCTGTGCTGAGTGTGGAGCTTAAGATTCTCTCTCTCTCTCTTTGCCCTTCTCCCACTTATGCTCTGTCTCTAAAAAAAAAAAAATTAGTTAATTAAAAATAGGTGTGTTTTCTGTGTGCATTAGCTCTCCAGTGAGAGTCACTAGCATTTGTACTAAACCTTCGCCAAAGCGCTTCCAGATACATTTCATATAATTCTCTCACCAACAACCACACGAGATGCGTGTTATTGGTCACATTTCACAGGTGGGGAAATGGAGGCTTAGAGGGGACTAAGGAGGTACTAAGGAGCAAGTGAAGCCACAGGTCTAGGTCCTCCATGGAAAGTCCCTGTCAGCAGAGTCCTGGCGAGCTCTCCCCTAACTCTGTGCTTGCACCACCCCCCCAAATGCCTGCTCTCCACATGGCTTCTTTTCCTTTTGTGGTGATCTTTTCTTCCATAATTCCCTAAGGGTACGGCATTCTTCCAGTTTCCAAGTAGTCGGGGAGGTGGAGTGGAGGAGCGAGAATCAGATCGCTCGAGTATTCCATTCGATTTTCTCTGATTCCCTGCAACTTGAAGACAGGTATCTGAGAGACCCTCTTCTCTCCATCCCTGCTCTACCCCGAAAAGCATATGTGTGTTAAGAGAGGAGGAGAGCAGAAGCTGGGGGAGATGGTCACTGGGGTCCTGATTGGGGAGTGAGTGATATGCCAAGAAGACACTAATGAGAAATGTGCTAATGACAGATTGTTCTATATTTCTATCTCTCTCCCCTTCTTTCTTTTTTTCTTTTTCTTCTTCTTCTTCTTTTTTTTAGAGACAGAGTGAGAGACCATGCATGCACAAGTTGGGGGTAGAGGGGGAGTGGGGGGGAGAGAGAGAGGGAGAGAGAGAGAGAGAGAGAGAGAGAGAGAGAGAGAGAGAGAGAGAGAGAATATCTTAAGCAGGCTCCACACTCCATGCAGAGCCTAACGCTGGGCTCAATCCCGCAACTCCATGATCATGACCTGAGCCAGAATCAAGAGTCAGATGCTCAACCGACAGAGCCACCCAGGTGCCACACTCCTCTCCCCTTCTTTCAATCCAGTTAATATTTATCAAATATCTGAAGGGGCGGATGTGCCCAAGTAATTCCTTATATCCCATTTCATCAGAGTAGATATTGACGGTCAAGAGGCATTTTTAGGCGACTTAACCTTTAAATGGAATGACAGTTCAAAATGCTGCAGGAACTTTTGCCAAAACTCTGGAACCCATCAGGAAAGTCTGGGCAAGCAAGGGGCAAGCGTATCTCCCAGGGGTCACCAACGCAGACCTGACCCTACTGAAATCACATCTTGGCGGAATGGTCTTCTGCCTCAAAGGCTGGATTCTGGCTGCGACATCCCGAGGCTGAGTCATTCCTTACCATGCCAACCCCACTGGAGTGAGTCTGGGCTGGGGGCTGTGGGGATGACTGAATTTTGGAAGGCACAGAGATGTCCCTGAGTCTCAGACTGTGCTGGAAAGGAGCAGTGGGCTACGGGAGAAGTCTGCAGGGCCTTTGCAGTCTATGTTTGGTGAGTAGAGACTCACCATCTCACATGCTGGCACTAGAAAATCATGGCCAAGGCAAGAAATGACTTCATTTTATTTGGTCTGGGAGCATGAGGCATCAGGGCACGCTTTTCAGGGAAGGCAACCATGTGCCTCCTTTTCAAGCAGCCTAAGGTTACTGTGGAAGCTTCCAGATTGGTAGGTTTTGAAATAATACTTAAAAATATCCCAATATCTAGCAGCTTTCTCTTTTGAGGAACAGACAGCCTACCTTAGTGTTCCCCAAACAAAGCCAGGACAAGGACCAGGGATAATTCCGAATCAATTTTATGGTTACGGGGTACTTTATTTCAGTTTAAGAAGCAATTTCTCACACACCTGTCTTATCTGGTTTTCCAATTCCACGAGGTAGGTTTTATGATCCTTTTTCTACAGATGAGGGAATGAAGGCTCGGAGAGATCAAGAAACGTGCTCAAATTCTCTCAGTCATTAGATGGTAGAGCAGAAACTACATCCCAGGTCCATGCAGCGCCCTTCCCCTGCCTTCCGTCGCCTCTCCTATCCGAAGTGAGCTTCTCAAACTGAAAGTCATCTCTAGGGATCGCGAAATGGACACGACACGGTGAGAATTTCCCTTTACTTCAATTCCGAAAGTAACAAGTAGAGATATTAGTAGGTGCTCCACTGCTGGCCGGGAGTGTTTGTTTAAATGTTTTCCGAGGGCACTCGGGTGGCTCAGTCAGTTGGGTGTCCAACTTTGGCGCAGGTCATGATCTCACCGTTGGTGAGTTCGAGCCCCACGTCGGGCTTGTTGCTGTTAGTGCCGAGCCCACTTCATGTCCTCTTCCTCTGTCCCCTTCTCTCTGCCCCTCCCCGACTTGTGCTCTCTCGGAAATAAAGTTTTTTTTTAATATGTTTTCCAAATCCATGCCTGCCTTCCTCCGTCCCCCCGTTCCTTCCTCTCACAAACGCATACCGAGGCACCACCACAGGGGAGTCACGGTTTTCGGCATCGTGGAGGATACAGAGGTTACTGACCCAGGTTCTTCCTCCAGGGGCTTCACAAGGTCGTGTTTGATCACAACGAGGCATGTTACAGTGGACTGTAACAAGGGCCAACGGACCCGAGGGCTCCTCGGTCGTACCCACCGGAATCCACAATTTCCTTGTTTGCGTATGTTCCATTGCCTTCAAAGGCGAGCTCCCTGTGAGTAGGAAAGCGTCCATCTCGCTCACCACTGAATTTGCAGTCTCTGGAACAGGACCTGGCACACAGTTGGTGCTCAATATTTGTTCTTGTTTTTAATTTTTTAATGTTTATTTTTGAAAGAGACAGAGAGAGAGAGAGAGAGAGAGAGAGAGAGAGAGAGAGAGTGCGAGCAGAGGAGGGGCAGAGAGAGAGAGGGAGACGCAGAATCTGAAGCAGGCTCCAGGCTCTGAACTGTCAGCACAGAGCCCGACGTGGGGATCGAACCCATGAACCACGAGATGGTGATCTGGGCTGAAGTCAGATGCCTAACCGACTGAGCCACCCAGGCACTCCTCAATATTTGTTGACTGAATGAATAAATGAGAAATCGATCCTTAAAGGGGGTCTCCTGAAAAGTTTCAAGGAGGACCATTTGTACGGGGCTTTGATGCACAGGCGGCGTTTTTCTTTTTTCTTTTTATTTTTTTAACGTTTTATTTATTTTTGAGAGAGACAGAGAGAGACAGCGTGAGCAGGGGAGGGTCAGAGAGAGAGAGGCAGACACAGAATCTGAAGACAGGCTCCAGGCTCTGAGCTGTCAGCACAGAGCCTGACGCAGGGCTCGAACCCACGAACCGCGAGATCATGACCTGAGCCGAAGTCGGATGCTCAACCGACTGAGCCCCCCAGGCGCCCCAGGGGCGGTGTTCTTAGCAGGTACTGTAGCGGTGAGCATTGCAGACAGAACATGAAGGGAGTGGGGAACAGCTAGGGTGGTGCAAGGGACACCAAATGCGGCTGAAACGTAGGGGGGACATTTGGGACGTGTGGGAGGGAAGTCACGCAAGGCCCCGGACGGCAGCTGTTTGTTCGGTTGGCCAGTGGGGAGAGGCTGGCCAGAGCCGTGGGTTTGTGTGACAGACCCTGTATGGGTCAGAGGGGGAGTAACAGGAGGGTGGCTGTGGGGACATTGGAGGTGGCAGCAAGAGTCCAGGGGAGAGGTGACAAGGGCGTGAACCGGGCAGCCGCTGTGGGACTAGGAACAGAGAGCACTTTCCAACCAGAATGTTCAGATCTCAGCAACCAGATGACTGTGGAGGTTGAAGGACAATGAGATTCAACAGTGATACTGAGGTTCCCAGCCTGGGTGCAGGAGGAGAAAAGGGGCTATCAGCGGGGTTAGGCTGCCGGGAGGGGACAATTGTCTAGTTGGCGCATCTTACGCAGGAGGCCCCATGGGATGCATGGTGAGAATGTGCGGCCAGCTCTCAGAAAGTCCGAGGTGGGTGTGGCCTGCCAAACCCTTCTAATCTGTGGGTCAAAAATAGTGGAGCTGGGGTAGCCTTTCCCCGCAGGCTCTGATTACAGCCTACAGAGCGTCCGCCTCGGAAGGGGCCTTGGGACTCATTCCTCCTCCATACACAAAGGGTCTCTGAGGCCCAGAGAGGTTGGGTGACTTGCCCAAGGTCACAGAGCCAACTGGCCCGCCTTCATTCTTATAGGAGGTCGCTTAACTTGTAGGCGATTGGAATATTAATTTTGAAAAGCTCCTTAACTCTCGCTGTGCACAGCCGATTAGGGCAGCCGCAGTCGTGAAACAAAGAGAATGATCTGGGTTGAACATAGCCGCCATCCAGATGAGAGCAAGGTCCTAAAGGAATTGGGGGCAGGATGGGCGGTGGCTTGGATTTTATTTGCCTTTTTGTTGTTGATAGGCGTTTGTCTCCTTCCTTCAGCACCCCGTGAGGGCCACAGCCCGAGATGATCAGCCTGAGTTCCAAATCCATAGCCTCTCAAATGTTTCCAGCCTTCCAGGAGGTGGGGGGCAGGAGGAAAACGAAGCCTTGCACTGCACCCCAAATTCCTCTCTCCCTCACCCATGTGACCTTGGTCCCACTACAAACTCTAGGACTTTTAAGAAAAGCAAACAAAACCCCAACCGCATGCCAAAGGTCATCCGGCCTCAGGTGAGAGTGAATGATGAACTCCCTTGGAAGTGAGTTTTGAGGATTTTTTACAGCGTTCCAAGGTGCAGCTAGAAAATGTTGGCCCAGAGCAAATGCTGAGACAGCTTTTCCTCCCATTCCAGGTGCTCCACCCCTACTCTTTCTCCCAACGATCACGACCCACCGCCATGTGAGGAGTGAACCACTGGCCAGGGCAGAGGATGTGGGTCACTCCCTGCCAGGCCCCCCTCCCCTCGGTTCCTGGGGGCTCATTTGACTACAGAGCAGGAAGGTCAAAGCTTCTATCTGGAAGGCCTCGACTGCTCTGTCCGCACACGCCTCTCCCCTGCCCTGCACGGTGAGGTATTCGTTAGGACAAATGCAATAAAACACACAGCGGTGCCTACACCCAATGGGGTGACCTTGAGGGAACTCCTTTTTCTCTCTGAGCTTCCAGATGATGCTCGTCAACAAAATGGGTTTACGATGCCTACCTACCAACTGGTCGTGGAGGGGATGACATAAGATACATCAGAAAGCGTGCAAAAATGTGCTTGGGGCATAGGCAGTACCAGCCCACCTTGGGGTCGGTCCCTTTCCTGGGGCATTCCCCTGCCTCTGAACCCCCCACCGCCTCCGGGCTTCTCCTTTCCTCCTCCTTTTCCCTCCACTGGTCTATGAAGAAAAGGAGCTAGAGGAGCAGGGCTGCCTTTTCTTTTCCGCGGTGCCTATCCCCCCTCCCCCACTCTCGAGGGGCAGGCGCTGGGCGTCCTGCAGCTCAGGGACCCGCGCCGTCTGCTGGGGTGGCCTGGATTCGCGTGGGGCAGTAAGAGAAGAGGGGCCCCCGGGGGGCATGCAATAAGCTCGGGGCGGGGGTCAGAAGGGCCTCTCCGGGCATCAAGAGAGCCCACGGGGCACCCGAAGAACGGCATCGCGAGGTGCTGCGGGGAGTACGGGAGTGGAGCCGCGGGCGCCCCCTGCCGCTTTGTAGCCGAACAGCACTAAGCACCAGGTCCCGGTCACCAAGGCCACAGGTCACCAATGGTAGACTCTGGACAGACCCCGGACAGAGAGAGACAAGGCCAGAGAACTTTCCTGATGTCCTTTAATTCACCCTGTGGGCAAAGAAGAACCCTTTGGAAAGAGGTAGGAGCGGGGGGGGGGCGGGGGAGGCAGGATGAGGGGGCCGGGCCTGAGGGCTGTCACAAGCCCAGCAGCACAGGAGCCCAGAGCCCAGCATCTGTGTCCCCTGGCCACCAAATGACCCCAAGCCCTTAGGTCAGGGCAGGTGGCTTGCTCGCTTGGTCTCTCAGGTCTGGGCTGGGTGTTCCACTAATACCCCAATATCCCTCTGGGCCCCGGAGAGGGAGGTGGCATTTTACATGATATTCAAGAGTTGAGCATTATGTCATGAAAGCGTTTTGTTCATTCACAACGCCGTTCTCACAGGACCACTGCTCGCTCCGTCTTTTTATCTGGCCTTCAAAGGCTGGGTCCCGCCAGAAGACTCCTACTTTACACAGCCGGGGAACAGGAGATAGAAGCTCACAAACGAAAGTCACGCAGCCAAAAAGTAATGCTGTTTGAGGGAGAGGAAAGGAACGGTCTACAGTCAGAGATGAAGAGAATGGGACAGAGACCTTCTGCCAAGAGCACTACTGTTTGTCCCCATGCTTGGCAGGAAAGTGGGGGGGGGGTTGGCCTGAACCCCTTTCTGATGAGTTTTGTTTCAATCCAAAGTGTGTGTGTGTGTGTGTGTGTGTGTGTGTGTGTGTTGCTCCCAGAGTCCACAAAATGCCTGTGTTGGGTTGGATCCTGGCTGAGCTCACTGTGTCCAGTAAGTACATGTCAGTGTTCCCCTTGGGGGTGGCCAGGGAGGCCGGGATGTGGCGCCAGTCGCTCTGCAGCAGAAGCATGTGCCTGCATTCCACCGTGTCGCCCTGGGCTCTGCCCTGGGAGAGGAGCCAGGCTCTTCCTGGAAGGAAGGGCATCCAGAGCCCAGAGGCAACTTCTCCTTCTCTACAGCCGAGAGTCCGATTCCTCAACCCTTCCGAATGTTACTTCACAGGGGGAAGAGCCCGGCCTGAGCATCGGAGGTTGTGGGTTCAAGTCCAGGCCCTGCCTTGAAGCGTATACTGTGGGGCGGAATCATGCATTCATCCCTTTATCTAAGTATCCATTTAACAAACGTTCGCGGAGTACAAGCTATGCGCCAGGCGCCGTTCTAGGTGCAGAAGCTGCAGCAGTGAACAACTCTCGCCCATGGGAAGCATACATTCCAGTAAGAAACAGGCAGCCTGCTATGGGGAGAGGAAAGCAGGATGGGGGTGCAGAGCAAAGGGGTGCAATCTGTTAGACCGATCGGGGAGGAGGTGGCTCTGTTAACTGTGGGCCAAGGGATTTCTGAACAGAGGGACAAACTGGTACAAGACAAACTGGGGCAGGAGCGAGCTGGTGCGTGAAACAAGGCAGGGAGGGTGGCATCCTGTGGCCGGAAGGGGGTGAAGGGGAGAGGTGGGAGGTGAGGCTGGAGAGAAGGGTGGGAGGCAGATTACATGGGCCATATGGGCTACAATGGGAGTTTTGAGTTTTTTCTGAGACTGGAAGCTACTGGAAGGGTTGAAGCATGAAATACGCTATGACGTGCCTGTCAAAGAGATGACGGGCTCTTGGGTGGGGAAGACTTTGGTGGCGTGCAGCAGGGCAGGTGGCCAAAGTGGGTGCAAGAAAACCAGTGAGGGAGTCCGTGTAGAGGCGTGGGGATGCATCTGGTGGACTGAAGGTGTGGGGTGATGGAGAGGCTTCACGACAACGCGTGGGTCTGTGGCTGAAGCCAATGGTTGGACAAGGACTCTATTTACTGAGGGGGGCAGGTTGGAGAAGGGGAACCAAGGGTTCAGTGGGGGACGCTGTAAACCTGAGCAAATCATTTTCTGGACTCTCTTCTAGTCTCTCCTTCTCACCTATACAACGAAGGGTCATACATGCCACCAGTTGGTCACCAGGATCTCCTCCGTGGTGATTAGGGCTACCTTCCCTAATTCTTCCACATTCCCATGCCTTTTAAATGTGCAAATATATTCTGAATTCAGAGAAAAGAAGCAACAAGAGAGAAGTAGAGGAAGACCACAAAAGCAGGTTGTCCTGACAACCATGACCGTGGAACCAGGGTGGAGCGTGAGGGGGGCGAGTCAGAGCACAGGCCACAGATGAGGTAGAATCATCCAAAATGTTTGGCCAGAATCTGACTTGGATTTAAATTCCTGCATTGCTGAGGTTTGCACTTTAGAAGTGTCAGGGGCTTCTGAGGAAAGAAAGCATTTTAGATTCTCAGTTACAAATCAACTCAAAGTTTGCAAGTTGAGCTCAACAGGTCAACCTGTCTGAACCCTCAGGTGCCTGCATTCTAAATGTAAAGACCTTTACCGTCCCTTCAAGTGAGAAAACTCTATGATTCTATCACTTCGAAGGAGAAAAAAAATAGCATGTAAAAGTCCAAGAAGCGTGAGACCTGAATAGGTAGTTTCTGAAGGAGTTGTGCAAATATTTTTATTCAATACCTTACTTATTGGGCATATACTATGTGCCCAGGGTTGTAAAGCTATAACCTGAAAATATGGATGAAATCCCTTTCTCCCAGAGATTTCACTCCACTGGGAGATGGTAGATAGATAGACAGACAGACAGAATATATAGACAGGCAGACTGATAGAAAGAAGGAAGGAAAGAAAGACTGTCCAGGTGGTGTTTAGGGCCATGGAGAGAAATAAAGCAGAACAAGAAGTTGAACATATCAAGACAGGGGTGAGGAGGGAGTAGGGACCAGTGATAACTAGTTTGTATAAGAAGGGTTAGGGAAGGAGGCCCCTGGGTGGCTCAGTTGATTGGGTGTCTAACTCTTGATTTCAGCTCAGGTCATGATCTGAGGGTCGTGAGGTCGAGCCACGCTTGGGGTTCTGTGCTGAGCCTGGAACGTGCTAGGGATTCTCTCTCTGCCTCTCTCCTCCCCAGCTCGCATGTGTACCTGCACATGTGCACGTGCTTTCTCTTAAAAAAAAAAAAAAAAAAAGGTTAAGGGAAGGTCTTCAGAAGAAACAACAAGTAAAAGTCCCGATGTAGAGTCATGCTTGGGGTATTCTAGAAGAGCAAGGTGTGACTGGAGGTGGGTGTGAGAAAGGAAAGGGGGAGGAGGTAGGTTCAGGGAGCTCGGGAGTTGCAGATGATCTGGCCTTTGGATGTTAGGAAGAGTGGGATGGGACGTGATTGGAGGATTATGAGCAGAGGAGTGACAGGACTTGAGAAATGGAGGGGACTCAGATTGTGAGTGGCGCATGGAGACCAGAAGTCCCTGGGGTATCAGATACCACATCAAGATACTTGAAGCTCTAAGGCAGTCAGGCATATTCATTCCACCAAATGCCCAAACCAAAATCATCGGCCTTAATGAGAAGCCTGTGCCAATGTTGCTGGAAGCTTCATTGGCTTGTGTCCTGCAAGGTTATAAGGTTATTGTTGTCTGTTGTGTGCCACACACTGGGGACACAGTGGGACAAAAGACAATCTGTGTGTGTGTGTGTGTGTGTGGTGGGGGGTGACAAATAGGCCAGAATCCAAATCCGGGGTCACAGGAGCAGAGAACGTGGGAAGGGGGTGATAGGAGTCAAGGCCCTGGAGTCCTTAGTGAGAGAATAAAGGTATTGGTTAACTCTTGACTTGAGCCCACAGAATTAGTCTATATGGACAAAATAGCCTTGGTAACCATTAAAAGGACAGAGAGATAGCATATGGACCTTACAAACTAGTAAGGGGGGGGGAGAAATAGAAAAAAAAAAGCTCGTAATTTTTTAAAATGCAAAACAGAAAAAGGTTCAGAAAATGGGTCACATGGAAAGTACAAAAGTAGCGATCAATCCAAATGTATTAGTCGTCAGGATAGATGTAAATGGTTTAGATGTTAAAGTCAAAAGGCCTCATTGTCAGATGGGATTTGTTTTTAGAAACTCAGCCATTTACAAGAGACAGTTATCAACAATGTAATGATACAAATAGGTGGAAAGCTAACTGATGGAAAACGATATGCTAGGGCAAATAAGGTGGTGTCCCAATATTAATATCAGACAAAAGCAATGTTTACGCAAATGTTTACAATAGTTAAAAAAAAGTCACCTTATACTGGTAACATCTTCGGTTTACTGGGAAGACAAATTCTAACCCTGTAAGACCCTAATAATATCATCTGAAAGTATATCAAGCACCAGTTGTCAATGCTATAAGGAGAAATCGAAAAATCCACGCTCCTAAAGGGAGACTGTAAAACAACTCTCTCAGGAAATGTTGGAAAATGCAGCCAAAAAGAAATCATTTCAGATTTCTATTTCAAATAGATACAAACTTTGAGCAGCACACCATCTAACTGACATTCCCTGCACCTTGCATCTACACTCGCACACCCCCTTGTCTGCACTGACCACTGTAGAAACTCAGGGCAAAAAAGCTGGCCTCCATGAGCATCCAAGGATGGAGGCCTTCAGACCACTTTCCTTGACTCTAATGCGATCTATTTAGAAACCAGTAATGAAAACATAACTAGGAAACCCAATATGTTTGGAAATACTTTCTTAAAAGGTCTAAGTACCTCATGGGTCAATGAGGAAATCCCGGTAGAAATCAGAAAATAAATAGAACTAAAAGAAGACGAAAAAGCAATTTATCAACACCTGTGGAATGCCGCTAAAATGGTATTAAAAAGAAATTTATATGCTTAGAAAAGAAGACACGTGGGGTGCCTGGGTGGCTCAGTCGGTCAAGCGTCTGACTTCAGCTCAGGTCATGAACTCACTTTCATGAGTTCAAGCCCCGTGTCAGGCTCTGTGCTGACAGCTCAGAACCTGGAGCCTGCTTCAGAATCTGTGTCTCCCTTTCTCTCTGCTCCTCCCCTGCTCGTGCTCTGTCTCTGTCTCTCTCTCAAAAATAAAGATTTAAAAAATTAAAAGAAAAAAAAGGAAAGAAGACACACTGAGGAGTTCTGAGCTAAGCATTTAAGAAGTTCTATTAAAAAAAAAATAACATCTGTAAGCCTGAAGGAAGTAGAGGGAAAGAAAGATATGAGCAGAAATTAATGAAAAACATACAAAGATGAACAAACAACGATTACTCGATAAGTCTCATCAAGAAACAGGAGTACAAATATATCAGAGTTTAGATAGATAATTAAGTATTACGAACAATTATTTTGCCAGTAAATTTGAACACTTAGATGAAACGGGTGAATTCTTAGTAAAATACAAATTAGCAGGGAGCTGAGGAAGAAGTAGGAAATCTCATTGACCCCTCAAAGAAAATAGACGAATAGCTTCAAATCTCCCGACAAAGAAAACACAAGGCCCAGCCAGCTTTTTAGGTGAGTTTTGCCAAAGTTCCAAGCGAAGAGAGTACTCTAATTTTATGAGGATTGAATAGAAAAAAAGAGAGTGTTTTCTAACTCTGGTGCAAAAAGGCACAGTGGTAAAATTTTAGAGAACAACATAGGAGCATGTCTCCATGACCTTAACAAACAGGAAGGATTTCTTACACAGGACACAAAATGCGCTCCATTATAATGGACAAAGTCACCGAAAGTTCACCGACACAAACATGGAGAATTTAGATTGGTGCTGTCATTTCAGAAAATATGTTGACATTACCTCACAAATGTAAACGTGTGTGTTTGTGTGTGTCTACATATGTGTGTGTGTGTATATATATTCTTTGACCCTGAGATTTCATTCTTAAGTATGTATCCTTAAAAGACCTGTGTGCATCCAGGGACCCCTGGGTGGCTCAGTCAGTTAAGCACCAACTTTGGCTCAGGTCATGATCTCACGGTTGGTGAGTTCAAGCCCTGCGTCAGGCTCTGTGCTGACAGCTGAGAGCCTGGAGCCTGCTTTGGATTCTGTCTCCCTCTCTCCCTCTCTCTCTCTGCCCCTCCCTCATTCGCACTCTGTCTCTCTCAAAAATAAAAACAAACATAAAAAAATAGACCTGAGTGCATCAGAAGGCACATGTGTATAAAAACAGTTGAAATCACTAAAACTAGAAACAACCCAGATGGGCAGTTACAGTTACGTAAATATGTACAGTGGCTGGAGTTCATTGTGGAATATTCCACGACGGTGAAAAGGAACACACCACTGTCCCCTGCGCCCACATGGAAGAGCCTCAGAAGCACGCTGTGGACAAGGGCCAATCCCAGGAGACTTCATGTGGGACGATTCCTTTTACATAAAACTCGAAAACAGGCAGAACTAAAAAGACACGCAGATGCATGCACGTCATATTTTGTTGATTCTAAAATACACTTTTTCACATTTTAATCTCTCTAAAACAATGAGGATGACTAGGGGCGCCTGGGGGGCTCAGTCTGTTAAGCGTCGACTCTTGATTTTGGCTCAGGTCATGATCTCATGGTTCCTGGGTTCGAGCCCTGCATCGGGCTCTGTGCTGTGCTTAGAATTCTCTCTCTCTCTCTCAAAATAAATTAACATTTTTTGAAAAATGAGGATGCATCTTATAATCAGTGGTGACTTGCAATTACTGAAGCACCTTTTCTTTCTCAGACATGAAATCATGATTCACCCCACAATGTTAGGGGCTTAGGTTCAACACAATATGACAGGTAGTCAAACTATAAAGAAAAGCGGCTGAATGGCTAACATAAAATAGGGGAGGGTGGGGCCTAGGGAACGGAACGGGCACCTAGAATTTTAAAGTGCTGGCCCGATGCTATTCTTCACCTAGATAGTGAGTATATTGGTATCTGTTTTATTATTATTCTTTAAATACTTTCAACTCCCACCGCCAAAAAAAAAAAAGCAAGGCCATGTACACGTTAGCTCAGGAAGCTGAGCAGTGAGCAGAGGCTAAGGGGGGAGTGACAGGTGTAAGAGGAGGTAGAGGATGCTCCAGGCAGGGAGTGGAAAGCTGTCCCTGAGAAGGCGGGTTGGCATCGCTCCGCCGCACGTAGAGAAATCCAGAGATACTTCCTCTACTTAGCAAGAGGGACGAAGGAAAAGACGGTTTATGGAACTCGTGGTGGGATGCACGTAAACCGTCCTGTGCCCAGAATGGACGTGAAAGGAAAAAGTCTTTTGGAGAATAAAAACAAAATGGACCAGAATAAGATCAGACTTACCAGTATGGGTGTATATATCTACCAGTATATCCGAATATCGGTAACATCCGACTTCTCAGAGCTAGGCACTCTGTCCCTACGAACAGAATGGCCGGGCAATGCTCTCACAGGCTCCCTTTTAAAGCCTGAGCCTTCAGCAGAAAGGCTGTGACGGCTGGCCAACATGGCAGGAAAGGTCAATAATTTAGCATCAGCTGAAAGCCACTGCCCCTGGTTGCCATCTCCCAGAAGCCAGGTTCAAGTTAAGGGCCGAGGAGGGCGACACCTACTGGGCTCCGAGGGGCATGTGTGGGAAAGAGGCTCTTTCCATATTCAGTCCTCTACTGCTCCCTGTTGGCCAGTAGAGGAACACTCGGGAGTCCGCAGAGAGCCCTGCTTCCTTCAAAGACCACAGATAGGGAGAGGCGGGAAGAATCTACTGGAATCCAATGACTATGTCGGTCCCACTCTTCTCCATGTGCACATTTCCAATCAGTGGTCCAGCCAACTTTCACTTCTCGGCATTGGTACAGCTAGTTTAAAACGCTTCAACTTGGGGTGCCTGGGTGGCTCAGTCGGTTAAGCGTCCAACTTCAGCTCAGGCCACGATCTCACGGTTCGTGGGTTCTAGCCCCGCGTCGGGCTCTGAGCTGACGGCTTGGAGCCTGGAGCCTGCTTCAGATTCTGTGTCTCCCTCTCTCTGCCCTTCCCCCACTCACACACACACTCACTCTCTCACTCTCTCTCTCAAAAATAAAAATAAACATTAAAACTTGCTTCAACTGTTTTCATCATTAAAAAAAATAGTTATTATCTGTCATCTTCTCAAAAATGTTTCCCAAGGCCCGAAGATACGGGAATTTGAAGACAAGTTTTGATGACTTCACACAACATTGGTTTGCTCATGATTTCACATTTTTGAAAAGTATAAACTCATCGTATGCTTGAAAGGATTTTTTTCTAACAGTTTCAAGCCATGATTTCCTATGTGATAGCCCAGGGAACCCACCATTTGGTTACAGTAGTTTTGCAAAAATATTTCATTTTCCAATATGACTTTTCTGTGAAAAACTGAGTTGTTCATGCTTTTAGAAATTTCAGTGTTACGTCCTTGGGGGAAATGTCCTAGGTAATAAAGGATTCCCTTGAGTTGAAAAGCATAAACAAGTACAAGAAACCATTGTCCTTCCCAAGCATCCTTTGTGCTGCATGGTATGTGTGGCCTGGTGGACCTCAGTGAAATTCAGAATGGGTGGGCTTACTGGCCTTCAATGCCTCAACTCTTGTGTGGGACCCTATGCCCCCTTTATGCGCTGGAATGGGCATTTAAAATGCAAGTCATAAACAAATAAACAAGCAAGCAAAATGCAAATCACATCACCATACCCTACTGCTCTGGGAAAGGCCAACCGTCATGCTTTGATTTTAGAATAAAATGTAAATTCCTTACCAGCTTTACAAGGCCCAGGGATCTGACCCATTCCGGCCCCTCCAAGCCTGTCCCTGCCCCCCACTTCCTTTCCCCTTCAGCTGTTTGCATTTTCATCCTTCGAGGAACTCATCTATGGCTCTATTTCAATATTCTGTTTGTTTCCTTCAGGGCACTTGCTACCATTTGTAAGAATCATGTTTATTTGTATATTGTGCATTTCCTGTCTTTGACTTCAGGTGTCGTCCCCCAACGGGTACGTCCTTTGTCCATGTGGCTCTTCCATATACTCCCAGTGCCTAATGAGCATACACTTATCCACGAATGAGTGAGTGAATGAGGTGAGCACAGGCAGGTACTGAGAGATGAGTGACACCACGTCATTCCATGGAGGTCATTGTTCTGAGTCCATTCCAAGAATATCAGGCACAGGGCACAAGGAAAGGGGAGTTGCCGGAGCAAGCTGGCAAACAGAGCTGTGCGTTCATGTCTGGCCGACACTGGTCATCAAAGCCACCCTCTCCCCACTTCGAGAACACCAGCGAAGCAGCTGGAACCACAAGTCCCGAAGCACGGTTTGGGAGAACTGAGGACAGGAAGGCCAGTGCCGGCGTGCTCACCCGTCAGATGCAATCACTTAATCAGCGGTGTTGGTGGTGTTGATCCAGGAGGCAAACACCGGCTAGCTACCAGCCAGTGACGAACACTTTGTGTTGATCCAGTGCCCTCCGCTCGTGAAGGCACCAGCATAGTCCCACAGGCTCACAACCCTGCTCTGAGAAAGGTACATACACGGTTGCATGTTGCAAATGGAAAAGGGATGAGCCCGCGGTCAGTGGGCTGGAGCACCACTCCTGGGCCGCAGGCTGATGCCTGGCCTTCCGGGGGTTCTCGTCTCCATTCTCCCCTGCAGACACTCAGAGCCTTCAGCAAGGGAGAATACAGCCAGTGCTGTCATCAGCTCGGAATCGATGGCTTGGGGGAAGCCTGATGACAGCTGTCCCCAAGAGAGGTAGCTAGTGAAGGCTGAAATGCTTGCTTGGCTCCAGGGAAGGCTGGGTCGGACATCTTGGGGTACAGTTGGGTCAATGTCATCTCCTGTGCCGTACGGTGCTTCTCTCCTGGGCGGGATCGTGCAGAGAACGAGGTCAAGCCAGGATAAAGCGTCCAAGAGCCTCCCAGGCTGGGGCAGCCTCAGGGCAGGCTGATCTGGGGGTTCTTCAGGAAGAGAGCCAGTTTCTGGGCCACGGCGTCCAGCTCGCCCGAGCCGGCGTATTGGAGGAGGTTGCTCTTGCGCACGAAATAGTGCTTCAGAAAGTGCTGGCTCACACACTTGTGCAGCTTCCTTACGAGGCGCAGGAAGGCTTTGCCGAATGCCTGCCAGTCCTTCAAGTGGGGGTATTTCTCACAAGTCCAGAAGAGCACGGTCTGTGGAAGGAAGAGGTGGTGTCAGACATCGGTCCGGGCAATGGAGGAGAAGGTCTTCGGAAATGGTACCCAGCTCACAAGGCCTTGGAAGGAGGGAGAAGGGAGACACCCAGGGCAAGCTGGTTCCGCCATGATTTCAGGATCCCCACCCTCAGGTGGGCACTCGGCCTCGTCCTGCTGGGTCTCCCGCGCCTCTTTGTTCATGGTTTCTCTCGCCACTGGCATTTCCGGTTACCACCAGTCTCCTTAAATCTGAAATTTCCCCACTCCTGGTGGATGCCTTTGCCTCCTACTTTACAGGGAAAATGGAAACGCTTATGGCGGCAAACCAGTCTGCCTACATGGGCATCTTCCTCTCTTCCTCTCTGCTTTGACCACCCCGCCTGGCCAGGTGAACCCCTAAGCAGGGCTTGGGATCTCTCCTTCCAGGAGCTGTGACTGGTTTCCCTCTTTCTTGCCCTTGCCCTTCTGCCGCTGGCTCTTGAAAATGTTCTAAGCTCTCCTGCTCCACCCCTTGCCTCAGGGCCACATCTGCCTCCTGACCTCTCACATCTCCACAAGTTCAGACTTCTCCAAAGAATCATCTCAATTATCTGTTGTCATTTCCTCTCCTGGATCCACTGCAATCTGGGTTTTTCTGCCATCGGTCCTCAGGTACAATGATCTCCGTGTTGTTAAGTCCAACAGGCCTTGCCCAGCCCTGGCCTTACCTGACTTTCCAGTGGAATGGGGTTCCCTCACCCACAGCCTCCCTCTTGACCCATTCTTCACTGGGCTTCCAGGCTTCTGGGCTCTCTGGGTTTCTCCAGGTACCATGGCTACTCCTTGGCATGTTATCCCCTTTCCCTGCCCCCGCCCCCAGTGCTGGAGTTTTGGAGGTGCAGCTCCATACCCTCTTTTTTTCTCTTGGTCTCTCTTCCTTTCTTCCTCCCTCGGCAGCTAGAATCCCCACCGAATAAATAGAGGCCACTCACAATTTCCTTTCCCAGCCCAGACTTCTCTGGTATCTCTTGGGAATCTGAAAGTTATCACCATCATGTCCCGACTGAACTCACCGGCTCCTCCTCCCCACAAACCCGGTGTGTTTCCAGAGTGGTGTATCCAGCCAGTCATGCAAGACACAACTGGGAGTCACCCCTCCCTCACCAGCCTCGTCAAGTTCTGCCAGTTCCTCCAAAGTGTTTCTCTAATCTACTATGTATGTTCATCCATCTCACCTGGACCTCCGCCCCTATTCTTGTCATCAGTCTGTCCCTAACATGCCATGGCCAACGTGATCTTTTGGAATATAAATCTATGCTGCTTTGTGTCTGAAACACTTTCGGGGCGCCCGTGTGGCTCACTTGGTTAAGCGTCTGACTCTTGATTTGGGCTCAGGTCATGATCTCACGGTTCTGGGCTCAGGTCATGATCTCACGGTTCTTAAGTTCGAAGCCCCACGTCAGGCTCTGCATGGACAGTGTGAGGCCTGCTTGGGATTCTCTCTGCCCCTCCCCTGCTTGCATGCACATGCTCCCGCTCGCTCTCTCCCCCTCAAAATAAATAAAAAAAGAAATAAAGTCTTCCCATTTTTAATGAAAAACCACAACCCTTAACCTGGTTTGGTGTATGAGGTTTGCCCCCTAGCTTCCTTTCCAGCCTCATCTTGCTCTCCTCCCATGTTCTCTCCTTCCAGCCTCACTGGCCTCGTTTCATGCTCTACCACAGGGTGACTTCTTTCATAAGTGACTTCTTCTGCGTGGAGCACACTTCCTTCCCCAATTTGTCCAGGAACCTCATCCATCAGATCAAATTTCCCCACACCATTAAACACTCTCTTTGCCATGTACCTCCCAAAAGCACCAGTGATCAAAGGAGTGGTCTCTGGACTTATTAACGTGATCCCCAGCTAGATTGTAAGCTCCATCGAAGAAGAGGGCGCTATCTATTTTCATCACTGTTACATCACTAGCACCCAGCAGAGGAGCTGGCCCATGGGAGGCAGTCAATAAGCGTTTACAGACTAAGTGAAATAATTAATGTTACGGTTTAGATGTTGAGTGTTTTTAAAACATAGCCTTTACTGAGAAAGAAAGGAGCGGTTTCTGGGTTCACGGCAAGACACTGAGTGTGTTTTGATTTAGAGCACATTGTGCAAAGTAAACGAGTTGGAAATAATAGCATGCTAGACAAGATCACCTAGATACAGAATAGTCTGGGGGTGCCTGGGGGGCTCAGTCGATTCAGCATCTGACTTCGGCTCAGGTCATGATCTCACGGTTCGTGGGTTTGAGCCCCACGTCGGGCTCTGTGCTGACAGTTCGGAGCCTGAAGCCTGCTTCGGATTCTGTGTCTCCCTCTCTCTCTGCCCCTCTCCAGCTCGCGCGCTCTCTCTCTCTCTCTCTCTCTCTCAAAAATAAACATAAAAAAAAAAGATAACCTAGCCACAAAAAAGTGTTTTAACACCTCTTGGAGTTAAGCTTTTATCTCCCTAAGGAAACCAAAGCAGTTAAGCCTCTTATAATGAACCCCTGTGCCTTTGAGTGGGTTTTAGGAATAAATAAGCCAATGAAGGATAAACTCTCATTCACATGGAGCCGTTCAGGGGAGGAGGTGAGAAGCTCATCAGACGGTGTCAGACTGAAGGTGGGGTGACAATGACTGGCACGGCACGTCCTTCCTGATGCCGTTTGGCAACGCGGTCTCTTCTGGTTTCCCCAGGCGCAAGGCTTGGCAAGGATCCCACACACTCAAGCCTTTATCCACGTGGTGTCTAACACCACACTGTCGCCGGCCACTTCCATCCCAATGTCTAAATGTGAGGGCATCCTGCCCTTGGGCCAGGAGTGGGAGACTAGAAGAATAGGCACTATTGCTTCTGTCCTTCCTGCCCTTCTCAACAGACACCCCCCCCCCCTTTATACCATGTCCGTTCCTGAGCCTGCACAGTTCTGTGCCTTGTAGGGAGTTCGGGAGAACTGAAACAGAGCACCTTCAATGGGTTGCCCTAAAATCCTCTAGTGATTGAAAAGCCACTGGACTAAAAGTAAATCCTTGCATGTAACGCAGTTTTGACAGCAGTCAAGGGCTAGGGACCCTGTGGTAGCCCTATTCCATGCCGTCTAAAATATTCATGTCACTTAATATGTTTCCATCCATCTTAATTGTGAGGCAATGACGTCAGTGGTTAAGATTATGAGCTTCAATAGGCGATAGAATGGACTTTGCTTCTCCGCTCTGACTCTTGCTAGCGTAGCCTGTAGAAAGGCCAGCAAGAAAGAAGCTAAATTGGCAGAACGAACTAGACAACCTTCAGGAAGCAAGTGTCCTTGATCCAGGAGAACAGGTTTTTAGGGGAATGCGCCTGGGGTTGAGATTGTGGGGGCTCCAGAGAGAGGGCATATGAGATATTAACAGATTCTTGGGCAGGTCAAGGAGAACAGGTTATTAGGAAAGATAAGAAAGCAGAGCCAAGACTACTGACTTCGTGGGGAGGGAAGTTGAATATGACGTGAAGGCATTTGTTCATTTGCCCAGCGGGCATTTACTGAGCAACAACTAGATACACCACATTGGGCGAGATCCTAGGGGTTCATTAGTAATTGCCGTTAAATAGCTTACATTGGGGGTGCCTGGGTGGCTCAGTCCGTTGGGCTGCCGACTTCAGCCCAGGTCATGATCTCACCATTCCTGAGTTCGAGCCCAACATCGGGCTCTGTGCTGACAGCTCAGAGCCTGGAGCCTGCTTCCGATTCTGCGTCTCCCTCTCTCTCTGCCCCTCCCCTGCTCATGCTCTGTCTCCCCCTTTCTCAAAAATAAATAAACGTTAAAAATTTAAAAAAAGATAGCTTGCATTGGAGCTGAAAGAGGAATGCAGTGTCGGAAGACGGGGGTCCACTGAACGCGAGGGGGCAGCAGGAGCGTGCAAGGAAGACGCCACACAGACAGGGGACCTGTGCTCACCGTGTCGAAGGGCTCACAGCGAGAAGGGACAAACGCCAGCTAGGCTTGGGCTGTGCCCTCTCGGTGTCTGCCTCCTCCCAACCTCAGGGTGCCACACAGAGTGTTCCGTGAAAGTCCGGTTCACTGTCTGTGGTTGGAAACTTGCAGAAGAGGAGCTCAGGGTGTGAAAGCCACCTCCCCAGGGGGGGCCCCCTGATTTCACAGCCCAGGTCAGGTTCTGCTGCTCTGCGCCCTCACGCGAGGAGGCTCGCATCCTCCCTGGCACTCCCTGTGTGAGGCCACATGCACCTGGGGGACCCTCTGACAACCCCGACCTCCAACAGGACCAGGAGCCACTTCGGTGTTTCCTTGTCTTGTGCCCTCAGGGGCAGGGCGCGCAGCAGGTGCCCGGCGTCTGGGGAGACCCATGCGGGGTGAAACGGGACCCGGCGGTTCAGGGCTGCAGCCGGGTCCACGGAGAGACCTCGCCACTTTCCCGGTCCCCCCGCTCTGCACGGCGGGCGTCGTCAGCGGCCGCACCTCGTTGCGGGGGGCGGGGAGGACTGAGTGAGTCCTCACGCCTGGAAACCATGAATGAATCCAGCTGGGGGTCAAGCGATTTGCGAGCCTTCATCGGGCTGTAGGTTTCTGAGAGGCGGCGGCTTTGAGCGACCCATGCGGAAGCTCAGAAAAGTTTCTGGCACAGGCGGGCACTCCTCTTGGTTTGTTGGGTGAAATAGGTGAAGAGCAAAGCAAAACCGGAGAGGACGGAAAGCAAGGAAAGAGAGCAAGCGGGGCAGGCGAGGGAGGAGGGAGAGGCCACATACATCCGGGGTTTACACAGCGCTGTGGTGAGCCCTACCTTGTGGGGTGGCAGGTACCACACGAGGGCCTTCGCCGACTTTCCTCGCGCGAGCGTGCGCACACACCTGTCGTGAGCGGCTCCGGCCAGGCCCCGCAGGGCGCGCAGAGAGGACCCCCCTCCTCAAACCCGCACCCGCTCACCTGCAGATGGTGGGACGTGAGGACAGGCCTCTTCCCCGGACACCAGACGTCCTCCTTCATCTGCCGCAGGGCCCGGAGGCACTTCCTGCGGCAGCCACCATCCTCATCCAACTGGGCCAGAAGCACCTGCTCCGCCTGCAGGAAGCTTTGTTGCCAGTGGTAATTTGAAGAGGCCAACAGGGCAAACCCGAATGACTGGGGAGAGAGAAAACCGTCCGCAAGTGGAGGAGACGCTGCTGGCCGGAGTGGAAAGCCACCTCCGAAGCCATCCAAGACTCGCGGGGTGGGGGGTGGGCTGCCAGGAGGCAGGCAGCGTCTCCTACGTGGGGACGCAGAAGGAGCCTGGGGCCAAGCCCTCTTCCTGGAGCGCAGGGCATTGGTGACACCTGTGCCCACTTTGGGGCGCTGGTTCTCCATGTTGAGCCTGCACTAGAATCACCTGCAGGGGCTTCTTAAAACACTGATCGGATTGGATCACTGGGCCCTGCCCAGCAGGTCTCATTCAGCAGATCCAGGGCAGGGCCCGGGAATAATCTGCATTTCTAATCTGCATGCAGGGACCCACGCCTGGAGAAGCGCTGATCTAGCGCAACGCTCACGACTCCTTCCAGAGCTCGTTATCGGTCAGTGAGGCTGGGGGTGGCTAAGCGGCGAGCCCTCGGCTCCCCGATACCTTGATACACGCCACTTGCTGTCGGGAAGGCCAGCGCTTCAGACAGGGAGGCCAGCGAGCTTTCTCTGACCAGGCAGTAGGGATCTCCACCGTGGGGACCAGCTCCAGTTCCACCTGACACTCGGAGGTTTCCACGGCGACCCGCACTGCCGAGCGCTGGGTCAGCAAGCTGACCTCACCTGGCGGGGAAATGACAGTGAGGCGATGAGAAGAGAGAGCCTGGCTCAGTGCAGCCCAGGTCAGGTCCTCTGCTCTGCGAACGTTCAGAGAAGGAATTTGGGCACAGCGGCTCCGACCCAGCTCCTTGCAACGGGTGGGGCAACTTTCACATGTCAGGAGCACCCCGAAGGTGGGGTGTTTATGTCAAAACTAGACAATTAGCTGAGTCAATATCGAGAGAAATGTTGCTAGAAAATCTCCTTGTTGGTTGTTTCTTTTTCCTTTCTCCCCCACCCCCAAGGTAATAGATTCTTTAATAGATTCAGTCGGTTAAACGTCCGACTTGAGCTCGTGATCTCAGGGTTCGTGAGTTCGAGCCCCGCGTGGGGCCCTGTGCCGACAGCTCGGAGCCTGGAGCCTGCTTCCGATTCTGTGTCTCCCTCTCTCTCTGCCTCTCCCCTGCTTGCATTCTGTCTCTCTCTCTCTCTCAAAAAAAAAGATAAGAACTTAATAAATTATTTTTCAGAAGGCCCAACTGAAGAAAAGAGACATAGAAGACAAAGGAAAGATGTAGTATTTGCTGGTAAAAATGAAATGCAACCTTTCTTCCATGCCCCTCCCCCCCATTCCACCCAGATGCCCTGACCTCGCTGAGGACAGCCTCCGTCCCCTTACACATTCACCTGCCTTTAGTGAGTTCAGCTTACCCGCCTCTCACCTGACTCCCAGCCTCTCAGACGGCGCGGCTTTGTATCCACCATCCATTAAGCCAGTCTAGCCTCAGATGCGTTTGTCATCCTAAGCCCTTGTAATTGTAAAATACCTCAAAGTGCTCACAGCCGTGGGCTTAAATGGTCAAAGGAGTGGAAAGAAGGCCCCACTGCCTCTTCCAACCAGGCAAAGAGGGGGGGGGAAATAAAGGCAGCGTCTACGAGAACTCTTCGCCAATCCGCTCGCCCTTCTTTCAAAAGATACACAGTTGTTCTGTTTGTGTGTCTGCCCTCATTACGGACAAGGATGAGCAGTCTTGAATCGGGATCCATTGTTTTCCTCTTCTTTGCCCAGAGAAGAAAATGGAAGCTCACTCGTTAATTGTGTTAGGCTGTTCAAAAGGAAAACATTCCTCCCCTTGGCTGGGGTGTGAGAAGCAGCTGATCGCCTGCATCTCATCAGAGCTGCCCACACAGGGACATGGCAACGCCTGGCACCTTGGCATTATTTACCGAAGGCATCTCATCGCGCTGGCCCGGCTTGAATCTCTCGTTTGCACTTTCACTAGCACCAGTGTTGCAAAGGGAAGAGGTGAGCGCCTGCTGGAGCCTGCCTGCCCCGCCCACACTCTGCTTCTGCCCGGGCTCTGCTTCCTTGGTGTGTGACCCCCCACAGGTTACCTCGTCTCTCTACACCTCTACACAGGTAGAACATTAACTCTTACTCTACAGGTTTGCATTACATTTTCCATGAAAGCATCCTACACGTGGTAAAAATCCATTAAACGTGTGCCCATTCCATCACGGAGCCTTCCAGAACAGTTCTGTCTAGACAAGTAACTGAAATGTGTGCCAACTCCATTATGGAAACTTCCAGAATGGTTCTGTCTAGACAAGTAAATGTACATTCAGATCCTTCTCTCTCTGCACACGTGGCAGTGCACCTTGTTCGGTACTGCGGTTTTCCCGTCATCATCTAGCACAAGGATTTTTCAAAGCTCTATGTGTACACACATCAATGTACCCCATTCTTTTTTTAAATTTTTTTAAACATTTATTTATTTCAGAGAGACAGTGAGACAGAGCGTGAGCAGGGGAGGGGCAGAGAGAGAGGGAGACACAGAATCCGAAGCAGGCTCCAGGCTCCGAGCTGTCAGCCCAGAGCCCGATGCGGGGCTCGAACTCACAAACTACGAGATCATGACCTGAGCCAAAGTCTGCTGCTTAACCTACTGAGCCACCCAGGCGCCCCAATGTACCCCATTCTGAACGGCTGCACGGTGGCCCGAAAGGCAGAGGTAGCACAATTTATTTTGTCAATTTCCCCCTTGTAATTGACATTATTTCCAGTTACTATTACAAAGCCTATGGCAGTGAATAGCCTTGTACATATTTCCCTTAAAATTTTTTTTAATGTTTATTTATTTTTGAGAGAGAGAGAGAGAGAGACAGAGCATGAGCAGGGGAGGGGCAGAGAGAGAGGGAGACACAGAATCGGAAGCAGGCTCCAGGCTCTGAGCTGTCGGCACAGAGCCCAACGCGGGGCTCGAACTCACCAACATTGAGTGAGATCATGACCTGAGCCGAAATCGGCCGCTTAACGGAGCCACCCAGGCGCCCCTACAGATTTCTCTTTTATGTGCAGGAATGCATTTCTAGGACTAGAATTGTTGGATTGTCAAGGTAAGCGCATTATAAAAATAAAAACAGACCAATTGCCCTTTAAAAGGGAGGCACCAATATACACTTCCAGAACAATGCCTGAAAAAGGCTTGTGCACCACACTCATCCCTACACTGAGCACGATCACACTTCTTCATCCCCGCCAACCTACGAGGTGTTTCAATGCACACTGCTTGAAATATGTTAGAGGTAATGTGTTTTCCCACTTTTTTACTACTACTTGTTTATATTCTTTTCTGTGGGTCATTTTTTTGGGGGGGGTCATTATTTCTATTGGTCTACTCATATTTTTTCTTATTGGTTGATAAATATTCTTCTATAATGGAGGGAATTAGCCATTTTTTTCCCAGTGTGAAATTCACTTTTTTATTCCATGTGAACAAAATGTGTGTGTGTATGTATGTGCGCGTGTGTGCACGCACGGGCGCATGCACCTACACCACATGGTGGTATACAGTTTAAGATTTGGGGGGACGCCTGGGGGGCTCAGTCGGTTGAGCATCCGACTTCGGCTCAGGTCATGATCTCGCAGTTCATGGGTTCGAGCCCCACGTCAGGCTCTGTGCTGACAGCTCGGAGCCTGGAGCCTGCTTCAGAGTCTGTGTCTCCCTCTCTCTCTCCTCCTCCCCAGCTCACTCTCTCTCTCTCTCTCTCTCTCTCAAAAATAAATAAACACTAAAAAAAGTAAAAAAAAAAAAGATTTGGGGATATTCAAATTTAATCAGTCCTTTGTGGCTTCTCAATTTTGTGTTTTGGCACAAGTCGGTGGTCTCCAAATGTGGCATATCAAAACACCGGGGTACAAAACACGTCAGGTGGGGGGGGTGTTGTAGAAATGCGCTAAGAACAAAGATCTGTGGTTTGTGAGTAATTTGCTTTTTAAAAAAGAGTGTTCACATTTACGGGGCGCTTGGGTGGCTCAGTCGGTTAAGCGTCCGACTTCAGCTCAGGTCATGATCTCGTGGTCCATGGGTTCAAGTCCTGCGTCGGGCTCTGTGCTGACAGCTCGGAGCCTGGAACCTGCTTCCAATTCTGTGTGTCCCTCGCTCTCTGCCCCTCCCTGGCTCACACTCTGTCTCTGTCTTTCTCTCAACAATAAATAAACATTAAGAAAAAACAGTACCCACATTTTAAAATTAACATCCAGGAAGGGGTGCATAACCCAATGGCCATCATATCTACGCCAGGGCGGTAATCCATTTAAATCTAAGCAAATGCTCTATGGATTCCATTCTTTGGGGCGTCACAGCAGAACAAAGAGCTGATTTCTACTGTGAGGATCAAACAGATGTAAGGAGCACACAATCAGGGTCTCCCTTTAGGGGCCCGGGCTCCAGGTTAACACCCAAGCAGAGGAGTTTTAGAGCAAATGGAAAATGCCAGAAACTGCTTTTGTACTTTTCTTGAGCCACTCACCTGAGAGATGACAGGTTCCAATTGCGTTTTCTACCAGCTTCCGGAATACCTGGAGGACCTTGGCGGGCACGATATCTCCCTCAATGTTCACGTCTGCCTCATGCCACTGCCACTGGCTCTTCATGAACTGCTCCACCGCCAGCCACTGGCGCAGGCCCTCGGGGTCCTGCAAGGGACAGGGGAGCCTGGTGCCCTGCAGGGTGTAGTGCCGCCAGCGCTGCTCCCTGGCCTCCCTGTACCCCGCCAGGCCCTTCACTGGGACTGTGACGAGGAACTGGCTGGGGGCCAAAACCTGGGGTCAAGACAGGAGAGAGAGAGAGGTGAGTTCACAGACTCAGGAGGTCACAGAAATCCCCAGGGAGCCGACCTGTCGAACTGGGCAGCTCAGTGAACTACGCAACCCTCAGCGATGTGCCAAGATGGGCAGAGAGCTGCACCTGTTCGTCACAGGACACGTCCGTCTTTGTTCTGCCACAAACCACCGCAAGGCCTCGGGCGGGCAGGTTAACTCGAGTAGTCCTTGGGATCGGGAATCTTCAAGGAAGAGAGTGAGCCTGACCTGGAGCCCTAGTGGGCACTTGAAGTCCAGGCGGAGAAGAGAAAGCGGGAAGGGAAATGGGACATATTGTGTTCTGCACATACTAAGCACCGCAATTCTCATGCATTAGACTATGGGATCTTCCCAGTTATACAATGCGGCGGCGGGCTTTGTTAACACTTCCCAGATGAGGAATCTAAGGCTCAGAGGGGCTTTGAGATCTCCTGAGGGACACACAGCCATTTAGTGGTAGAGCCAGAAGGTGTGCCAGAGCCCTCTGCTGGGCTGGCTCTCAGGGAGGAATGACCTGGAATGGGGGAAGGGTCCGGGAGAGAAAGGGATGGGAGGAGGTGAAAGGATTCAGCAAAAATGTCCCCTTGTCTTTTTGCTCGTACCAATGACGCACAGCCCATTTTAATAATCGGTCCTTACAACATCACAGATAAAACAAAAGGTAGTGGCTGACACCATGTGAGCCATTTGAGATGATTCTAAGTTTCATGGAATAAGGCAAACAATCAGAATCTACCTACAGGTACGAGTTAAGTGGAGGTCAGGGTGAAAGTGGTCAGGTCAACAGTCCAAAGGAGAGAACACACTGGCCGGCAGGGCACTGACCCCAAAGGGAGCCTGACACTGGGGGCCACATCATGTGGCCGCCTACTCCACGCCGCACCTTCTCCCATCAGCTGTACACTGGATGAGCCACCCCCCTTTCATGGAAAGTTCTGACAGTGGTATTTGGTTAACCTTTGCTCAGGGCCCTGTCTCTGGCCAATTCGGGGGGCGAACAGCAAACTCGACCTCAGTCTCGAGAACAACAGTGTGACGCTTTAGGTGATGGATTTATATGACTTCTGGTGCCTGTAGAAAGGCGGTAGCATTAAAAAAGGGAACAAAGCGGGGCGCCTGGGTGGCTCAGTCGGTTAAGTATCCGACTTCAGCTCAGGTCGTGATCTCAGGGTTCGTGAGTTCGAGTCCCACGTGGGGCTCTGTGTTGACAGCTCAGAGCCTGGAGCCTGCTTTGGATTCTGTGTCTCCCTCTCTCTCTGTTCCTCCCCCATTTGAACTGTGTGTCTCTCTCTCAAAAATAAATGAACATTAAAATTTTTTTGAAAAGGGAACAAATCTAAACTATTACACTCCCAATCAATACATTATTTGAGTCCACTTGCATGTGAATTCAAGAGCACAACTATCATGTTACTAGTCACACCAATGGTGTTTAATTAATACTTGCCGAATGTGGTCCAAGATAAAATAAAAGCAATTGTTATATGCCCCACTGTAACTATTTTCAAAACTTAACATGCAGGACATGATGTCTATAAATGCAAGATGTATTTTAAGCTGTGGATGCTAAGTGAGACCAAAGAAGGAAATCTCTGATAGAATTCTAGGAAAATGGCGGTGTGTTTCCACTCCTTGTCACTGGTCTGTAATTGTCTAATACAGGTTAGAAGAGTGACAGACGTGGGCAAACGATGCTGTGACATGTCAGGATCTCATCTAGTTTTACAATTTTTATCCCAGGGTGAATCTCCCCAAGATCTGCACTCTGACCCCAAATCTGAAGTCCCAGAATCTTGTGGGTGGTCCTTGTGCCCAGTAACCTTGAAACATCCTGGACCAGTAAGGGTCTTCTGTTCAAGTACTATTTCTCCTGCTTATCCATTTATTCACTGAAGCTGAGTGTCTGCCGTGGGCCACACACCATGCTGGGTGCTAGGAATGGATCCATCAACTAACATGATCTTTACAAACAAGGAGCTTATAGTCTTGTGTGAGAGACGGGACATGAGTACATATATATTTAAGGCAAGTGAAGGGGGTCCTTGTGTGTCATAGGAAAAATTGAGTTAAAGGAGCATGAGGACTCAGAGGCTCACTCCTCTCATTGCTGAAAGGCAGCGAGCCACGTCTGTTCCACAGGTTGTTTGCAGGCCTGAGTGAGGCCATTTCTGTGACAATGGCTTGGTCCAAACAGCAGTGCTGCAGGAAGGCTGGCTGTCACCCATGGCCCTGGTGGCTTAGAGCCCTGTCCCCAGTGGGCACAGTGGGGCTGCTGCTGCGGTTTCTAAGGGCCACCTCTTCTTCCTTCCCCCACCTGCAACCCAGAGACCCTCACTTTCAACTGTTTCCCCACCAATGCCCTGAGCCCCCTCACCCCAGCCCCCAATCTATTAAGTAGGTGCTTCATAAACGAATGTGAAGTTTAACTAGACTTCAGCAGTTATAGCAGAGTGTGCTTTGGAATCAGAAGCCCCAGGCTGAGTTCCAACGTGAGTGCCTAGTAGGACGTGATCAAGTCATTTGACTTCTCGGAGGCTCCATTTTTATCATCCGTAGCGGAGGAACACGGGGGTTCACTTGAGATGGCACCGATGTAGCGAGCATGTAAATGATAAATGCTAAGAGCACCCGTGGAACATGAAGTCTTACCGGTATTCCCAGCAGTGTGACGTCTGTCTCACGCCGAGACGGGCCCACCCACATTCCCTGGCTCTCTGGGAGGCATTTGCCGTACCAGTGAGCCCTGCTTACCTTAATGTTCCCGTTGTAGGTGTCGGAGTAAGGGACGGCCTGAAATCGGAGGTCTTGGAGGCTGATTTCTGTTGTCAGACGGTGGACGACTGTCTGCACCTCCTCCACAATCTGGGAGATCCGCCGGCGCCTCAAGTCCACCTGCATGAGAGGGGTCGGCATGGGTGGTCATCCCCGGCGCAAGCTCCAGGCACTGGCACAGGGAAGTGACGAGATGGACCCAGTGCTGGATGACCACAGGAGTGCATTCGAACAACCCCACCCACCCAAGAATCCCAGGGGAGATGAACTTGGGTGTGATGGCCCCTGCTGGTGTCTCAATGTTCTCCTCTGAAATAGAAGCATTCGTTCAATATTTATCCAGTACCTACTGACCAGTGAGTGCCTGTCAGTGAACAAGAAAATAGCGGACAACATAGATTGTCCTTGTATGTACAGGATACACACACACACACACACATATACACATATATACATGTATATATGTACACACATGTATGTGTATGTATAATCTATCAGGTATGATAAATCGCATGTGGACAGATGAAATAGGATAAGGGACTAGAGAGTAAAGGGGCTGCTATTTTAGATCAGGTGGCCAAGGAAGGCTTCTCTAAGGAGGTGACATCTGAGTGAGCCCAATCAGCGGCAGGGGAAACCAATCCCAGGGTCCCTAAAGAGGAGCATGGTTGGCAAGGCTCAAGGACTGGCAAGGAGGCCCCTGTGGTTGGAGTCTGGGAAGGAGAAAGGAAGGTGACAGGGGATGAATTTGGAAAGGCTGGCCAGACCAGGCCATCCCATTGGGCTTTGTGTGCCGCAGTGAGACTATAAAATGGGGTAGAAAGGCTGCTGTCCAGGTTGGCGAAGATGAAGCAGTTCAACGCTTGTAATCATGTCGCAGATGGTTTCCCACTTACGTTGTCCACAAAGGATGGCTCTCTTCGTCTGGTACTCACCCCTCCTTTTGTACTAGACTCCCAAGAAAAGGCACGTGTTTTATGTTCCTTCAGACTCCACATAGCAGGTTCCCCCAAACCAGAACTACCCTAAGAAAGCTGAACACCAAAGATACATACCTTCACAGATAGTTAACGTTTAGGGAAATAGGTGTTTATGGGGAACACAAAGGAACTTTTAGTAAATTCCAGGAGAGTTAGAAAGATCCAAGAGAAGAAGAAATGGGAAAAGTCCATAAGAGTTTTTCTGAAATGGAAGGGCTCTGTTCTGTTGCTCAGGCAGCACCTACTGGCTGGTGCCTTGACGAGTGTCTCCCTTGGAGGGGCTGCTGAGCCTTGCCAGGAACTGACCAGAAGCAATATTTGGTGTATCTAAACGCAACGTCCACCATGAATCTTTATATCCCTGCCCAGTTTTGTATGCCTGTTTCTATGTATTCTCGAGTAGCTTAAGACACCCATAAACTGGCCAAGAAAAGAAGTCCAAGTCAAAGAGATTTCTAGCTGCTTTTCTAAACTAAGTCATCAGCGAGCCCCGTCACCTAAGAACTCATACCTCCCACCCACAAACCCAACCACCACATATGGACATAGGACACGTGATCACGTGCACACATGTTGTATGTTACATGTATAAAGTATCACCTATATAAAGTTAGTTCACTAATGAACATTTATGTAGCACCTCTGTGTTCCAGGCACTCTGTGACATGCTGGGGCACAGCAATGAACAACACAGACCTGGCCATGGCTGACAGTGGTGAAGACAGGTGTCAGTACTGAGTAGAAGTGTGGGTGCCATGATTGGGAGGTGTAGGGTCCCCTGGGTACAATGGCACAGATGCCTTCTAGTCGGAAGCCTGACGCCTGTTTTAAAGGTACTTACCCCCATACAGGGGACTGTCTTTGAAAAACTAATACCCTCCAGATGTCTAGGAGTAACAAGAAATGTAAGATGGGGCCCCCGCTCTTCAGTGAGCATACAATCTCACTGAAAATACATGATACACATGAAATAATCTTTTCAAAACCCAGGTGTCTTGTCTGACCTTAGATACAATGGTCATGTCTATACAAGCTTTGGATACCATCTTCTTGCCACCAGCAGCCCCCCACTGCTCTCTGTATTCCTTTCCCACTACATTCATCATGGGAGAAGGGACCCAGGGCACCTACCTTGAGCATTTGTCAACTATCAAGATTCTGCATCTTCCAGAGTGTCCAAGGGGAAGAGAAAAGGTGGCCACGGAGGGGGCAGATCATTTGCCAGGCCAAAATTAAAGGAGAATGTGTTTAGCAGCCCATTATGAAGAGTCCTCGGTAGTGTAGAAATTCTTTGTGTTGTGATTCAACTCCATTTGAACCCATTTTGTTGAACGCTTTATGCCAGGTTCTGTGCGTACATGTCAAGAGGTTTACAGACAAAGCAAGACAAATAAACTGGAAATTAAAGTCACAGTGATCTAGTGCTGGATGGAGGTTGGCACAGGGTAGTATGGGTACACAGAAAAGGGAAGTTTCATCTAGCATTGGAGGCTGGGGGCCCTTCCAGGAGACACAGTGTAGAGGAATTGTATCTTGAAAGATGAGGAGTTGGCTAGAAAGAGAAGGGCATGAAGGTTGTTCTAGAAAGAGAAAATGGCAGATATCTAGCATGAGGAGCACATGGGATACAATGCTACAGTTCCCATATTGCTGGAGAAGGGATTGCCCTGGAGGAGGAGGATGAAATGGGAGAATAAGCAACAAGAGGTCTTGAGAATAAAGGAAGAAGAATTTCAAGAACAAAGTCAACAGTGAGTGGCTGAGTAAGACAGGCGAAAAATGTTCGCCATGTTTGGCAACTAGAATAGGATCAATGTGTTTGCGGAAGGGGTGGGCATGAAGCCAGACTGAGGTGGGTTAAGAGTAAGTGGGAGGCGAGTAAGCAACTCTTCCAGAAAGTCTGGCCGGGGGAGGGGAAAAACAAAACAGGGACACCAACAGGTTTTTTTTTTTCAAAATGACACACAGGTTTGAACATGTCTAAATGAAGAGAGGAAGGAGCCGGAAGGAAGAGGCAGCAGAGAGCGAAACCGCGGAGTAAGGATTTCCCAGCCGGAGGGTCTTGCAAATCCGGGAACCTGGTGAGCCCTTCACCTTGGCACGTCAGAAGGAAAGAAAGACAGGTGCAAACACAGATAAAAGGGTAGGGAGCACAGGAATGGGAGAGATTTCCTGTCTGATGACTAGTTTCTTTACAGCATAGGAGACAAGGCAATGTGCTATAAGGTGAAGGGAACATAGGGGACTTCGGGGTGACAGACTCTGGAGATCACATCTCTAAGGAATGAGGCTGTTCTGGCATGTGTGTGAAGACTACCAGGAAGTCCTAAGACTCAGCTGTGGTGGGGGGGGGTCCATGAGGCTGTGGGATACTAGTGGGCTCCGTTGTAAGACGTTCACACCTCGGCCCTCCAACGGTAACAACAGAGGTGTGAAGGTTAGGGCTTGCTGAGCAAGATCTGGAGAAGGATAAAGGAACAAGGGAGGGTTTCCACGGCGGGCCATGTTTTCTAGCTGGGGGAAGAGAATGGACAAAGCCATTTCACAGATTAGGGAACACTGGACATGTTCAGGGACCAGAAGTCTGATCAGGAATAGCAGGAGAAAGTAATACAAGAGCTAACTAAATAGAACACTGCAGTCGGAGCGGTTGGGAAATAGTATTCTCGAACAGCTAACTTCTTAGATTCTGTTGAGGACTAAGGCTCAGCCCCAAATCCTCCAAGCCCACCGATGTGACTTCATAGAACTCAAATGTCATACCAGTGTGGTGTCTCTCTACATGCCTGGACATTTTGTTTCCCACGTTGATAAACCAATGAAAGGTTCATCACCATATTGACACTGTCAAATAATGTTTGGCATTATTTATTAAGTAACGCTTGACTGAGAAAAGCTGGAGAGAAAAGTGTGTGCGCGCACGCACGTACACACACGTGATGAGTAGCCTATTGGAAAAAGTTCTCCATTGTGAATCTCTTCTACAAATTATGCCCTCACTCGATGGTGGAATTTTCTTACTGGGCAGAACTAGGCAGTTCATACACTCCCTGGGAGACACCTGTAACCTTTCGCTCATTAGACATCTTTATGACCTGCCTTGATTTCTGAAGCCGAGAATCAGAAGAAGGGCACACTTTTCTGGGCCTGGAGCCACAAATTCTGGTTTTGATGTCTTCATCCTTCACTTGCGCTGCAGTTTTGACTCAGGATCTTAGAATTGGAAGAGACCTCAGAAATCGCCTTGCCTGGTGTCACTTGACAGGAGGCCGGAGCAGCGGGTGGCCCTAATGTCACACTGGCAGTGGAGCTACCCCTGATGTCCAGGTTCCCTCGCTGCTCTTTCCCTCCCACTGTGCTGGACCCTCACTCCAGAAGAAATACCTGCCTCCATCCTCTTCCTGAACCTAACCACGCCCTCCATTTGGAGTCAAGGCTCGTGAAATAACAAGTCCAAAGTCAGCATTTATTTGGGCATCGCTGACCATTCTGGCATCCCCTGGCACACCAGGGCACAGGGGCCTCTTTCCCATTGGTGATGATGGGCTCCCCCCTCCTTGCCACGTCTCTGGCTGCAGTCGGTTGTGACCCACACTCCCAGCAGCCCCAGCAGGGATTTACGCCAAAGGTTCCCAGGCTTCCCACTTGTCACTGGCCTTGTCCCACATCCCACTTTTCACTGGCCTTGTGTCAATCACAACCCAAAAAAAATGGCTTCTCTCCAGCCGTCCTGACCATAGCCTAGTGAGGTAGAACAGAAAGGTTCCAGTTCAGGGTGTGGAACAGCAGGAAATGGGGCCCAAGGAGGCTTTACAGGGAGTGATCTTAGGGAAAGAAGGAGGCACCACCACAGACACCACGGCCAGCCCAACCCCAGAAGCCCTTTAGCGCCTGCCCAGCTTCAGGAAGGTACCAGTTGTAGCCTTAAAGTAGCCTCGTCACCAGATCTAGTTCATGGCACAGCTTTGAAACAAGCGTAAGCGGGGAGGGGAAACATGATGATTTAAGGAATCAAGGCACATTCGATCCAAACTTGACCTCGGTGCCTGTTGGAGTTTCACTCACCTTCTCTGCTGATTAGGTCAGTGAACAAAGGGATGCTTTTCTTTTTAGAAAGACTGCATTTGTGGATGGGACAAAGCACAAGCAGAAATGAACTGGGTGACATCAGTCAGACACATGATGCTAGACGTGGTTAGATCATCTAATCCTCCCTTCTGTCACGCTGACCCCGGAAAATTACGCCTCGCTTGTTAGCTTGCAGATTCAGGTACTCTAATTAAGAGAGTATATGCAAAAAGAGTCATTGGAGGCGCTCCTTGAGGGTTCAGGCATTTTTTGGTGGACTTCCCTGTTTCCAGGGCATGTGCGTACGTGTCCACACACACATACACATCCCCATCCCGGGCCACTTTCCTCCTCCCCACCCACAGTGTCTGGCCCGTTGTTGTCCCTCACATCATTTGCTTCTATTAATAGCTCCAGTTCACGAACAATTTACTGTTTCAAATATAAATTAGTGAGAATGCAAGGTTATTCCCTATAATAACACCATTCTGACTCACTTGCATTCCGACATGCTTTCTCGAGAGAGATAGAAGGGTGGTGCTAAGTACCATGCCAGGAATGTCACACAGGCCCAGCCACAAGCATGAGCATGTGGCCTGTGTGACTGTCACTTACGATAAAAGTGCGCCTGGGGATAAAGGGCCGAGGACTTCCTTCCAGACATCAGGAAGTCAGACTTTTAATTCTGGAATCGCATTAAATCCAATAATCAGGTTTTTTATAAAACAGGACAAGCACCATCTCTGTGTTCCAGGGGTTAATAATCTAAAAGGATGGAGATACAGGCACCTGGGTGGCTCAGTCAGTTACGTGTTCGGCTTCGGCTCAGGTCATGATCTTGCAGTTTGTGAGTTCGAGACCCGTGTTGGACTCTGTGCTGACAGCTCGGAGCCTGGAGCCTGCTTCGGATTCTGTCTGTCTGTCTGTCTGTCTCTCTCTCTCTGCCCCTCCCCCACTCGTGGTCGGTCTCTGTCTCTCAAAAATGAATAAACGTTAAAAAAAATTAAAAAATCAATAAAAGGATGGAGACAGAGAGGTGCTACCTATGGATGAGACAGGAGGCTTCCCCCATGATATCCCCATTTTTCAGACCTGCTCTGCCCTGAGCCATCCTCCGGGGCCCCGCAGAATATGTACAGATGGGCAGAACCCGCCGCGACAGCAGCACTACGGAGCTGAGACCAGAGGCCCTCCCATGTGCAGGACACTTTATGCAGGTCACTTTAGGAAGGTCAACACCCCCTGAAGGTGGGTGCTGTGATCATCCCCATTTTACAGACGAGGAAACGCAAGTTCAGGATGTGTAAGTAGTTTTGCTCAGGGTCCCGCCAGAGTCAGTAGGTCTCGGGACGGAGATCCATGCCAGGCACCGTCACGCCTGGCAGCCCACATTCGTAACCCCTGCCCAGCTCCGCCTCCCCGGGACAAGGCTGTGGGGAATGAAACCCATGCTGGCTGCCTGAAAGAGGCTCCCTCAGCCCGGAAGGCCTCTCCTGTCCTCCTCCATCTGTTAAAACCCTATGTGTGCTCCCCCAGGTGTAGTCCCCACCCCTCTTGCTGAGGACCGCCTCCCCCACGAGAGCTAACATGTCTCTGTTCTCCTCCAGCGCCCTGTGGAAATCTCTGCGGCAGCCCTTCTGCTCCACCATGTATCATATTAAGCATTTCCCTGTCTGCACACGGAACTTCCTCCTTTCACCCTTGGAGCTACGTGCCACGTCTGCAGGCGGGATAGGGCATACCCAGTGGGGCTCCTGGGTGGCTCAGTCGGTTGAGCAGCCGATCTTGGCTCAGGTCATGATCTCACGGTTCATGGGTTCGAGCCCTGTGTTGGGCTCTGTGCTGGCAGCTCAGAGCCTGGAGCCTGCTTCAGATTCTGTGTCTCCCTCTCTCTCTGTGTCCCTCCCCAGCTCACGCTCTGTCTCTCTCTGTCTCTCAAAACTGAATAAACATTAAAAAAATTAAAAAAAAAAACCCAAAACACAATGTCCCGCTTATTGAGCAGGCCACATCCCAGGCCTGTGTTTTGGGCACCATGTTTTGCACAAAGCAGGTGCTCAGTGTGTGTTTATGGAGACACAGAGAGGTTTAGCAGAGCAAATATGGCTTTGGAGTAAAAAAAAGAATGTTCTTACTGACACCTCAGCACTTTTCACTATCTAGCTGTGTGACTTTGCACAAGTTATTTAATCCACAGGAGCCCGTTTCCTCCTCTGTAAAAAATGCAACTAGGATGCATATGCCACGTGGTTGGTGACAGATTAAATGAGATACTACATAGGCTCCAATCTGCCAGCATCTTTTACACTATTCTTGTATTGTCCTCAATGCGTCCTAAAGATATTCTGACCACATTACGTGCAAAGATACTGTGTGAACGGCAAGGGGAAGGAAGATATCCAAGACACTATTCTCTGCTCCAGAAACTTCTAGAGAACAAAACGAGGTAATAGGCATGTTGCCACCCAAGGTAATAACAGGAAAGGTGTCAAGAGTCGATATACAAATTGATGGCCAAATACATATTGTCAGTAGTAGTTACGATGGGAGTTCATAGGAAAGCAACAACGTTCTGTGCCGGGGGGTCGGGGAAATCTTCCTTGATAAAGTGGGCTCAGAGCTGAGTCTGATAAAGGATAAAAATGAGCCAGAGAACTGGAAAGGAAGAGAGGATATCTCCCCAGGTAGAGGAGAGAAGGGAAGCTGGGGCCTTAGACATTCTCAGGGTACAGTACTTATGGGGCAGGTGCGGCAAACTCAAACACCCACAGGGACAGAGCGGGGACACACGTGAGCGGGAGCGCTGAGGGGGGTGGGTGTCAGACCCAGGAGAACCCGTGGGCATGTGCCCTGCGGAACAGCCACACAGCCCCGGCCCACGGGACCTGTGATTGCCAGATACCTTGATGTTTTTTCTTTTTCCTGGAGAAGATGGAAATGTGGACTTCTATGCAAAAATCCCGCTCTTACGAAATGTTTGTAACAAATTTGAAGACATTTAAAACTACTCTGGAGGCCAAAGAAAACATATGCACAGGCTGTTTTCAACATGCAGAGCACCGTTTAGAATTTCTGCTGTTAGAGATGCAGAGAAGCAGAGAGTGGAAAGATAAAGTATTACTTGGATGCCAGGCTAAAACGCTTGGACTTTTCTTTTTCAGAAAACACAGGACCATGAGAAAATGTCGGCCAAAACCCCTTCTGTTTCTAATAGCCCCCAAAAGGAGAAATAGTGGGAAATCACTTTGTCCACTATAATTTTTATCAATGTAAGTTTCCCCTATTTATCTCTTTAAACGGTTTTGCCTAAGAAATCAACTTCCCTTATCACTGCGATCATGATCTCTGCTTTGTTTACTTGTCAAGGCATGTCCCTATCTTAGTCAAGTCCCTACCCTTAGTTTACGTTTTAGTTTTACGGGTGGCTCTGTGCCGTAATAGCTTCGTCTGTAAAAGGCTTAATTAAGTGAGATAATATTTAAGGTCCCTTCCAGTTCTAACATTCTAAGAGTCTACGACTCTCTACTGAAGAAATTCAATGAACCCTTCATTGATGTGTACTAAAACTACGATATATATTTTTAAATCTAGCAGTTGCAGTTTCCAAAAGGCATTCTTAATTTCATTCGCTCTTTTTTCAGTGACCCCACTAAGCCCCTAGTATCACCCCCATTATACAGAAGAGAAAGCAGAAGCTCAGGCAGGTTAAGTGCCTTGCTCGTGACTATACCAAGTACCAGTGATAGAGCTGGAGTTCCAACCCACGTCCTTTCTGTTCCACCTTCTGTACCCAACTGGCCTCTGACACGAGGCAAGTCCCTAAACACTTTTATGGGTGATGGTCTTGGTTCCTGAAAAGCATGTTATGTATCTTTGGGAGCAGCCTGAAACCTCTCTGAATCCAGGCTGGTGGGGCGGCAGGGGTGAGGAGGGGTGCGTGGGAGAGACCAGCACCTGCCCTTACCTTATTCAGCAGGTAGTCTTCGAAGTCTCCTGCAGATGGGGATTTCATGGTTTCTCGGTCAATCCTTAGCAGAGCAGCAATGTTGTGGTTCATCCCTCAGAGGAGGACAATAGGTGCAAGTTGGTTTCCCAGGAATGTTAGTCTTGGCGCTAAATTTCTTTGGGAATGTGTACACGGACCAGCGACTTCCCTTCCCAATTCTTCCCTCCAGCTCTCATAACCGAATTGGGAGCGTTCACATGTCATCTTTCGGGAAAGTGTTTTTAGAAAGGAATTTAGAGAGGAGAGTTGATGAAATTGACATCGAATTGGAGTCCAACCTCATTCGACTCGACTTAGATCTATTGACAGGTGCTTTGACCGAAGGGCAATTTTCCAAGTTGTATGTCCCACTCGAACACTTAAAACTTCCATTCAAGATAGAAATGTTCTGGACTTGTCTTCTTCCCCACCTCTTTCTGCTCTTGTCCTGACACCAGATGCACCCCGCAGCCCAGTAACTTATATCTCCTTGTTCTTATCCTGTTGACAGTAAATATTCCTTGCCCTCCAGTCCAGAAAATCTCACAGACTGATTTACCTTCTTTACAATAAACAAATAGGGAACTGCCAAACAAGTGGCCAGGCACCGTCATTATGCCTACAGACAAGCGATCGGGTCTCATCAACCAGATCAGGGCACAATAATTTGCATGTGGAAAAGCACACATGCAAGCGTGCGCGCACAGACACAAAACATAGAGGCACACACACACACACACACACACACACACACACACACAGGCACGCCCAGGAATGGCAGGACCAGGATCTTTCTGCTCACCTGCTGACCTTTAAATATAATCTCCCTCTTCCCACTTGAAAGCTGGCAGTAAAAATAAAGTCAGTGTAAACAGGGCCCTTGAGAGTCGAGGAAACAATCTTGTCTAGTTTTGCCAGCAAAACCATGTTGGAAAACAGCTCAGGCAGCAGGTTCCCAGTCTGGCTGGCTGGGGCTAGTTTTATTACAGAAAAAAAAAAAATTCACAATGGCCTGATCTCCCTGAAGCTGGTAAACATCAGAGACTGCTATCAGATGATCTGAAGAAATCAGAGCGCTTCGGGGAACCCAGCTCACTTCTGAGCAAACAGTCTTTCCAGACCCACCTCAGAGCGCTCAGCAACTGTTGGATGCCTGGGCTACCCAGCTGCCCGCTGCCCGCAACCACAGTATTTGCATATCTCCGCACTCTGCCCGGTCTGAGCACATCTGAGCCGTGCCAGCTCCCTGCTCCACACACCTCATAAATCCCAGCATTCACACCAGCCTCTATAGAGGCTGTGAAATACTATAGCAAATCAAAATAGTCTACGTAAATATTGCAAAGCAACCCCTCCTCAAAACTGCCTTGATTTTCCATTTTCTTCTATTTGTAACCCAAAGTTTCCTTCACATGATATCAAACGCTCCGGAGTATTTCAGAACCTTCTTCCCTTGGCTTACCACTGGTCAGTCAGTCCAAACTCAGTTTTTCACCAACAGGACCTGAGCCTCTCTCTCCGAATGTCCTACAATGCAGAATTCTCTCTCCACCTCATTTTCAGTTTCACCAAAGTCCTCCTGTTTCTCCCAGGAGCTCTTGTTTTTGTCCTTACTTCGGCGTCACTGTAATCATTAACTTGGGATTCTGATTCCTTTGGTGGGGCTTTGCCTACAGTTCTAAGTCTCCCCCAGAAGCTTGTCATCAGATGCCCAAACCTGCCTCATTCGGTGCCTGTGGCTGCCCTCCCTCCATCGCCCAGCACTGCCACTGATCAAATTATCACAACTGTCATTCTTCTCTTGCTAGGGCTCAGTGATGCTTCCCAGATGGGCACAGGGACACCAGCCGACAGACCAACTCTAGAGCCTGGGAGAAGGAAAAAGTCTGTGCTCAGGGTGGCTTACTACGTTCTAATTTTATCTGGGTGCCGTACCTGCCAAATAGGGGTTCTAGAAACACAACCAGTGCCTGGCTCCCTCATATAGTTCCTCATGGGCAAAGGGTCCAATAGATAGGGCAGTCCCTCGGGGCAAGCCCTCCGAAAGGTTGGCAAAGAGGACCTTTCTTTGTAGATAAGAGATCTCTGGCTACGTGGCTTTTGGATTAGCAAATATTTATTGAGCAACAGGCTGCCTACGGCACTTTGTTGGGCCACAGAGAGGGATTCAGATTCTCCTCCTTTTTCAGGTAATTTATATCCTCATTTCTCATGACTCATACCAAAGGCAAGCATGAACATGTAAACCGGTTTTGGCCCAATTTCTATTGTGAGGACCAAGAAATTATTGTTTCAAGTCAGTTTCACAAGGTATTCAAAACCCTAAACCATCCATATGAAAGCCCTCGGAAGATAATGTCACCCCCAATTCACCAGCAGAGGTGTTTGCTATTGATTTACCCAGTGGCTGGGATTTTCATTCCAAGGAGGAGGGCTGGCTTGATCCAAATCAATCTTACATATGCAGATTTGTTACAGTTCATCAAGGTTACAAACTCTGACTTATTCTTTCAAAAATTCCCTTAATTCCATGGTGACTCAAATCTGCTCTGAGGACCAGACGGAGACAATTGTCCAAGCTGTGAGGAAGCCCCCAGCAGTGAAGAAGGCAGTGATTGACCCTGTCTGTTCTGTATCCCCACTGGGGTCCAGTCCCTAACACAGAAACCTATCCCCACTGGGGTCCAGTCCCTAACACAGAAACCCATCCCCACTGGGGTCCAGTCCCTAACATATAACTGCCCCTCAACAGTGTTGAATATTTGATTGCATTAAACGTGAAAGTGACATTCTCATATATAAGATATTTGGAGATGTGTAAGATCACTTTATAAGTTGTAAGTTTAATTTCATACATGCACCTGTGATCTTTGAAATTACTATCATCTTGTATAAAAGGCCTGATATAAAAGAATTTAGCATAGTATCTGGCACATGGTAGGATCTCAATAAATATTTGTTTTCATACTCCATTTTCTTTGCTGGGGAGGGGACCCCTTCTTTTAAAGGACGTGAGTCATCATCCTGGTCTTATCTTACAGGTAAGATCTTTCATTAGGTTGGTCTTCACAGTTCCATCAAAATGCTAGTCTCCTTTTCTGTCATACCAGAAATGGCAACTGAAATAGTTTGAACTTGATCTTTGTCTAGGTTCAGAGGTAGATCCCAAAGTCAAATGCCTAGAGGGGTCAGGCAGGTAATAAAATAAATCAGGATAGAGTAGAACAATGGAGAGGCATGGGCCTATGATGGACTCAAGAATATATTCCCTATCTAGAGAGGACATGTGTGTGTGTGTTAAACAACACTGTACTATCAAATACTGGACAATACAAAACCCACCCCTGCAGGCGTATAGTGTCATTGAAGTCCCCTACAAAATCCTTGACCTTTTCTCTGGCCCTTACGTAGGTAATGCTCTCTGCTTGAGTACTCTCACCTACCTCCTTCCCCCTTCACTACGCCAACTCATATGCAGAACTTCTCTGATTCTCCAGGCTGAGTAGGGGACTCTGTGTGGTGCTCCTAGACCAATTGCTGGGTTTACTTATATCTATCACCTCTTGAGGCGCCTGGGTGGCTCAGTGGGTTAAGCGTCCGACTTCAGCTCAGGTCATGACCTCACGGTTTGTGGGTTCGAGCCCCACGTCGGGCTCTGTGCTGACAGCTCCGAGCCTGGAGCCTGCTTTGGATTCTGTGTCTCCTTCTCTCTGCCCCTCCCCTACTCATGCTCTGTTTCTGTCTCAATAATAAATAAACATTTAAAAAAAATCACCTGTTGCACTGTATGCTCCTTGAAGGCAAAGTACTTGGCATAGAGTAGGTACTCAAAAAACATCTGCAGAATGAATGGATGCATGCATGAATAAATAAATGAATACATGAGGGTGGCCCCTTTCCTCATTCTTCGATCTAATCCCATCCTATCCATAGGCATAAGATAAAGTGAGAAAAGTATAAGGTAAATAATGAATAAATGCTCATTGGTTCACGTGGGAACACAATTAACAAAAGTAGAAAGGGAATCAGATAATGACCCATTTAGTTAGTTTATTTATTTTGAGTGAGAGAAAGAGAGAGAGAGAGAAAGGAGGGAAGGGACAGAGAGAGAGGGAGAGAGAGAGAATCTCAAGCAGGCTCTGCACTATCAGCACAGAGTCCAACATGGGATTCAAACCCAGAAACTGTGAGAAACTGTGAGAAACTGAGAAAACCTGAGCCGAAACCAAGAGTCAGGCATTTAACTGACTGAGCCACCCAGGTGCCCCAGACAATGACCTTACAAACTGAGGCTGGATGGGGGTTGGGGGGAAGAGGCGAAAGTGGGCACTGAGGAGGGCACTTGTTGGGATGAGCCCTGGGTGTTGTATGGAAGCCAATTTGACAATAAATTATATTAAAAAAAATAAAAATAAAAACCATTTTATCAAAGTAAGTACAATACATCAAATTTATAGTCTGTCATGACACTGAAAAGGAAGAAAAATTTTAAAGAATTTGATCTGATAAAAGAAGCACCTTCACCAATAAAGAAAAGATAGAAAGTGGAAAAAATAAATAAATAAAAGCTGACTTCAACTCAGCAAGGGCAAAGCCAGAGGATAAGATGTTTGCACCTCAAGGAAGCCACTATTTGTAGCCAAAAGCTGTCAGGACTGCTGCAAAACTGTCCAATCGTTAGAAGATGTGTGTGGATCTTGGAATCCAAACACCCATCTGTCTTTGTAAAAGTAATGGCCCCATCTGGCCATGCCAATGAAGAGTACGTTATTTCTTAGCCGCAATTATTATCCTAATACGTCCAGAAAGAGGAAAAGTCCTCCAACATCAGCCTGAAGGGAGACAACATATGTCTGTGTTCCACCAACCAATGACTCTACCACGTGTATCACCTGGGATCAAAAGAAATAATGAAGGGCTCCTGGGTGGTTCAGTCGGTTAAGCATCAGACTCTTGCTTCTGGCTCAGGTCATGATCTTGCAGGTTTGTGGGTTCGAGCCCCGCATTGGGCTCTGTGCTGACAAGTGTGGAGCCTGCTTGGGATTCTGTCTCTCCCTCCCTCTCTCTGCACCTCCCCCACTTGTTCTCTCTCTCTCACACACACTCAAATAACTAAAGAACCTTAAAAAAAAGAGAGAGAGAGAGAGAAATAATTAGTGTTGCAATGCCAGCTTTCCATGTAGCAAAGACAACCTATTTTAGTTACACACTAGTGTAACTAATGATCCCAGTTGGGCTAAGGGAAAGGAAAGGAACCTATCTATGTTTCCATCTGTCTGTCCTTCGATCTATGTATCTGCACATTGGAATGTCATTCTGGATTTTCCTCATTCAAAGGGCCCAGGCTGAAAGGCAACCCAGAGGCTTATTTCTAACAGAGACGAGTTGTTGATGTAATAAAACTCCCGCTGTGGTGGAGATGGCAATTTATTTTCAAATTAAATAGTAAACAGTGTTTCCATTTTCGTATCTCCCTACCTGGTAAGCAGAGTTGTATTTTCACTTGAAACTTTTCCTTAAGTCAGGGTACAACTCCCTTCCCTCTGCTTTGGGTGATGGGAGGCTGATATGTTTTTTTCAGATGACATCACAAGGAACATGCTGAGAGTGAGGAAAGTATTTAAGAAAGAAGACAATTGGTTTTATTAAGTGGTTATACCGTGAAATTAACTGGTAACTTTATCGATCTGTTCAGCTCAGTTTCTGTGATGTCCGACGTCCACGGTGGCAGGAAATAGGTAATAGGGAGGAATCGATCGCTGCTACTTCTTGGGCACACAATGGACTGCCTTTTCCCCCATCCACCCTCTATTGCTCACGACACATGACAATATTTCTGGGGATTTTTGTTGTTGTTGTTGTTTAGTTAAAAGAGACCCAGAGACAGACACAGAGATCAATGGAACAAAACAGAAACTCCAGAAATAGATTTACATAAATACAGCCATTCGATTCTTGACAAAAAGCATAAACACCATTCAGTGGAGGAAAAATAATTCTTCTTAACTAACAGGTATTGGAACAGGAAGTCATCCATAGGGAAGAAATAAACCTTAATAAAAAGCTCACACCTTGCATAAAGAAAGATTAACTCAAAACAGATCATACGTCAAAATGATAAGCATAAAATAATAAAGGTTTTAGAAGAAACACGGGATAAATCCTTGCAACATGGAGTTAGGTCAAGAGATCTTAGCAATGACACCAAATAGATGATCCATTAAAAAACAAAAAGGATAAACTAGATGTCATCAAATTTAAAAACTTCTGTTCTTCCAAAGATAAAAAAAGGAAGAGACAAGCTGTGGTCCAGGAGAATATATCTGAAAACTACCTATCCCACAGCGGACTTATGTCCAGAATATACGAGTTCTCAAACTCAACAGTAAGAACGCAAATAACACAATTAAAAAATGGGAAAGAGACTAGAACAGACACTTCACCAAAGAGCATATAAGGATGACAAACAAGCACATGAAAAGAGAGTCAATATCATCTATTTGAAGGACGCAAATTAAAAATACGTTAAGATACCATTACTTACATACGTATTTGAATGGCTAAAAAAATACTGACAATATCAGGTGCTGACAAGTACACAGGGCAACTACAACTCCGTACATTTCTGATGGGAATGTGAACTGGTACAGCTAGCCTGGAAAATGATCTGTAATTTCTCACACGGTTAAATATCAGTTTGACCCCCAACAATCCCACTGCTAGGTGTATAGCCTAGGGAAATGAAAACTTGGTTTACATAAAAACTTGTACGTGAACATTTATAGCAATTTCATTTGTGATAGTCAAAAACTGGGTACCACCGCAAAACTCTTCAACAGGTGAATGGACAAGTCAATTGTGGTACCTCCATACCTAGACCTCTAGGCAACAATAGAAAGCAACAAACTATTGATATACATAACGCAGATGAATATTAAAGACACAGCGCTGAGTGAGGGAACCCAGTACCGAAAGGTGACATACCGTAGGATTCCATTTATTTGGCATTCTCAAAAATTCTCAAAAAGAGATCAAGCTATAATGGTGGAGATCAGATCAGTGGTTGCCAGGGTGGTTGGGGTGAGGTGAGGGTTGTGACTATGAGCAGACGGCTGAGGGAACTTTTGGGGATGGGGGAGCTGTTCCGTATCCCAATGTTGGTGGGGTTTTTATGAATCTGTATATATGTTAAAACTCATAGAACTTTTCACCAAGAAAGTGTCACACAGATAATTTTTGTTTATTTTTGATTTATTCTGAGAGAGAGTGTGTGTGTATAAGTGAGCAGGGTAGGGGCAGAGAGAGACGGAGAGAGAGAATCCCAAGCAGGCTCCACACCATCAGCACAGAGCTAGATATGGGGCTCGATCTCACAAACTGTGAGATCATGACTTGAGCCCAAACCAAGAGTCAGACACTCAACTGACTGAGCTACCCAGGCTCCCCACCATGGATAACTTTAAAATAAAGAAACCCAATGATATTGCTTGTAATGAAAATAAAATCAAATTACCAGATTCCTCATAATATATTCTGTGTTATTTTACTGAAAAAAATTAAGTATTGTGTGAAGTAATTGAATAGTGCCTTTAAAAAAAAAGACTTTTTTGAGCAGTTTTAGGTTCACAGACAAGTTGAGAGGAAGGTACGGAAAGTTCCCATATATCCCCACCTCCCGTACATGCACAGCCTCCCCCATTGCCAACATCTGCCACCAGAGCAGTACATTTGTGCAGCTGCTGAACCTCATTATCACCCAAAGAGGGTTGTATCATCAGTGTTGTTGAATTTTATTTGCTGATTTTTAAATTTTTTGGTTGTTGACCTAGGGTTTACAACTAATTCAAGTCTACTTTCAAATAACACGATACCACTTTATGGGTAGTATGAGTACCTTACAATAACAAAATAATCCTAACTCCTTCCTCCCATCTCATCTATCCCTGGTGTCACTGCTATCATTCATTTTACTTGTATATAAGAATACACAGGTAGTAATATACATACAATATGCATAAGCATACATAATTGAATACACCGTTGCTATTATTTTGAACAAACCATTTCCTGTTCACTCAATTAATAAGAAAAATAAAAGTTTAACAAATATCATTAAAATGTCTATACTACCCAAAGCAGTCGACACATTTAATGCAATGCCTATCAAAATACCAACAGCATTTTTCACAGAACTAGAACAAACAATTTTAATATTTGTATGGAACCACAAAAGACCCCAAATAGCCAAAATAATCTTGAAAAAGAAAAGCAAAGCTGGAGATATCACAATTCCAGACTTCAAGTTATATTACAAAGCTGTAGTCATCAAAAAGTATGGTACTGGCACAAAAACAGATACGTAGATCAACAGAACAGACTAGGAAACCCCGAAGTGAACCCATGATTACGCGGCCAATTAATCTTCCACAAAGCAGGAAAGGACATCTAATGGGAAAAAGACAATCTCTTGAACAAATAGTGTTGGGAAAACTGGACAGCGACATGCAAAAGAATAAAACAGGACCAATCTCGTTTACCATACATAAAAACAAACTCAAAATGGATTAAAGACCTAAATGTGAGACCTGAAATCATCATAGAAGTCCTCAAAGAAAGCACAGGCAGTAATTTCTCTGACATTGGCACCTGACATCTGACATTGGTCTCCTGAAGCAGGGGAAAGGAAAGTAAAAATAAACTATTGGGGGCACCTGGGTGGCTCAGTCAGCTAAGCATTCGACTCTTGATTTCAGCTCAGGTCATGATCTCACAGGTTTGTGGGATCAAGCCCCCATTGGGTCTACACTGATGGCATGGAGCCTGCTTGGAATTCTCTCTCTCCCTCTCTCTGCCCCTCCCTTGCTTGCGCTCGTTTTCCCCCCGACCCAGACATAAAAAAATTAAAAAAATAAACTACTGGGACTACATCAAAAAACTTCTGCACAGCAAAGGAAATAATCAACAAAACTAAAAGGACACTCTTGGAATGGGAGAAGATATTTGTGAATGACATATTTGATAAAGGGTTAGTATCCAAAACAATATAAAGAACTTATAAAACTCAACACCCAAAAACAATCCAATTAAGAAATGGGCAGAAGACATAAACAGACATGTCTCCAAAGAAGACATCAGGGAAATACAAATCAAAACAACGAGATATCATTTCACACCTATCAGAATGGCTAAAATCAACAACAGAAGAAACAACAGGTGTTGGCGAGGATGTGAAGAAAGGGGAACCCTCTTGCACTGTTGCTAGGAATGCAAACTGGTGCAGCCGCTGTGGAAAACAGTAGGGAGGATCCTCAAAAATCTAAAAATAGAACTACCGTATGATTCAGCAATTGTACTACTAGGTATTTACCCGAAGAATAAAAAAATACTAATTCAAAGGGATATGTGCACCCCGATGTTTATAGCAGCATTATTTACAACAGCCAAGATACGGAAGCAGCCCAAGTGTCCACTGATTCATGAATGGATGAAGAATAGGTGGTATTTATACACAATGGAACATTATTCAACCCTAAAAATGAATGAAATCTTGCCATTTGCAACAACATGGATGGAGCTAGAGAGTATTTTGCTAAGCGAAATCAGTCAGCCAGAGAAAGACAAATAGCATATGATCTCATTCATATGTGGAATTTAAGAAGCATAACAAATGATCCTGGGGGAAAAAAAAGAGACAAACCAAGAACCAGACTCTTAACTATAGAGAACAAACTGAAGGTTCTCGGAGGAGGCGGGAGATGGGTAACACAGCTGATGGGGGTTAAGGAGTGCACTTGTGAACACCGGGTGGTGTGTGTAAGTGTTCAAACACCGTATTGTACACCTGAAATTGATATTACATTGTATGGAATTTAAATTCTAACTGGAATTTAAATAAAACCCTAAAAAAATTAGAAACAAAAAGTTTTTATTTTACCTTCTTCAATGCTCATCTTTTTCTTTCTGTAGATCCAAGTCTCTATACGCTGCACCTTTCGTGGTTGTCCTACAGTCTTTAGGTGTGTTTAGTGAGTCTGTGCCCTTGGACTGTGACCTTCTAGAGTTTCTCCATTTTTTCTTCTCTTCTGAAGTGAGACAGGAGTTGGCTACTTTTCTTCGTCCCCAGGGAGGGTTAAAGGTGACTGGGGTTGAGAATTTCCTTTCTCCCAAGTCAGTTCGTGGTAAGACCCTCGCAGGTTTGGCTTTGGGTAACTCGTTTCTGCTAAAGGGGGGCCCCTTGTCAGAAAGAACAGATTGCTGGGGTATATTTAAGAATGGTTCCTTCTCGCTCCCCCATAGGAAGCGTGAGGATATTTTTTTTTTCTGGTAATGACTGTGAGGATCTGGTAGAGATCCTGGAGGTAACTGTGGAGGCCTCTCCTGACTGGGCGCCTGGAGTTTTTATCTCCGAGTTCTCTGCACTGAGCCCGTGGCAGTGTACCCACCACCTGACGCCGGTCCCCACCCCTCGCTCCATGCTTCTGCTCTAAGCGCAGACGCTCTGTATTCACCTGTCTGTCTCTTCCATTTGGAAGGCAGTGGTCTGCCTGTGGCGTGTTCTGGCTTACGAATCCGAGAAGAATTGCTGATTTTTTAGTCTGTTCAGCGTTTTCCTTGTTAGGATGTGTGGCGGCTTCCAAGCTCCTTACATGTGGAATCAGAGACCAGACGTCCAGTAGTGTCGGTTTTGAACTCTCATTGTTAGATCTCCTATACCGATTATTAAAATGCTAGTAATGGCTTTAAACTTTAAAATGAGACTAACAAGTCAGATTGAAATAATTAAGTCTAATATTACGAGTGAAAGATCAGGAGGGTCATTCTGGACATGTGTATGTCCTATTACTGCCTTGGACAGTGGCCTTTCGGAATAATACGTTTTAATAACCAGGTGTCCTGGAATTTTGTGAAGACAATGTAGGAGGAAGGAGGTGGGGGAAGAAAAATACGGAATGAAGTCAACAGTTGTTATTTTGGGATGGTGGAATGATTATGGGCTTTTTTGGTGTGCATTTGTTTTTATACATTTTCTACAATGAGCATATGTTATTTATAATCAGAAAAAAAAGGTGTAAATGCTACAAATGCTATTTAAAATAAAACACTCATTTCTTTATTTTTTAAATTTATTTTCATTTTTGAGAGAGAGAGAGAGCAAGCAGGGGAGAGTGGCAGAGGGAGAGACAGAGAATTCCAAGCAGGCTCCATGCTTAGCATGAAGCCCTGATGAGGGGATGTTCTCACAAACCATGGGATCATGACCTGAGCGGAAATCAAAAGCAGAGCCCAGCCAACTGAGCCATCCAGGTGTCCCTAAAACACTCACTTCCTGATGCTTCCCTTGTATTTGCTTTCTAGTTTTGCCAATATTATTCTGCATAATTAGAAAACAGATTCGGGGCACCTGAGTGGCTCAGCCGGTGAAGCGTTCAACTTCGGCTCAGGTCAGGATCTCATGGTTTCGTGGGTTTGAGCCCCGCGTAGAGCTCTGTGCTGACACCTCAGAACCTGGACCTGCTTTGGATTCTGTGTCTCCCTCTCTCTCTGCCCCTCCCCAGCTCACTGTCTCTCTCTCAAAAAATAAATTTTAAAAAAATTAAAAAAAGAAAACAGATTCAATTTTGTAAAAGTTTCAATGTAGGAAAATATTATTAGCACAACTGTAAAGTACATATGTCTGTGCTTATTTTCTTTATTAAGATGTATCATGCTGAGGCAGAAACAATTGGAACAAAAAACCCCATAAAAATATATGTAGGTCAGAGGCAGTAAGAGAACATTCATAAATCATTTTGCCCTTCACATCTATCTTTCAAAGTAGCTATGCAATTTCAAGGGCAAGCACCTGACAGAAATATTTGCAAGTACACTGGGAAATTTTAAGAGAATCTTCAGGGGCCCCTGGGTGGCTCAGCCAGTTAAGCATCTGACTTTGGCTCAGGTCATGATCTCATGGTTTGTGGGTTCGAGCCCCATGTCGGGCTCTGTGCCTACAGCTCAAAGCCTGGGGCCTGCTTCGGATTCTGTGCTTCCTTCCCTCTCTGCCCCTCCCCCACTTGCACTCTCTGTCTCTCTCTCAAAAAAATAAATGAACATTAAAAAAAATTTAAAAGAATCTTCAGACTACACAGTCAAACTCATTGAGCTCTGCTGGGTGCCAACAGTGCAAAGATCCTATTGATTCCATAGGCTCCTTCCTTAGGTAAAGTTGGAGAGTCAAAGTATAAAGAAAGGTGTCATCAGCCCTGTGCTGATGGGTCATGTCCTAGCTGGCCCAGACAGAAATTGCTGCAGGAAGGCTGAGAGCACACTGAGGACGTGAGTGCTCTGAAAGGAAGGTGGGAGGACTAGAGACACTGTCAGGGACCATGGTCAGAGAAGTCCATCGGGAAGATGCCTGACTAGTCTGGAGAGATTACATAAGGCACTGAATTCAAGGCTAGGATATTTTGATTTTTCTCTGTAGGCAGTGGAGAGCCTTTGAAGGATTTTGAACAATACATTGATATGATAGATTTTGTTCCTTTGGGGCACCTGGGTGGCTCCGTCAGTGAAGCATCCGACTTTGGCTCAGGTCATGACCTCAAAGTTCATGAGTTCAAGCCCAGCATCAGGCTCTGTGCTGACGGCTTGGAGCCTGGAGCCTACTTCGGATTCTGTGTCTCCCTCTCTCTCTGCCTCTCTCCTGCTCATTCTCAGTCTCTCTCTCTCACACACACACAAAAAATAATAGACATTAAAAAGAATTTAAAAAATTGTTCTTTAACTTACTTTGCAACTAGTTTTGTACGGGATTATCCATCTCTACTAGCCTGTTAGCCTTGCAGGAAGAGACTGTGTCTGGTTTGCTGTTGTCATGGGACTCAGAACTGATACTAGACACTTCTACAGTGCAAATCGGAGAAGGGCGGCCCTTTCCCCAATCCTGCAAGGCTAATGTATGGTGAGCTAGCCACATGTGCGTTAGCAAGATCCTCCAGGGAGAAGAGTCCACACAAGGTTTCATGGGTTGGTGAGCAGAGAATGCTAGGTTTCAGCCCCACCCGCCCCTCACCCAGGTAACCTTGACCAGTAGACCACCTAACATTAGCTGGAGGCCCTGAGAACCACATGTAGGGGATAGTTCAGAAGTGATCCCACTAGGCAGTCAACCAGGGTAATAGCAGTGGGGTTAGAAAGAAGAGGAGAGGTCTGAGCGGCAATTCCACCCTCCTGCACTTTGACTGCAATGGCTGCTCTAAGAGATCCTGGGTATCATCTACCACAAGCACAGGACTTTCTTACAAATTGGCTCCATTCAGCTCCTCAGTGACATCTCTACTAGAAAACTCTGTTTTCAAAGTCTTGTCTGAAGGCATTGGCTTCTCCATGGATTGGTCCTAGTCCTCTAGTCTCATTTGGGGGTGTTCAAACATGAGAGCTTACTCAGGAAGCTTGTGTGTGTGTGTGTGTGTGTGTGTGTGTGTGTGTGTGTGTGTGTGTGTTTTGTTTTTTGAGTTAATAGTACTTACAAATACCTGTCTTAGAAAGAAGCTGTGAAGAATGTTGAACAACTGGTTGGCAATAATATTCTGGTGGTGGAAAGGACATGGTGGGGGTGGGGAGAGAGATTATTTCTCTTACGAGTTTCTGGAACATACGTGAAGGCCATTTCTATCAAAGAGAGGCTCCCCCAAACCCCAGACCACTCAAAGTCTACTAACCCAGAAACACTTGTTTGGCATTTCTGGTGGCTCCATCTTGGTCTCTTTCATTGGCGTTTCTCTTTCACCAAACATCTCTTTGCCAGAGTTCCTTCTGGTGTGGTCTTGTGTCTTAGTTTTCACTTCCTCTACAGGTTCCTTTAGCAGTCCTATCCACTCCCATGATGCCCCATATGCCCCACTGCCATGACTTTTACAGATGCTGTCTAGCTCCTGCCTCTCTTCCAAACACCAGCCCTCAGAGCCTCTTGACCATTTGGCATTGCCTTCTAGATTTCTTGAAGATGTCTCAAAAATCAACATAACTGAAACCTAACTGATTACTTTTCATTTTTCATCATAAAGGTCATATATTCTCATAGTAACAAGTGAAACCATTTGAAATATAAAAAGAAAAGAGTAAACTCTACATTGCCACACACGTACCATTTAGGTTTTGTTTTTGCTGTTTCTTTTTACAAAAAAAAAAGAGAGAGATAATATTATATACACTTTCTCTGCATCTTGCCCTCTAACAGTGTAGTGGAGAAATCCCCACCCCCTTGCCTACCACGTTTACTGCTATAGACAGGATTCACTCTTTACATAGTTGTATAGTCGTCCATGATATAAGTGTGCCAGGGTTTACGCTACTTCTAATGGGCATTCGAGACGTCTGCCTGGAAACAATGCTGCGATTCATCTATATTTTTCAGCAGTCTAGAATGGCTTAAGTAATATAAGACACATCTTTTCTTGAAAGCTTAGCTACAACTCAGCTGCCAAAACACTCTGGCCTGGTCCGGTCCTTTTAAAAGTGAAAAATCTCCTTTTGAACATCTCCCAAGGTTACTGATAGGTTTGGCTTTTCTACCTCCTTTAGGGTCAGTGTTGGCAGTTTACATTTGACTCAAAAGGGGAAGGAAAGGAAAAGTAAGATAAAAACAGAGAGGGAGGCAAACCATAAGAGGCTCTTAAATAGAACAAACTGAGGGTTGCTGGAGGGGAGATGGGGGGATGGGCTAAACGGGTGATGGACATTGAGGAGGACACTTGTTGGGATGAGCACTGGGTGTTGTATGTAAGTGATGAATCACTAAGCTCTACTCCTGAAACCAAGACTATGCTCTATGTTAACTAACTTGAACCTGAATTTAAAAGAAATCATCCATTCCACCCATTTTCAAGTTTACTGCCACAGACTTTTATATAGTAATGTTCCTTTATGATCGTTTTCATCTCTTTCGTACTAAATTCTTGATGCTTCTCTCAAATCTGCCCTTCGTCCCGTTTTATGGAGATCGGAAAAAGGAACCACCATCATCCCCAAACTGAAGTCATCTTTGCCTCTTTCCAATGCTTCTCCTTCCACATTCAATCTTCCATTCAACTCTGCCTGCTTCCAAAAGGGCCCTTGGGTCCATGCATCCAATCCTGACCACCTGTGCCACAGCTTCTCCACGTCACCATCATGTTTCCTGGACTATTCCAGTGTAAATCATCCCTCCATGCCTCACTTGTACCTCGGCACCACTTCCACAATGGGGAGAGCAATCTTTTTTTTTTAAAGGAGGGAAAAAACCCAATTTCTATTACATGTATATATATGGGAGCCCCAAAGAGATGTGAGACTCCTGGGGTGAACATTCTTAAAATTCCCATTGGACCATATCACTCTCCTGCTGAAACTCTTGCATGGAATTGCTTTTTTTAAGTTTATTTATTTATTTTGAGAGAGAGAGAGAGAGAGAGAGCGAGAGAGAGAGAATGGGAGGGGCAGAGAAAGAGAGAGAGAAAGCGAATTCCAAACAGACTCCAGAGCCCAACCTGGGGCTTGAGGCTTGATCCCACAAACCATGAGATCATGAACTGGGCCGAAATCAGGAGTCGGATGCTTAACCAACTGAGCCACCAGGCGTCCCTGGAATTGCACTGCGTCCCAGATTCCTGCCTACTTCTCAACTCTCATTCTCACTATTCTTCTCCCCTATTCCCATAAAATTTTAGCCCCAATGACCTTTTCTTATTTCTCTAAAAGCACCAAGCTGGAAAGCATGGCTTCTTTAATAAGTGCTGGTGTAAAAACTGGCCCTTCATCCTGAAGGAAATTAAGATTTCTTCACCCTACCTCACACCATATTTTTAAGGTAAAATAAATTCAAATTTCTTAAATCTTGAACCAAATTTTAAGAGAGTATATGTAAAATCTAGGAATCGGGTTCTAACCAAGAAACCCAGAAGCTATATAAGAAAATACAGATATATTTGATGATACAAACATTAAAACTAATCATGTGAACAAAGGCACCACAAAAAAAACTAAAAAGGTAAATAATAGTTTGAGATAAAATACTCACAAGGTAAATGAAAAAAAAGGTCACACTATATGTGTTAACAAAGAGCTCTTACAAATGATAAGAAAAAGACAAATATTCCCAATAGAAAATATAGGCAACAGAAAATAAAAGAATCTTTCTCTCTCTCTTTCAGCGTTTCCTTCAGAAGGAAGGAAACATTGTCAGTTCAAGTATGAAAATATTCTGGCAATATCTATCAAAATTAAAAAAAATATATCCCAGAGGGGCACCTGTGGCTCAGTTGGTTGAGCATCTGACTCTTGATTTTGGCTCAGGTCTTGATCTCAGTCCTGAGAGTGAGCCCTGCTTTGGGCTCTGTGCTGAGCATGGAGCCTGCTTGAAACTTTTTCTCTCCCTCTCTCCACCCTTCCTCTGCTCACACGCACACACGCTCACTCTCTCTTTCAAAATAAATAAATGAATATTTAAATATATAGATCCCAGAAATCTCACCCTTAAAAATCCAACCCAAAGAAATAATCATAATAAGAATATCAGATACAAGTAATGATGATGATACCATCAATAATAATAGTTAACATATATGAAACACATTTCATATGCCAGGTCCTGTTTTCAGTATTTTACAAATATTATGCCCCTTTATCTACATGGCAACCCAATGAGGTAAGTGTTATCATTATTTCCCTTTTACAAGTGAGCTAGAAAATATAAGGAGGCATATGATAGCATTATTTATAATGGAAACAAAGGGTTTGCCTAGCAATGGCGGAATAGTTGAATAGAATGGGACCATCTAGGGGCGCCTGGGTGGCTGAGTCAGTTAAACATCTGACTTCCACTCAGGTCATGATCTCATGGTGGGTGAATTCGAGCCCCCTATTGGGCTCTGTGCTGAAAGCTCCGATTCTGTGTCTCCCTCTCTCTCTGCCCCTCCCCACTGCTAATGCTCTCTCTCTCTCTCTCAAAAATATATAAACATAAATTTTTTTTTAAATATGACCACCCATATCATACGACAGTGTGCAACTATTTGAAAGAATGATTTGGATTTGTGGTTCTCAACCCTGGCTAAATGCAGAATCATTTGGGAAGCATTTGAAAAACATAGATGTGTGGACCCAACTCCAATTAAATCAGCATCTGGGGGCAGTGTGTGTGTGTGTGTGTGTGTGTGTGTGTGTTTATGGAACATTTCCAAACATTTTCCAATGTTATGGAATATTTCCAAACATGTATATATATTCCATATATATATATATGGAAAATGTTTGGAATATGTATGTACATATATATATATATACATGGAATATATGTATATACATATATATATATATATGGAAAATGTTTGGAAATATACAGATGTAGTTGCTATTAGTTAAGAAATGGGGTACAAATGGTCCATGAGTCTGGAACCGAGAGAGAGGAGGCAGAGAGAGGATGGGAAGAAAGTAAAAAAGAAAAATAGGCTTTAAACTGAAGTTTACCATATAAAACAGCATATATTCTCATAGTAGTTATATCAAGGAAGCGAGATTTTCGGTAATTTTTAATACTTAAATGTATAAAAATATATGTTCTATAAGCATGTCATTTATATAATCTCCGCCCCGCCCCCCCTTGTGTTGCTCTTAGTTCACATGATGTCCTCTGCTGGAACAAGGTTTCTTTGATCATTTCCCTGGCTAACTCTTATCCTTGAGGCTTCAGAATTCCTTTGAGATGGATTTGTTCCCTCTCATGCTCAACCCTGTCCTATTGTCCTTTGCTTCTAAAGCACTTATCACAGTTTGAAATTATTTGTGTGGCTCTTAGTCTGTCTCCCCGTCTAGAGTAGAAGCCACAAGAGTTCAGGGACCAGGTCCGTTTTGCTCTCCATCAAATTCCCAGTGCCATGCCCAGTGTTGGGCACATAGGGGGTCTCCAAAAAAAAAAAAACAAACCTTAGTAACCACTTGGATCATTTCTCTGTATTTAATAACTTTCCACACATTCTTTCCTTGTGCTTTAATGAGATTTTGTGGTCTTTGATGTCTGGGACTGTGTCTTACACCTTTTTGTTCTCTTGAAATCTCAACTGATCTGTCTGTGGCCAATTTGATATGTTGCTAACCCCTGTTTCCCTCCAGAGCGTCACCATTTTCCTTTATATTGTGCTCACTGCTGCTGTCACTTTCTCCTGCTGCTCTGGGAGAAAGATCAATTGGAATAAGGGACCCAATCATCCTAGAGGGTTCCGTCCTTTTAACTACACTTCAGCTCCTTTGATTCTACTTTGATGGTCATCAGTTGCTAAGTAAGTTACCATTCCCTTTTTTGTGAGCTCCCCCCTCCTCTAGCCCCCAGTGGTAGAGTTTCCTATCCCATCTTGGTATTAACTGAATGATGTCCCTCGCAAATTCCTATGTCGAATTTCTAACCCCCAGTACCTCAGAATGTGACTGTATTTGGAGGCAGGACCTTTCAAGTGGTAATAAAATGAACATGAGACCTTGTGAGTGGGCCCTGAGTCCAATCTGACCAGTGTCTTTGTAAGAAAAGGAAGACACAAGGATGTACCTACACAGAGGAAAGGCCATGTGAGGACACAGGAGAAGGCAGCCATTTGAAAGCAGCCTCAAAAGAAACCGACCCTACTGGAACCTTGATCTTGATCTTGGTCTTCTGGCCTCCAGAACTGTGAGAAAATTAATTTCATTGTGGAAGCCACCAACCAGTTGGTGGTATTTCTGTTACGGCAGCTCTAGCAGATGAACACACTCACGTGGGTTTCCCACAGCTGGACAGAGACCTCTCGGTAGTACCACCCTATGTTGTCCTCCCTCCTACCAGTCAAACAGTTGCCCTAGGAAGGGTGAACAACCTTTCAGCTGATGTCTTCTGAAGGGTGAGTTTCTTGCTTTTCTGGAGCAGGTTTCTGATACTTTTTCCACCTCTCCCAGAGGTTGGGGACAAGGTTCCTCTTCACACCGGAGTCTCAATCTTAGGACCACAGGAAGCTCACTATTACCACAGCCCCAGGTTTATTATTTCTCTTCAGGAGGCCTAGCAGGTACTCTTCACATGAGTCTCCTGATACTCAATCTTGGTAACACAGAGTTCTTGATTTAGGCATCCAAATCAGGAATCTACTAAAGTTAAATCTTTCTTCTGAGCTTTCCCTCAGGACTTCGGGAACCCAAGAAAGCTACGTTGGAGATAGCCCTTCCTTTGAGAAAGGAAAACCTCTCACAATACATGCTGGAAGCATCATCACCGAAAGGAACACTCAGACCCCACTTCTGTTTCACTACTCAGAAACCACAATATTTGTTATTGAAACATGATTAAGGAAACCAAATACCAAGGAAAACGTGGCTTTTTACCATAGGTTTATGACAGTTTATAATCTACAGTCAATGTTGGGAAAATAAAATTTGGCCTTTTGGGTTCTGTCAATAAAAATGATCAAGGTCAAACCATCCATACAAAACAATAATGATAATAAAAATAGAAAAAAAAAGTAATAAGGCTGATATCTAAACATCAATGAGTCTTTATTTTTAAACATTTCATTAAAAAAAAAAAACACTCTTGGAACAAAGTGCCAAATGACTTGTACCAAAGGAAATAAGTCTTATATTTGGCTGTAGTTCCTAACCTCATCATACAAACACTAAAAGTTTGTCATTACCAAGTCTCTGCCTTGTATCTAAGCTTGCTTGGGGTCATGGGATAAGGAGTCCGATTTGCATAACTTAGTATATTTTTACTGTCTTCATTTTGCACTCTAACATCAGGAGAGGCAACACAATATTTTAAACTCTGCGCATTGAAAGTGTATGACAAAGTCCTATTAACAAAGGACATGTATGTTAAGTCCCCTTCTTCCGCACTGTAATGCCTGTCACAGCTACCTGCCAATTCATTCTCTCTCTGTCATTACCATGACAACCCCCATCAGTCATAAGCAGCCAGAACAACCAGGAAGTAAAGACTAAGCCTTTATCCCCAACTCATGTGACTTTATTTCAAATAACAATCTCGTTTTTCGGTAAGCTCTTGCCTCATTACAACATCGAATAGCCAGTCATTAGCACTGGGGAGATCCAAGGGCTTATGGGCTCTTTCCACCTAGGACTGCTTAGATTCTGGTTTCCTCTTCAATATCCAATTGAGAGTATGATTAAATAAATCCTTAGTTTTCCAGCTCAATCAAATTATACCCCAATCATTAAATGAGACTAAAATGATCCAAGATTAAAGGCAAGGTTGAATGATACTAGGCAACCAATAAATCATATGAAAGCCCTATCAGAAAGGAAATGGAAGAAACAACATACAGGTCAACTACATCTGCAGTTTTTTGTATCCTAGCTGGGGTGCCTCGTACAATTTGCCGCAACTTCTTTTGATTAACAATCTCTAGAAGCTTCCCAAGCCAAAATATCTGTTATAAACATTTCGGGTTCATTGAAATGATACAGTTAAAGATATAACGAACCATGGCTATAATTACTGGGGACTTATATAATAGCTTTTCTCCACAAGCTGAGGACACAGTAATTATTCTTCATATAGTTTGTAATCTGGAATTGGGTAAAAGCCAACTACTCCTAGAGAGACTGCTACATAAAATAGAAGAATAAATAACTGACAAATCTGTCTGCCATTTGAGGGTCTATCCATGACTTAGTTTTAATCTCTTGATAAGTGAATTTTACATTTTCTACCTTAAAGCCTTAAGTAAAATCTATAGATTAGCTATGTGTGCATTTAAATGAAGCTGTAAAACAGTGATAATGCTTTTCTTTTCATTAAATATGGCACCAAACTGAAAAGTTGCAAAAGCATGGAAGAGAAATGAAAAGGACCCATTTTAATGATGGGAGAAACACAGACACTTAATTGTAATGCAGGGTGAGAGGAAGTACAACAGTGATAAATACACACAAGATCATCGACGGTGCTCAAGTAAATAAAAGCAATGTTGCCAGCAGGTTAGGGAAAAACTTCACTGAAGAAGGAACATTTAGACTGAGTCTTAAAGGTGAAAAGGATTCATGGGGATGTTCAGGACGGTAAGGATGCTCATGACAGGAAAATGGCAGATTCAAAAGCATGGGAGTAAGTGATGTCAGTGAAAATGGCAAAGACCTTCAAAAATTCTCTCCCCCATAAAAATAATGAGAAAACTTGGCAACAATGGTCAAAATCAACTTTTTCAGAAAGCAGTAAACTAATTAAAGCCTTACAGCAATCTGGGCAGGATTTACTCAAGAAAAACAACTTAGGGGCGCCTGGGTATCTCAGTCAGTTAAGCATCCAACTCTTGATTTTGGCTCAGATCATGATCTCCCAGTTGTGAGATCAAGCCCCATGTAGGGCTCCACACCAAGCACAGAGCCTGCTTGAGATTCTCTCTCTCTCTCTGCCCCTCCCCTGCTCATGCTTTCTCTCTCTCAAAATAAATAAACATTAAAAAATAAATAAAAGTAGCTGAATCTTGGTAAAAAGAAAGCATTTTGTGGTGTTTTAACTTTTCCTCTATCTCACTCACCACTCCAGAGTAGCCTTGAAAATTAGCAGCCCATAATCATGATGAAAACAAGCAGGCTGGCAGCCACCAGAAGAAACAGAACAGGGATGGAGTTTCTCCACAGCCTCATTCCCAGAGAATTATCGCTACTTCGCCTGGCTAGTAATTCCTGTTCTTGCTGCCTATATTGACCTCACTTGCTGTCTATTACTTGACTTGACTCCAGGTCCTTCCAGTACAAACAGATTTTTCCCTAAGTACATTTGTCAAAACAATTAGCATCAATAGTTTTACTTCATCGCTACCCAAAGAGGTGAGTAATAGTTGGAATAAACAGTAGACTAACCAAGAACTTAAACAGAAGAACTGGAGAATGAGATCTTCCTAGAGGCTTTGGAAAGCTCCTAGGTATTTCTGGGAATCCAAAAGGCTATGCCTCTACACATGGTTGTGCACATTCCCATGGGATAAAACATGCTCAGGAAGACCTGAAAAAAGCCTATGCTCTCACCTCTGGCTGACTTAAGGCTCCACACCAAGCAGGAAAGTTGCAAAGTTGAAAACTGCCTGGCTGTCTGTTGAAGGCATGTCCCAACACATGACAGATTCCTTTGGCAAAGGCTGGGAACCATATTGGTTCCAGATTAAGGAAACCTCTGTCCAATCACTAGTTGACCAGTGAGCTAAATGAGCAGAGACATCAATGGCCACACACAACATAGAACACAGACAACAGAATTAGTCCAGTAGTGGGATGACATATACCAGGGGCTAAAAGGAAGAGAAAAAAAACAACCTGTCAACCAAGGATTCTATATCAAGCAATGTCATCCTTCAAAAATGAAGATTTTTGCAGATAATCAACAACTAAGAGAACTTACAGACTGACTCTACAGGAAATACTAAAAGGTGTCCTTCAAGCTAAAATAAAAGGACACTAGGCAGGAGGTTGAATCCATATAAAAAATGAGCATCAGTAAAGGAAGCAATAACAAAATTAGAGAAAGAGACAATTGTTAAACAATAGTAGTTGAAAGCTCCAATACCCCGCTTTCAATAATGGGTAGAAGAACTAGACAGAAGATCAACAAGGAAACAGAAGACTTGAACAACACTATAAAGCAACTAGACCTGACAGACCTCTATAGAACACTCACCTACCAACAGATAGGATATACTTTCTTCTCAAGAGCACATTCTTCAGGAGAGACCATTTGCATGGCCAAAAAGAAAACACCAATATTTTTTTTAAAAGGACAGAAATCACCTGAAATATGCTCTTCAATCACAAAAGAATTAAATTAGAAATCTATAACAGTAAGAAATTTGGGAAATTCAAAAAGAGCAAAAATTAATCCACACACTCCTGAATAACAAACAGGTCAAAAATGAAATCACAAGAGAAATTTTAAAAGACTTTGAAATGAAAACACAACATACCAACACTTATGGGATGCAGGTAAAACAGTGCTTAGCAGAATTTATAGCTGTAAATGCCTACATTAAAAGCAAAGAAAGATCTCCAATCAGTAACTTCAACTTCTGCCTAAAGAAACTAAAAAAGAAGAGCAAACTAAACTCAAGGAAAACTGAAAGTAGTAAGTAATAAAAATGAGAGTGTAAATAAATAAAACATAAAATAGAAAAATAATGGAGAAATATCAGTGAAACCAAAAGTTGGTTGTTTGAAAAGATCAATGAAATTGACAAACCTTTAATTGGAATGACCAAGAAAAAAAGGAGGCATCTCAAAATACCAAAATCAAGAGTGAAAAAGGAGACATCACTAGGAATCCTACAGAAGTACAAAGGAAATAATAATAAGGGAACACTGACCACTTGTATGCTAACAAATTAGAAAACCTAAATGGACACATTTTAGTAAGACACAAACTATCAAAACTGACTCCAGAAGGAATAGAACATTTCAATAGACCTAAAACAAATAAAGAGTTTTAATTCATAATCAAAAAACTTCCCAGGGAAAAAAAAATACCTCGGGACCAGATGGCTTCACAGGTGAATTCTACCAAACAATTAAAAAAGAATTTAGGGGCACCTGGGTGGCTCAGTCAGTTGAGCATCCAACTCGTGGTTTTGGCTCAGGTCATGATCTCATAGTTTGTGGGTTTGAGCTCTGTTTCAGGGTCCATACTGGCAGTGCAGAGCCTGCTTGGGATTGTCTCACTCCCTCTCTCTCTGCCCCTTCCCTGCTTTTGCACATTCTCTCGCTCAAAATATATAAACTTAAAAAAGAAATAAAGAATTTACACCAATTATTTAAAAACTCTTCCAAAAGAAATAGAAGAGGAGGAAACACTTCCCAACTTATTTTATGAGGTCATACCCAAAGCTGACAAAGACATCACAAGCAAAGAAAACTATCGAGCAATACTCCATGAGCACAGACTGAAAAATCCTTAAAATACTAGCAAACCAAATCCAGCAACATATATAAGGAACATACATACACAATGACCAAATGGGATTTACTGCAGGAACACAAGGTTGTTTTAACATATAAAAATATGTAACACACTATATGCATACTATAAAGAACAAAGCTCACACGATAAGCTCAGTAGAGCTGAAAAAGCATTTGACAAAATCCAACACCTTTTCCTGATAAAAAATGATAATCAACAAGTTATGAAGTTTGTTAGACCATCTATGTAAATGGCAATCTACTAAAAGCCCAAACTAACATCACACCTGATGGTGAAAGACCTGATGATCTCACAGTTTGAGAGTTTGAGCCCCGCATCAGGCTCTGCACTGACAGTGCTGAGCTTGCTTGGGATTCTCTCTCTCTCTCCCACTCTCTCTGCACCCCCCAAAATAAATAAATAAACAAAATAAAAGAAAGTCAAATTAATCATGTGGACAAATCTGAAAAACCTCTGCAAAAATGCAAAGAAAAAAGACAAAAATATTAAATGATGAGAAGGTGATGTATATGAAGGAAAGACAATGGAGACCCAACATGGAAAATCGGTACGCCTTAAGAAGAAATCAGAATAAATAGGATAGAATCATTAATTAAATAAAAAATTGAAGAAAACCTTCATCCACTGAAAAAAAAGGATCTGAATCCAGGGAATAAATGACTCATGCGTTCCGTACAACATAAATGAAGAGACAGATACGTTAGACCTGCCCAAGCAAATCTTTATAATTTGAGTGATAAGCAAAGAATTCTACCAACATCCAGGATGGAGGAAAACAACCTAAAAAGGGGCAAAAACTGAGGTGGCCTCAGACTTCTCAACAACAATAAGTGACAGACTACAACAAGTTGACAAAGGTTTGAAGGAAAATGTTCTTATCCATCATGAAGCCAGCAAAAACATTCTCAAGATATCTAAGAATCTAGAAAGCATACAGCTATATAGCCAGCGTGAAAAATGTACTCAAGTTCATGAGGACAACTGGATTTCCATAGCCCAAAGAATGAAGTTACCTTACAAATCTATGAAAATTAACTCAAAATGGATGAATGACCTGCATGTAAACACTAAAACCGTAACACCCTTAGCAGAAGATATAAGGGAAAAGCTTGTGACATTGGATTTGGAAGTGATTTGTTGGATATGATACCAAAAGCATAGGTGACAAAAGTAAAAATAGATAAATTAGACTGTATCAAAACTAAAACCTGGTGCATCAAAGGACATTATCAAGAGATTGAAAAGACAACATACAGAATAGGAGAACATACTTGCAAATATTTCTGAGAGATTGATATACAAAATATATAACGAACTCTTACAACTCAACAAAGAAGCAACTCAACTTAAAAATGGGCAAAGGACTCGAATAATTATTTTCCAAAGATCTTCAAGTAGCCAATAAGCACATTAAAAGATGTTCAGCATCTCGAATCACTAGGAATGCAAATCAAAACCTGTAGTGAGATACCTACCACTGCACATCCATTAGAATGGCTCTAATTTGAGAAATTGGAAAATAACAGAGATGTTGGGGAGGATGTGGAGAAATTAGAACTTTGTGCATTGATGCTGGAAATGTAAAATACTGCAGCCATTGTGAAAAATGGCATAGCAATTCCTCAAAAAGTTAACCATTTAATTACCACGATATAGCAATTCACTTCTGGGTATATACTGAAGGGAAATCAAGGCAGAAACTCACACAGTTACTGCACACCTACATTATTTTATTTTATTATTCTCAAGTGAGTTAACATACAGTGTAGTCTTGGCTTCAGGGGTAGAACGCAGCGATTCGTCTCTTACACACGACACCCTGTGCTTATCCTGAAAAGTGGCTTCCTTAATGCCCGTCACCCATTTACCCCCACCTCCCACCCCACCTCCAGCTGCTCAGTTTGTTCTCTGTATTTAGGAGTCTCTTACTGTATATCTATATTCATAACAGCATTATTCACAATAGCCAAAAGGTAGGAGCAATCCAGGTGTCTAGGAACACAGGAATGAATCAGCAAAATGTGGTATACAATATAATGGAATATAACCTTAAATTATATTCAATATAACACTGGAATAAATATTCCAATATCTTAAAACGAAGAAAATTCTGACAACACAGTATGACATGAATGAGTCTTGAGGACAATGTGTTGAGTGACATAAGCTGGTTACAAAAGCACAAATATTGAATGATTCTACTTACATGAGGCACCTAAAGTAGTCAAATTCATAGAGTCAAAAAGTAGAACAGTAGTTACCAGAGGCTAGGGGGAGAAAGAATGGGGATTCAGTGTTTAATGAACAGAGTTTCAATTTGGGAAGATAAAGAAGTTCTCAAGATGGATAGTGGTGTGGCTGTTGTATAATAATGTCAATGTACTTAATGCCATAGAACTGTACACCTAAAAACGGTTAAAAGGGTGACTTTTATGTTACATATATTTTATCGCATAAAAACATAATCCGTATAGAAAAATAGAGTATACAATATGGTGCAGAAACATACCAGCCAGAAACATAAGATGACAGAGGCTCAAAATATCAATTATGATGATAACTGCTTAGTGGGTTAAACTCCCTTATGGATTCTCAAATGGAACACAATGATTTCAATTTTCTGCTCTTTTTTTTTTTTAGTGTTTATTTATTTTTGAGAGAGAGAGACAGAGCACAAGCAGGGGAGGGGCAGAGAGAGAGGGAGACGCAGATCTGGAGCAGGCTCCAGGCTCTGAGCTGAGCTGTTAGCACAGAGCCCAACTTAGGGCTCGAACTCATGAACCTTGAGATCATGACCTGAGCTGAAGTCGGATGATTAACTGAGCCACCCAGGCGCCCCTCAACTTTCTGCTCTTTTTAATAGACACTATGAAGATGTAATAGTCAAGCAAAAATCCTTATGTCCCATTACTAACATTAAGAATAATCATATGAAGCATATACTACTACTAAGTACAAAAAAAACCTGACCAAAACACTATGGCAGGAGAAGTTTTAACATGCCTCTTTCAGTCTTTGGCAGATCCAGAAGGCAAAAAATAAAATAGAAATGTGGGCAATCTTATCAAGTGTTCATAAAAATTGTGTAGGGATGCCAGGCTGGCTCTGTCTGTAGAGCATGTGATTCTTGATCTTGGGGTTGTGAGTTCAAACCCCACAACCCCACGAACTTAAGTAGGAGATTACTTAAAAATAAAATCTTTTAAGGGTGCCTGGGTGACTCAGTCAGTTAAGCGTCCAACTTCAGCTCAGGTCATGATCTCATGGTCTGTGGGTTGGAGCCCCGTATCCATGGGTTGGAGCCCCGTGTCGGGCTCTGTGCTGGCAGCTCAGAGCCTGGAGCCTGCTTCAGATTCTGTGTCTCCCTCTCTCTCTGCCCCTACCCGGCTCATGCTCTGTCTCTCTCTCTGTCTCAAAAATTAAATAAACTATAAAATTTTTTTAAAATAAAAAAATTAAAAAAGAACATTTTAAGGGAAACCACTATAGAAGAGAAGATAAAATTGTTAAGAAAGTGCAAGGCTCAATTTACTAATTCTTTTAAACTTCCAGGGAATATCTACTTCCCCCAAATTTTTTTACAGAGCACCAGAAAACCAGAGAAAATACTCCTAGTCCCATACATTCAGACTTTATAAACGAAAACATTTGCCATTTTTGCTGCTGCTCTTTTACAAAATAGATAATTGACAAGTGAAATCTCCTTCCTTACTGCCTTTCCCAACCCCCATTCTTTTCCACCCACTACCCTTCTTCTGCCCAGACAACCTTGTCTGCACCTGAGCTTGGATGCTTACAGGCTTTGAGATAAAGGTGGGGTTTTAAATCAGTGAGGACAATGGGGCGTCTGGGTGGCTCAGTTGGTTAAGCGGCCCGACTTCAGCTCAGGTCATGATCTCATGGTTCATGGGTTTGAACCCGGTGTCAGGCTCTGTGCTGACAGCTCAGAGCCTGGAGCCTGCTTCTGATTCCGTTACTCCCTCTGTCTCTGACCCTCCCCAACTCACACTCTGTGTCTCTCTCTCAAAATAAATAAACGTTAAAAAAATAAAAAAATAAAATAAATCAGTGAGGACAAGATAAACAACTGAGTAAATGATGGAAAGGAACATACTCATCTCTTCAGAAGAAAATAAAGCCAGGTCCCTATATTCCTCCATACACCAAAATGCATTCCAAGGAATTAAGGAGTTAAATAGAAACACAACTTGCAAAAGGAATCAGAAGAAAATGAAGATGAGCACTTATCTAAGCTTGTGTGTATGTGGAATATATTATATGCTGAAGGTACAGTAAAAATTTTTTTAAGTTTATTCATTTAGAAAGAAAGAGGGGAGGGGCAGAGAGAGAGGGAGAGAGAGAATCCCAAGCAGGCTATGCACTGTCAGCGTGGAGCCTGACTCAGGACTCGAACCCATGAACTGTGAGATCATGACTGGGGCCAACACCAAGAGTCAGACGCTTAACCCACTGAGCCACCCAGGCACCCCTGAAGGTATAGAAAATTTTAATTAAACATTCAAAACTTCAAAATTAGAAAACATAATTTCACCATAGAGAATAAGCAGAGAACCTGAACAGGCAATACACAAAAGAAGAAATACAAATGATTCATCAACACAAAACTATTACGTCTCTAGTTACCAAAAATATGCAATTTAAATTCTAACAATGAGATACACTCTTCATCTTCTTCTTGCCCCCTCCCACCAATTTGATAATTTGGCAAAAATTAAGAAAAGATAATAGTGCTTAAGCGGCTGTGCGGAGTCTGTCCTCATATATTAACATCTGCAGTGTAAATTGATACGGCAATTTTCATTACAGCTTAAAAATTCATGGCCACTAACCCAGAGTCTACATCTTAAAATTCATCTGAAGGATATATGACAGGTATTTTAAGTCTCTATATGCCTCACTTATAATAGAAAAATGTACATAAACTACTGGTCATTGGACATTGGCTATAAGTTATACTACTGTTGATGGAAGACTTTGTAACCTTTAAAAACTACATAGTAAAAGAGGGGCCCCTGAGTGGCTCAGTCAATTAAGTGACCGACTTCAGCTCAGGTCATGATCTCACGGTTGGTGAGTTCAAGCCCCGTGTCGGGCTCTGTGCTGACAGCCCAGAGCCTGGAGCCTGCTTTGGATTCTGTGTCTCCCTCCTCTCTCTGCCCCTTCCCTGCTTGCACTCTTGTCTCTCTCTCTCTCTCAAAAAAAATAAACATTAAAATTTTTTTAATTACATAGGAAAAGAATATTTAATAACAAAAAATGTTAGAAATGTATTGACAAATGGGAAACAAGCAGGTCACAAAACACTACTCCTACATGGAGGCCAAGAGTCATTTTCTCTAGGTGATGGGATTATATCTAATTTTTATTTTCATGTTAGCTTTTTTTCATTGTATGACTTTCTTTTTACAATTCACGTATTGCTGTTGTTATAATCAGAAACAAGATATAATATGCAGATAATCAAACTCAATATTCAGGGTAGATGATGTTGAGGTCACTCTGAGAGTGTATGAAGAGGAAAGGACAAAGGGCAAGACCCATGGAACAGCTAGATATGAGTAAGTCTGATAGTATTTTTTTTGTCCTTAAAAGAGTGAGACCTGTCCATCAACCTTCAGGTGGTGCATATAATGTGTAATTGAATTTGCTTTCCAGCTCAAGTACCTAAGTCTTCCTTGGGTTTTTATGATTTAAATGCAGGTCCTACCCTGGGCAGATCACACCCTTCCTGAGCAGACCCAAAGAACCCTGGAGGATCATTCCCTTTCTCTTGTGACCCAGATCATGGTGCAGCCAGGGCTCCTGGCCTCCTCTCCCCGGTTCCCAAATAGAGGTCTAGATGAAACACACACACACACACACACACACACACACACACACCCTTCCCAATTAACTCTCCCACACTTACCCCTCCAAGCTGTTTCCAAAAGGTGAAGAGAGAAGATCTGTTGACCTCGGCCAGAGGCAGTGTTGTTTTTATAATCCTTCCACCCCTCCACCCAGAGGCTACTGCCTCCTCCCAATCCAGGATTTCAGAGAAAAGTGGGTGGGGAAGTGGGAGGGGGCACTGCTCACTGCTCACAGGCAATTCCTCTATAGAAATGCAGATCTTCAAGTACAATAAAGACCATGAAGTCCTTTTACAGAAGTCTTATCTCCTCAATTGAGTGATTAGTTGGCCAGTAAAGTGCATCCGATGAAAATATGTTTTCTTGAAACAATCTATATCAATTTCATTTTTGGGAAAAATATGGCACCATGAGAATTCACTTTTTTTTTCATCACTTTTAAAAATGTATGGATTAAATCCTTGTTTGAAAATCTGGGGCATTTCCTAAGTGGTACCGTTAATTGAAGCCCTCCTACTGGCATTTGGAATATTACATACATACTGCAGAGTGATCGGCACAACGTAATTATAATAAAGATGGTATTATTGAAATTTTCTGTTAAAGAAGAAGAAAATGAGAATGAGAAGTCTCTCTGATTCTAAAACCATATTCATGTGATATTGTGAATACCACAAAAGACACTTAAGATACCTCTTGGGAATATTTTGAACTACCCTAAAGCTATAATTCATTAAACATCAAATAAAGATGTTTTATGAAGAATGTGGGGAAAAAATGGTTGCAGTTGGGGAAGTCTGGTCGTTTGCCCTGGGCTTTGAAATGTAGCTAATCTGATAAGGGGAGAGAGAATTTGTACTAGAAAATGTTTACGTTTCCCTTTGCTGTTAGCAGCAAGCTTCTTCTCCTGAGATAACAGGTTTTAGGCTGTTAATTAATTTTAATTCTCGGCATAATTAAAGGCATACTGTGAGGGATAACTTAGAAGCTATATGACTTGGACTTCCCTTGAAATCATGGGTAGAAGCCTTAGTCTGAGATCTTACTTCTTAAGAAGTTCTTCCTTGAAAAGAAATCCATTACTAACCAGTTTCTCAAACTTGGATCCCAGAAGTTCTAACCACCCCCCTCCAGGCCTTTTCACCTTTGCTGTATTTTAATCCCTCCCACATCCCATGTAGGTCAAAGACTCTGGGAAGGCTCAAGGCTTGAGCAACCCACCTCACAGGTTTTTGACAATGCCAAGCCTTCTACAATGCCTGGCACAGATTAGGCCCTAGTAAATCTTTCTTGAAGATACTTGGTGGAATGGCAGGTTAATAGCAGCCCTACAGTGAATAATGAAAGTAATCCCAAAGGGTACCCTAGAGACATGGAAAACTTTTCCATCTCTTCTATGAGATCATAACTGGATTTGGCCCATTAATGAGAAGTCTGCATTTTGACAAGCTTCTTAATCCGTATTATTGACTGACACATGTATTCCTCCACTCACTGAATCCTGGAGGAAAAAAATCTCAATGGTTCTAAAATATAGGGAGAATCTTTCTTAAAATGGTCTGCCTACAGGAGCCCAATCAAAATGTCTGAGCCTTGGTCTAAAATCAAGAAGACAAGAAACAACAGGTGTTGGCGAGGATGTGGGATTTTAAAAAGGAACCCTTGTGCAGTGTTGGTAGAAATATAAATTGGTGCAGCCGCTGTGGAAAAAAATAAGGGGGTTCCTCGAAAAATTAAAAATAGAAATACTTTAGGGGCACCTGCGTGGCTCAGTCAGTTAAGCGTCCAACAGCGGCTTAGGTCATGATCTCACAGTTCATGGATTCAAGTCCCGAGTTGGGTTCTGTGCTGACAGCTCAGAGCCTGGAGCCTGTTTCAGATTCTGTGTTTCTCTCTTTGCCCCTCCCTGCTCATACTCTGTTTCTTTCTGTCTCTCAAAAATAAATAAACATTAAAAAAAATTTTTTTAAGAAATACTGTATGATTCAATAATTTCACTATTTGGTACTTACCCAGAGAAAATGAAAACACTTAAGGCAAAAAGATATATGTACCACTATGTTCACTGCATTATTTACAATAGCCAGCACATGAGGGCAACCTAAGTGTCCATCAACAGATGAATGAATAAAGAAAATGTGGTATATATACAATGAAATATTCCACAGCCATAAAAAATGAGGTTATGCCATTTGAGACAGCATGGACAGACCCAGAGGGTATTACGCTAAGAGAAATAAGTCAGACTAGAAAGACAAATACTATATGATTCACTCGTAAATGTGATCTATGCACCAAAAACCATAAAATACCTAGGAATAAACCTAACCCAAGAGGTGAAAAATCTATACACTGAAAACTATAGCAAGCTCATGAAAGAAACCGAAGACAACACAAAAAAATGGAAAAATATTCCATGCTCCTGGATAGGAAGAACAGTGTTAAAATGTTGATACCACCCAAAGCAATCTACATATCCAGTGCAATCCCTATCAAAATAACACCAGCATTCTTCATAGAGGTAGAACATACAATCCTAAAATTTGTATGGAACCAGAAAAGACCCCAAATAGCCAAAGCAATCTTGAAAAAGAAAACCAAAGCTGGAGGCATCACAATCCCAGACTTCAAGCTGTATTACAAAGCTGTGATCATCAAGATAGTATGGTACTGGCACAAAAACAGACACTCATATCGATGGAACAGAACAGAGAACCCAGAAATGGACCCACAAACACATGACCAACTAATCTTTGACAAAGCAGGAAAGAATATCCAATGGAATAAAGACAGCCTTTTCAGCAAATGGTGCTGGGAAAACTGGACACTGACATGCAGAAAAATGAACCTGGACCACTTTCTTACACCGTGCACAAAAATAAACTCAAAATGGATGAAAGACCTAAATGTAAGACAGGAAGCCATCAAAATCCTCGAGGAGAAAGCAGGCAAAAACCTCTTTGACCACAGCCGCAGCAACTTCTTACTCAACACGTCTCTGGAGGCAAGGGAAACAAAAGCAAAAGTGAACTATTGGGGCCTTATCAAAATAAAAGCCTTCTGCACAGTGAAGGAAAACCATCAGCAAAATTAAAAGGCAACTTATGGAATGCAAGGAGATACTTGCAAATGATATATCAGATAAGGGGTTAGTATCCAAAATCTATAAAGAATTTATCAAACTCAATACCCAAAAAACAAATAATCCAGGGAAGAAATGGGCAAAAGATATGAATAGACACCTTTCCAAAGAAGACATCCAGATGACCAACAGACACATGAAAAAATGCTCAACATCCCTCATCATCAGGGAAATACAAATCAAAACCACAAGGAGATACCACCTCACACCTGTCAGAATGGCTAACATTAACAACTCAGGCAACAACAGATGTTGGCGAGGATGCGGAGAAAGAGGAACCCTCTTGCACTGCTCGTGGGAATGCAAACTGGTGCAGTCGCTCTGGAAAACAGTATGGAGGTTCCTCACAAAATTAAAAATGGAACTACCCTATGACCCAGCAATTGCACTAGTAGGTGTTTATCCAAGGGATACAGGTGTGCTATTTTCGAAGGGGCACCTGCACCCCAATGTTTATAGCAGCACTATCGACAACAGCCGAAGTATGGAAAGAGCCCAAATGTCCATCGACGATGAATGGATAAAGAAGATGTGGTGTGTATATATACAATGCAGTATTACTTGGCAATCAAAAAGAATGAAATCTTGCCATTTGCAACTATGTGGATGAAACTGGAGGGTATTATGCTAAGCGAAATCAGTCAGAGAAAGACAAATATCATATGACTTCCCTCATAGGAGGAATTTAAGATACAAAATAGATGAACCTAAGGAAAAGGAAGCAAAAATAATATAAAAACAGGGAGTGAGACAAAAGATAAGAGGCTCTTAAATATAGAGAATAAACAGAGTTGCTGGGGGGGTTATGGAGGGGGGGATGGGCTAAGGATAAGGGGCACTAAGGAATCTACTCCTGAAATCATTGTTGCGCTATATGCTAACTTGAATTGAAATTAAAAATTTAATTAATTAAAAAATAAACGTGATCTAAAAAAGTAATGAATAAACAAAGCAGAATCAGAACCATAAATACAGAGAACAAGCTGATGGTTGCCAGATGGTTGAGCAAAATAGGTGAAGAAGAGAGGGAGATACAGGGCTCCAGTCATGGAATGAGTAAGTCACAGGAATAGGAAGCAGAGCATAAGGAATACGGTCAGTGATACTGTACTAGCGCTGTAACTGGGACAGATGGTAGCTATACCTGTGGTGAACACAGCCTAACGTATACACTTGGCAAATCGCTTGTCAGTGTTACACCTGAAACTAACGCAACATTGTGGGTCAACTACACTCACACTCAAAAAAAAAAAAAAAAAAAAGTCTGTCTTGGTTTCCTAAGAGTTCCACCAGTGCCTGTTCTCAAATCACTGTTCTTGCCCTGAACTTGTCTGGAAACAGTCTCTGAAAGAGAAGTGTCCCTTTTTCTCTTGACTTCACTCTCTTTCACAGGAGGCAGGCCAGAAGGGGTAACTAAGCACACGGACCTTGGCAGAAGGCAAAAGGGGATCTAGACGTAGCACACTGACAGACTGGCGGTGTCCTTGAGAAGGTTATTTAATGAGGGGCTCCTGGGGGGCTCAGTTGGTTAAGCAGCCGACTTCGGCTCAGGTCATGGTCTCGCAGTTCATGAGTTCGAGCCCCTGCGTCGGGCTCTGTGCTGACAGCTCAGAGCCTGGAGCCTGCTTCGAATTCTGTGTCTCCCTCTCTCTCTGACCCTCCCCTGTTCATACTCTGTGTCTCTCTCTCTCTCTTGAAAATAAACATTAAAAAATTTAAAAAATAGAAAGTTATTTAATGAACTCCAAGTTTATTATTTCATCAACAGAGGAGGGATTATAAACCTACTTAATAGAGTGGTCTGAGGAGTATGACATAACCATAGAGTGTATTTACCACGGTCGTATGGGGCATGGCATTCGCTATCCTCACTGCCATTATTATCATCGAAGAGCCCACGGAAACCTAAGGTCTGGCTAAAATCAAAACCCCTCAAGAATCATAGTATATAGCAGAGTGACTTAAGAAGTGACCTCTAAAGTCGAATAATCCAGGCTTTGCCAATTATTAGTTGCATGGCTTGGGAAAGTTACTTAACTAGAGCCTCAGCCTTCTCATCCATAAAATGGAATCAACAGCATACATTTCATAGTTTTCTTCTGAGGATTAGACACGCCAAGGAAAGCAAATTTTTAGGACAATGCTCAATACATGTTATTTCTTTTAATGTAGAACCTAGAAAAGAATGCAGCACATAGTAGGTACGCAAAATATTTGATGAATAAATAAACATGATTCACCCCCTCCCAGAAATTATCTTTGGAATACTAGAAACTAGTTAAGGAAATCTTTTGATACCGTGTGCACATCTTCCTAGGATAAACTTGAAGCTACTGGGGTGGTTTGAAATGCTTGAAAGGAAATTGAGACACCCAAAGTCTAGGTGGCCACTCCGTTTCTCAATGAATGCCATTTTATGACCCCCTGTCCACTAAACTCGATTCTCTTCTTGTGCCGAACTCAAATACTTTGTTCCACGAGACCAAACCAACACAAACTTCGCTCCTCGAAAAACTGTTTCCCCACGTTCTCAGCTGCCTCCCCAGATCTGCAGCCTTTTACCTAGTCCACCTTCTCCTTATCAGCTGACTACCTTAGCAAGCCGCATCCCTCTCTGGATGGACTGGCCTGGGAAGATTATAAATTCTTTCGCCGTGAGAAAATTGTCTCCTCACAACAAAATGAAGATGTTTTGGGAGCTATTCATAAATTAATGAGTAGCTTCTTCTGGGATGCAGCAGACTGGAGAAATAAAGCCAACTATTTATTGTCCAACTTCCCCCTTAAGCTTGATTGCCAGTTGTCTTCAGGTATGTAGTCATTCTTCTGATCAAGCATTCCTCTGATGAATCCAAGGCGACATATAGATTAGTCAACATGCAAGAGCCAGCTTCTCAGCTACTGAACAGACAGAAAAATCTAGACACTGATCCAACTCCTAGTGATTTTTTTTTTTCTGAATGTGCTGCTCCCTCAAACGCCTGCAATCAAACGGACACCATTTCTGAAATTTTTGCATGTTTCCTTTAGATGAATTATTTTAGGAGATCTCATGGTGGTACCCAAAATTCCTTAATTGAGGAATTAAGATAATACATCACCTCTCTCTGGAGGCAGGGAAATGTTTCAGTTAAGAAAAAAATTGGGGCACCTGGGTGGCTCAGTTGGTTGAGCGTCCGACTTTGGCTCAGGTCACGATCTCACAGTCCATGGGTTCGAGCCCTGCGGCCGACTCTGTGCTGACAGCTCAGAGCCTGGTGCCTGCTTCTGATTCTGTGTCTCCCTCTCTCTCGGCCCCTCCCCTGCTTGTGCTCTCTCTCTGCCTCTCAAAAAAATAAATAATAAACACTTTAAAAAAATCACCAAATTCATTTATTCTACAACTCTGTGGGATGACTGGTATTTTAATGAATCTATAAATACATGGGCAAGATTATTTTTTTACAATACCATTGACTATATTCTCTATGCCGTACTTTACATCCCCATGACTTACTCATTCCATACATGAAAGCCTATACCTCTCATTCTCCTTCCCCCATTTTGCCCCCCCCCCCAACAACCATCAGTTTCTTCTCTGTATTTATGGGTCTGTTTTTGTTTTTTTGTTGTCTTTTAGGTTCCACAGATAGGTAAAATCACATGGTATTTTTTTCTTATTTCATGTATCATAATACCCTCTAGGTCCATCCATGTCATTGCAAATGGCAAGACCTCAATCTTTCTTATAGCAGAGTAATATTCCATTGTATATCACATCTTCTTTATCCATTCATCTATTGAGGGACACTTGGGTTGCTTCCAGATCTTGGCTATATATCTTTTTGAGTTAGTGTTTTCATTTTTTTAGATAAATTTTCAGTAGTGGAATTACTGGATCACATAGTATTTGTTTCTAATTTTTGGAGGAACCTCCATGATGTTTTCCACAGAGGCTGCACCAGCTTGCATTTCCACCAAAAGTGCACAAAGGTTCCTTTTTCTCCACGTCCTCGCCAACACTTGTTATTTCTTGTTATTTTGTGGACAAGATTACTTAATAATCAACCCTTGTTTGCTTACTTCCATTTTCAGAATGGACATCTCAGACCTTGTTAAGGGAGATCATTCTCTTGAATATATTCTAGTCCTAATTCTAATTTTGCACAGAATGGTGAATTTAGATAGCAAGAAGGTTAAAGTGGAATGAATGAAGGTCTTACTGGTTATCTTTAAGTAGCTTTCTCAGAGCTAAGCAACCCACAGACCGGTTCTCAAGTTAATTTTGGAGAAGAATATCCCTTTTGAGTACATTACTTGACAGACCAGTTAAGCTAATCTTGATTTGTGTCTGGGCATTCATTTAAAACATCCTGCTGTGTCACAAATACTGTGCTGGTTCTTAGTTACTAAGATGAATAAGATACAGTCCTTGTCTGCTTTTGAACACAGTGTAGCAACAGAGTTGCTTTGGAGGAGTGGTGAGAAATTCACGCACTCCTTCAAGAATATTCAAATGCCTATGACACCCGGGGTTCGGTGCACTGAGCTAGCCTGGAGTAAAACCAAAAGAAAGACATGTCCCTTGTTTTCATAGAGCTTATGGCCTATGAACGACCTAGGGAAGACATCATCATTTATTAAATTATACGGTAAGTGCTCTAATGGAAAAGTATAGGATGCCTAAGAGCACATAACAAAGGTAGAGGGAATAACAGCATTGATTTTGATGAGAGATTGCTAGAAACTGTTATGACACAGCAACAAATAAAATTCCCGAAACAAAGTTTCAGTAGGTTTAAATTCTTCTGTAAGTGGTTCAGTCTTCAAACAGTAAGTGAAAGACTTCAGACTTAGCCACCTGGGTCAACAAGCTCAACGATAAATGTACATTTCACACTGTTCCCCAGGGTCGGGATCTGGCTTCTCCAATGACGATGACGTTACTCTATTAGACTTACAGTTAGACACGAACGAGCCAGTGCGTCCTGTCTACTTGGGATCCCTTCAAGGCAGACACTTAACAAAACACTTGTGATAAGCTATATAACTGCCCCCAAAGACATCCACATTCTAATCCCAGAACCTGTAAATGTTACGTTTTATGACAAAAGAGACTCTACAGAGGTGATTGAGGTAAGGATCTTGAGAGGGGGAGACTGGCCTGAATTATCTACGTGAGCCCAATGTAACCACCAAGGTTGTTACGAGAGGGGAGCAGAAGATCAGAAGTAGGAAGCTACGTGGCCACAGAAGCAGAGATTGGCGTGATGCGGCCGGGACCAAGGAACACTGCAGCCTCTAGACACTGCAAGAGACAACGCATGGAGTCTTCCCTGGAGAATTCAGAAGACACCTCCCCCCCAATCCCCCCTGACATCTTGGTTTCAGCTCCTGAGGACTCACTTTGTAATCTGACCTCCAGAACTATTATAGAATAAACTTGTGTTTTCTAAAGCCACTAGGTTTTGCGGTAATTTGTTAGAGCGACAGGAAACAGATCTGACATTCTATTACTTATGTCAGCAAAAAAGGACCTCGGGAGTCTATGGAAGTTAGTGTGACTGGCATTGCCTTACCACTGGTCTCTTCTGTTGCCATTCTTCCTGCGGAAGCAAAATAGTCTTCATTCTCCTCCTCTGCCTTGGTTACAGGGTCCATTCAGAGGAAACTATGATGGAAACACGAATTACAGTAACTAATACATGAGGATTATTTGAAAGTGAACCGCTGCTCTCTGCCAATTTTCTTCCTTATAAACTTGAGAATTAAGCTTTCCAATCTATGCTGCGTTAGAGGCAAGAATATTGTAGACATAACAATTCATTTCCAATTACTGTTTTTCTATTTGCTATTATTATCAAGGAAATTAGTGTGTGTGGGGGGGTGGGGGATCATGAGGAGTTGAATAATTTGTTGATGACAATCAATCTTTATTTCCTCAAAAAGGATCCACAATGTGGTGAAATGCCATCTTTGATGTTGTTAGTCTTTCTTTAGTGCCCACTGAAAGAATTAGTGTGGGGAAGGGCGTAAGAGTGGCAGATCGCACTCCAGCTGTAGGCAGTGTAAAACACATTCCAGCCCTTCTTCTTTTACCTCTGAAAATGTACAACTCGATCATGCTACACAATTAAGCGGATGCGTGCCGCCTGCAATAGCAAATAGGAAAGCAAACATCCGGAATATGAAGCGCGTCTATAATAATTAAAGTGGCTCGAGGAAGCAAATAAATCTGTTGTATCAACACCTGCAAGAAGAGCTTAGCTTCCGTGATTTTAAAACCCTAACGGTCTAATGTGATGGATATTTACCAACTTTCCAGGGCCTCCCAGGGCTAAATATCTGCTGTCTGCCTCTCTGGACCCAGAGCCCCTGTTATCAGTGTGTCCACTGTTATTAATCAATGGGTTTCCTTCCACATACCGACTTCTGTGGTTTCTGGAAACTCTGCCCACAGATTGGTAAATCACTCATTTATTAAACTCTCCTCCGAGGAGAGTGTGCATTTTTTGCCCGTCTTGCACAATCGTCTCATTCAATTTCCTGAAATTGTATTTTAAAGCAAAGCAACTCCATCAAAATCTATTCTTTTATTTTACATGCTTATTTATTTTTGAGAGATAGAGAGCACACATGAGCAGGGGAGGGCAGAGAGAGGGGGACAGAGGATCTGCGCTGAGCTGACAGCACAGACGCTGATGCGTGAGATCATGACCTGAGCAGAAGTCAGACGCTCAACCGACTGAGCCACCCAGGCGTCATCAGAATCGATTCCATTCAAGATCAATTGTTCTGTGGGGTCTGGACTGAAGTTATTTTAATAATAATTTGGCTACATCCTCCTTTGAAGGTTTTCAATAAATAAGTAATTTCTTCTAAGCTTTATATTACAGAACTCTAGGATCTCAGTTGAGAAGTTGTCTAAATGTTTCCACAGACCTAAAGCTCTTTCTCAAGAAAAATTTCACCCTACAGGAAGGAAGGATAACTCTTTGGATGGGAATAACGATGAGATTTCTATATATTTTGTTACAGAGTATCAATAGTCTTCACTGTAAATACAGCATAAAAAGCATATGAATCTCTAAGATTCACAAGTATTCCAGTCACTCACTGAAGAATTTAACCACTAAATGACTTTGATGTAGCAAAAACTTGCAAACATTTTGTTTAACAATGTCGAGATCTGTCCACCTCAATACAGCAAACTCCTATGTTTCATTCCATTCTTTAAGTATAAAATTGTATCTACACGCTGCCCTACTGTAGGTATTTAATCTGTTTCACTACAACTACAATGGACATTTTTGTACACACCTCCTTGCACACGCCCACTAGGCAAGTATTAAGGCAAATATGAAGCGTAACATGTTTCACTTTTACCAGCTCCATGTTGTGACCTGCTTATGAACTGTGAAATCACTTTTCTGTGTTTTCACCAGCATTCGTTTCATTTTAAAATGAAATACGATAGAAAATACAAAGCACTGTATATAGAAAGGGTAACCATTATAAAACTTTATACATATATATATATACACACACATATATATGGATATGCATATAGATGTGTCTACCATGTGTGTCACAGTGCTAAACAGTTTTCTTAGAATGGGTTAGAGTCAAAATTGAAAACTGTTCTAAGATAAATACATAGGAGCACAATTTCTGTACCACAGAAAATGTATTTTCTTTTTTAAAAAAGTTTTTATGTTTATCTTTTGAGAGAGAGAGAGAGAGAGAGAGAGAGCATGAGCAGGGGAGGGGCAGAGAGGGAGGAAGACACAGAATCTGAAGCAGGCTCCAGGCTCTGAGCTGTCAGCACAGAGCCTGATGTGGGGCTCGAACTCATGAATTGTGAGATCATGACCTGAGCCAAAGTCGGACACTTAACCGACTGAGTCACCCAGGTACCCTCGTTAGCTCATTTTTAAATACTAAAGAACATCTATATTGCTCAAAAGCAGCCAAACAACAAATACTGCGTTTTCAACGGGCCATGTTTTTCACTCACCAAATCAGGAAACTACAACACAATTTCTTTTCACCTATCAGTGTGGTACCAAGGTTCTGGACCAGCTGTTTTAAGACCTTTGACCTTTAAGTGCCTTACATTTCTTTTGCTGCTTGTGAGGAGAAAAGAAATTTAATTTTGAATGCAATAAAAACATTTTAAGGATGCTTTTTACAAATCACCTGCAGAAACAAAATATGTTACCTGTAAATTAAAAGCTTTCCAATAATTTAATCAACACGAATACATACATTGTACATTCTTCGACAGTTAATATCAAAATGAAAAAGAAATCTGATTTTATGAAAGGCAGTAGAGTGAAAAAACAGTAATTATTATTAAACTTCACCAGAAGACCATCTAGAAAGAAATGACTACCTAATTAGTGGCACAACTGATGTGAGCAGCTGATAGCCTGCCTGGCCTTTTTAAGCAACATGTGTTCAAACTGTGTATCCCCCTTCCCCTCTTCCACCCCAGAGCTAGAAAAAGAGGATACCCAGGGATGGAGCTATTGAATCCTCCTTTATTTAGCCAGAGGCAGTGGGAACCCCAGTGCCAACCGAGAGATGGATTCCCAACTGGTCTTCACTTAGAACAAAAGCATCACACCAGTGGCCTCTCAGTGTTGGGTCAGTGAAAGATTTTTTTAACTTCTAGTTTCCCAATTCTCTATAATGGGATGTATTACTATTCTAAGGCAAAGGCCGTTCTCACTGACCAAAGAGAACATATATGCTAGATCAGTGTTTTATTTTTAACACCCGACCATTAAGAAGAGCTTCTAAGTGTCCTTGTAAGTTCCTCCTCTCTTCCTCTCCTGGGGGTGGGCAGGGTCTCCATTGGACAAGAGAAAGACAAGTAGGATTCCACAGTTTGGGGGTTTGGGTCAGATTTGCCTGGGATTTATAAAAATGATACTGCAAGAAGTTCCACGGTTTTCTTGATGGCTAGGAACAGTAACATTTATTAGGTTCTTACTGCGTCTAGGGCCATATTCTTCTGGGCACAGCAGAGACAAACGAACAGCGGTAAAGATGGCCTTTATTTATGAAGAACTCAAAACATGATCAAGGACATGAAGGACAGAAAAATACCTTAATACAAAGGTGGAGGCTAACGTAGTGTGAACCAAGAGGTTGATGTGGAAGAGGGCGGGGAAAGTGTCAGAGCCCACTGGGGGCGATGCCTCCAAGGTTCCCAGAAGCAGTTATGATGACATCTTCTCTTTACTTCCAATGCAATTCCCTTTTCTCCAAGAGCTAGTAGAAAGGGAAATTCTGAAGACACGGAAAAGCTCCTAGTTGGGAAAGTGACCTGACGCAATGCTGAGCAAGCTTGTTGACTCCAGGGCAGTACTCCTGTTTGAGATAGCACTCAAGTTTCAAGGGAAACATATTCTCAGCATATGATTTTAGGAAACTAAGTGTGACTGATTTATTTGAAAGTTGGCAGTGCTTCATGGAAAACCAACATTTCCTGTGAAATTACTTGCTTTCCACTCTGACTAACCAGGCAGAGACTGATCTGGGACTAGAAACCAAGCTCTTAAATGTTGCCCAAGTCCCTCATTGCACAATGCCGAAAATAGAACAAAAAACTGTGAAAGGTCATGTTCTTTTCTTCCTTATAAAAATGACACCTTCCCCCCCCGCCCCCGCAACATCCAAGTGCTCAACATGTCACTTAAAAAAAAATTTATTTAATTTTGAGAGACAGAGACAGAGCATGAGTGTGGGAGGAGCAGAGAGGGAGGGAGACACAGAATCTGAAGCAGGCTCCAGGCTCCAAGCTGTCAGCACAGAGCCCAACATGGGGCTCGAACCCACAGACTGCGAGATCATGACCTGAGCCGAAGTCGGACGCTTAACTGACTGAGCCACCCAGGCGCCCCTCAAAATGTCACTTTTTAACTGCCCTCCATCTGTAGAAAGCTTCCTCACTTGCTGACACAGTTCTGAAGTTACTGCCGGTACTAGAATCTGAGAAGGCTTTTTCCTGCAGGTGCACACCAGTCGGAACTGAAGAAATGACCCAAGTTGAGTGTCAAAGGGAGTAAACGGGCAGCTGCAGCCACGCCTCTGGCTCTGAGAAAATCTCTTCAGTACAGTTGGCTTTTCCAAGTGAATTGACTGTGGGACTAACAGCACAAGGAGTTCAAGCCAACCATCAGCCTGGGAACCAAGCTGAGGACCCAGGTCTCATCAGTTAGGGGTCTCAGGCCACACACAGTCCCCTGTAAGTGCTTTTACTCTGGCACCAAAGTGAACTGTGAACACCAATCTGCCTCAAGAGATTCCTGGTGAGTGAGGCACAAATGATAAGGGGTAGACGTCTAATATGGTATTAAGATGAAATCTTAAGGATGGTTTATCTTATCCCACTAATATGGTGAGAAGAAATCTTACACGTCTGCCTTTAGGTCATGAAGAAGGATGAGCAACGCAATCAGACTTTCAGATACAAATGAGTTTTCTGCTACCTGGCCGGAAGGCATGGCTCCGAACTGAACCTGAATTCTGGACAGATCCAAGTCAACGACTGTCCCCTCAGTACGGTGATGTTTCTCTCCTGTGATCTCTTCTCCATCTTCCTTTGTGCCTGAGAACAATGAGCCCATGCTGAGTACCTTCCATGGATGTTCAAGCCAGTATTTCGACAAGTCTCTGAAGTTTCCCAGAAGAGCCTGCCTTCACCAGAGGCAAGGAGATCATCTGCTTGTGGGGTGGGGGGTGGGGGTGGGGGTCGGGGCTCTTCACTTAATCATCTGGGTTTCTTCATTCGCATCGAAAAACTCCTCCTCTTCCTCGCTCTCACTCCCTAAAGTGCTCTCCTTGTCCGCAGACTGAAACGGGAAAGGAGACCAAGGGCAGTCAAGTGGCGCTATGACATTTCTAAAATGGAAATTATTATCTAGCATTCAACAGACGGATGCATTTTCAGGACATCTAGTTCCCCTAAGAATTGGCCCTGAAGTGTTCTATGAAAGTGAGTGCATCACCGGTCATCTTTATGTCTCTCAAAAAATCAGCTGCTATTAATCCTACCTTTGTTTTCCAACAGTTTTGCTTAGTTCTATTAAATCTAACCAGAACATTCTTCTTCTTTTTTTCCAGAACTATCATCATCCAAGCGGTACCTCTGAATGATAAAGAAAACACTGCCGCCATACCTGTGGGGGATCCAAGGTCTGTAAAGATAACGCTTCCTCCCCCAGCCTCCGATATGAATACGCCTGAAGGTCAGAAAACGTCTCTAGCAATGGGCTGTTAAGGGTTTCGGGCAATAATAGACTCAGGAAGCCCGAAGCCAGGCCGGTGGATCCAAAGACAATGAAGGGTAAGGACCACTGCACATATTTCTGTGGGGGCAGAGAGTAGAACAAAAACATGAAAACTCAGTATTCGTTTCCCAGCACATGACGTCAGCAGTTTTATGACTGAGGAATCACCACGTTTACTCTCCAACTCACGCCTCCCCCCTAGAACGCACCCTGAGGCACCTGTTTGCCCATCGAGAGTTACCCTGGAAGACTGCTCAGTGGTTGCTCAGGCACACGGAAGTGGGGGCGAGAACATAAAAAGGCAGCAGAGGTGTGCGGATCAGAAGCAGTGGGGTGGGGATGGCTTTCGCTCCAGCTGACTCACTTGTAACACGGGGCTCTGCACATGCTCTTTGCTTGGGAGACTCCCCAAACACTCGCTCATGATGAACTTCCAAGTTCTCAACCCTGGAATCGGCCAAATGAGCCCACGCAGGCTTGCTCATTCACTTAGTACCACAACCAGGAGGACAGGGGTTAAAGGTGTCAACACCCCGAAAAGAAAAAGAGAAGCCTGGAGAACCTAGCACACCCGTGTGGTTTGGAAACTACCTGAACCGAATGCAGTAATTCAAGCATTGCTTCAGAGACATTCTTGGGAATATTTACATAGTTTCTTTAAACACAAGCAGGTTCCGGGCACTTGGGTGGCTCCGTCGGTTAAGCGTCCGACTTCAGCATAGGTCATGATCTACGGTTCCTGAGTTCGAGCCCTGCGTCGGGCTCTGTGCTGATGGCTCAGAGCCTGGAGCCTGCCTCGGATTCTGTGTCTCCCTCTCTCTCTGCCCCACCCTGACGTGCACTCTGTCTCTGTCTCTCAAAAAGGAATAAACATTAAAAAAAATTAAACACAAACAAGTTCAAAGATCACACTGAGAACTGTCTCTGTGGGGTGCTGCTCTGGGGCCTTTCTGAGCAGATTAACACTCTCAAATTCCTGCAAAGGACTGGCTTAGCATGATCCCCTTCTCATTTGGGCTTCCGAACTCTGTGGATAGGACCATTACTAGTTAGGATCTCCTCTTGGAGAGTAAGTTCCTGATTTTTCAGAAGTAAAGAGATGATGGAGATGATGGAGAAGTGGGCAGAGGGGAATGGAGGTGGTGGGGAGCGGGGAGGGGAGAATCCCACCTCTGGCCGCCCATGTGGAAACACGGGTCCAACACTGTGGGTATGTTGCTGAATCAAGGGGGACACGACACTCTGACCTCTTCTCAGCTGAGCAGGAATCAGTAGAGACAGAGCGCTGGGTCTTCTCATGCTCTAGGAGGGCCATCCAAAGTCAGAGGTCTTTGGAGACAGACCCCCGCCCCCCACCCCGACGTCAGACACGTCTTGCAGAATGGAGCTGATCCATATGAGAGGAGGGTCTTGTAATGGGAATTTCAGCATGAAACACAGAAAGAGATGCTCATGAAAAGGAAGTGAACTCAGAAAAAGAAAGGCATTTCCAAGACATCCTCCTGTACTGGTGAGACAGGGAAACCGAAGGGACCCTTGGAGATTAAAAAAAAAAAAGCTGTTTTTTAGCTTTGCTGCTTTACGTGTTTCTATTCTTCCTGGGACCTGCACCCCTCACCCCCATGCGACACATGCCTTGTAATGTAAACAGCATATGTCCTAGTCAGGGACAAGGAGTGAATGATTTCTCTAGAACAGACACCATCTAAGGAAGGGGCGAGTGCGAACGACCGGAGGAAGCTATCGTATGCGTGTTCCAGACCCTGGAGTAGACAGCTCGCCGCCAAGATCCGGCTCCAAGGAGTGACATGCGGTCGCTCATCTTTGTTCTAACCAGTGCGGGGTTTCTGAGAGGACATGTACCCCAGACCCCCGTCCTCAAGAAAAACCCTGACCCTGAACGACGACGAGACGCTCTCCTTTCCTTCCTGAGCCTCTTGGACGCTCACTCTGTGTGTATGTGCTCTTCCTGTATCTTCAAGAAACTCTGCTTTCACCTCCCACGAGATTGTGTTTGGTTTCCATCCTACGTGAAGCCAAGAACCCTCTGGGCTGGGCCTGCGGGAGCCCGTCCGGGTCCCGCAGAAGTGGTGAGAAGTGGTGAGAAGAGCTGCCCGAGTGAGGAAGAGGTGCCCACACACCACATCCAGGCAGCCTTCGCCGAGTCCCGGCTGGGATGGCCACGGGTCACACCAAGCGCAGACACGCGAGGGGGCTCCGCGGACTCTGTCACAGAACCTGAACATTTCAAGATCGCAAGGATTCTCAGAGCTGCCGTTTGGTCTATCCCCTTTCTTTTGACTATGAAATTTAGAAAATGCTAGAAACTGTTACTAGACACACTGCTAGGCCATATTTCCTCTTCTAATTTTCTTTTTAAATTTTTAATGTTTATTTTTGAGAGACCGAGTGCACACGGGGTAAGGGCAGAGAGAGAGGGAGACACGGAATCTGAAGCAGGCTCCAGGCTCCGAGCCGTCAGCACAGAATCCGACGCGGGGCTCGAACCCACAAACCGCGAGATCATGACCTGAGCCGAAATCGGAGGCTTAACCGACTGAGCCCCGCAGGCGCCCCTAATTTTCTTTCCTAAGTGGTATGCCATTGGGCAAGTTACTTAAGCTGCTTCTGCTGAATTTCTCAAGTTCAACAGAGGGTAACGATAGTGCCTGCCTCACAGGGTTACTGTGAACATTACACGAGGTGCTACGTGCCGAGTGCTCAGCGCGGAACCCAGCTCGCAGCTGAAGCTTAAAAACAGTCGCTAACCTGTAAGTGCAGACAGGAAGGAGCAAGCTGGCCTTTGCTCACTCTACAGTGAATACAGGTTAGCACACAGTCAGAGCCTCTGGCAGGAGTCCCTCCGCCCTGAGGGATCCGTAACCTAAAGGGTCCTTAATCTAAGTTTTTAAAAATTTTTTTTAATTTTATTTTTGAGAGAGAGAGAGAGAAAGAGAGAGAGAGAGAGAGAGAGAGAGAGAGAGAGAGAAAGGGAGACAGCGTGAGCTGGGGAGGGTCAGAGAGAGAGGGAGACACAGAATCCGAAGCAGGCTCCAGGCTCCGAGCCCGACGCAGGGCTCGAACCCACGAACTGTGAGATCATGACCTGAGCCAAAGTTGGACGCTTAACCGACTGAGCCACCCAGGCGTCCCTAAAGGGTCCTTAATCTAAAAGATGTAGGGTTCACACAGGCTGATCGTAAGTGGCAACTGTTCATTTACCACTTTACTCAAAAGCATAAGCATTTCCGAGGCAGAGAATCAAGAAGCACAAAACTAGGAGGTACAAACCAACCAGTGAGGGGACGAAGGGAGCAATAATCCCACCGACTCGGGAGAACATGGAACAAGTTCCAAGCCCAACGTTCCTGAAAGGAATAGAAAAGGGAGGGGGAGTCAGTAAATTCTGGGTGGAGTTTAAAGACGCTGTGGGACAGCGGTCCTAGAGTAATGAGTCCCAAAGTGGAGGAGGCACAGGCTGCTGCAGAGCAGTGCTACCTCCTGGAACATTCTGAGGTGCTGGGAATGTCCTATAACTGCACTGTCCAATATGGAAGCTGCTGGAAGCCTGCGGCTAGGAGCACTTGAAATGTGGCTAGTGAGAATGAGGAACTGGGTTTGTTTGTTTTTTAATGTATTTATTTTTGAGAGAGAGAGACAGAGAGAGAGAAAGAGAGACAGAGCATGCACAGGGAAGGGGCAGAGAGAAAGAGGGAGACACAGAATCCGAAGCAGGCTGCAGGGTCTGAGCTGCCCCAGCACAGAGCCCGATGCAGGGCTTGAACTCACGAACCATGAGATCAGGACCTGAGCCTAAATCAAGAATCAGAAGCTTAACTGACTGAGCCACCCAGGCACCAAAATGGGTTTATTATTTAAAAACAAATTGAAAGTTTATTTATTTTTGGGGGGGGAGAGAGAGAGAGAAAGACAGTGTGTGCAGGGGAGGGGCAGAGAGAGAGAGGGAGACAGCCCAAAGCAGGCTAGAGGGTCTGAGGTGTCAGCATAGAGCCCAGTGCGGGGCTCGAACTCATGAGCCATGAGATCATGACCTGAGCCGAACTCAGACACTTCACCGACGGGGCCACCCAGGCGCTCCGAGGAACTGGATTTGTAATTTATTTCACTTTAATTGATTTAAACTTACACAGCCACACGAGGCTAGTAACTACCACACTGGACAGTGCAGTTACTATAGAGGATGGTACAGAAATGGCCGTGTGAATATTTCTTGTCACATGTTCTCATGGGGTTGTGTGTGTGAGGTCTCCCATGAATTAACACAGCCATGGAGAGCAAGGGCTCTGTGATCTGAGACGTGTGCCCATTTACTTACAGTCAAGTAACTGGCCATTAAAGGGTCAGGCCTATAAACAGGAATTGACTGAGCACATATTCTCAGGAAACCAGGAACATTACGCCTGTGAGGACTGTGGACACGCAAGAGGGGGTGGGGGGCGAGAACGAGAAGGGTTACAGGTAGGGTGGCCATCCATCACCCTCTCACCCACTAACTGCTGGTAAGGCCCATATTCGCTCCCAGAAGTGTCCCAGTTTGGACAAAATGATCATCCTAATTTTAGAGCCAGCAGGCAGAGAGAACAGGTCAGAGGAAGAGTTAGGAAATGACGAGTCAATCACAGGCAGTCTGGGGAAAACTGGGGGGAAAAGGGACCTTAAATTAATAAGCAGAAAGAACCGTTAAGTTTGTACGGATGCGGGAAACACGTGGAAGGCTCCTCGAAAGCACGAGGGAAGGGCTGGCCTGGGGAGGACCCGCTGGGCTCACAGAGGCGATTCTGAGAAGACTAAGCTGGGTCCCTGCCCTTCAAATTTGCGTGTGTGTTTTGTTTTCGGATTTCTTTTATGAGGGGAAACTTCAGATAGAATATGTTGTTTCTGATACAAGCATGTCCTACTCATTAGAAACCACATTGACGACTAATATGTAACCCTCATCTTCGCTTATTACTATGTGGAATTATCCTTTTTTAAGTTTATTTATTTATTTTGAGAGGGAAAGAGAGAGAGGGTGCGAGCTAGGGAGGGGCAGAGAGAGAGAATCCCAAGCAGGCCCTGCACTGTCAGTGTGGAGCCTGACGTGGGTCTCAAATTCATCAACTGGGAGAGGATGACCTGAATGGAAATCAAGAGTCGGGACGCTCAACCAACTGAGCCGCCCAGGTGCCCCTGGAAGTATCTTTTTAAAAATGTGTATATTTTGTGTTAAAATGTAGGTTCTGGGAGAACAGGGACCCGGTCCCCTGGTCTGTCTGTGCCTGACAGAAGAAGGGTGACTGAATGAATCAGGTCTGCAGAAATAAAAATGGCATCCGAGCTCTATTTGGGTGATGGGATGTGCTTAGCGTAGAGTACTTCTCTCCCGATTTACATGAGGGAGTTCGGCCCAAAATACAGCTACGCTTTCCTCAGCCAAGTGGGCAAAGTGCGGTCTACACAGACAGTTTCTGGGCTTGCAGCTGCTTGCTGAATTGTTGCTGGCCCCCACTAACTACGCTCCCGGTGGAATGAGAACCATACCTCTGTTGATGCGGGCATCTAGAGCGAAACATGCGGGATGTGTGAGGCGTACCTGATGACCGTGGGGTACAGCTCAGACGTGTAGATGTACACCACATTAAAGGCAGCACTGATCGTCAGCTTCCCGAGCAAAGACAAGGAATGGCTGTTCACCACTGCAAACACGCCTGTGTCTGAAGAGGACAAGGGTTAACAGCTGTGAGGTCCTTCCGGGAGAAACATTCCTTTCAATGACATTTAATTCTGGAACCAGAGGCATTCATGTGACCTCAAACAGTGAGGAGGTAGTAGCACACACAGAAGGTTTAGTGAGCACACGCAACACACACACACACACACACACACACACACACACACACACGAGTCTTCTGTGTCTTGGCTCTCCCTGTGAAGGCTTCCGTAATGGCGGTCATTATGGGTGGTTGAACTTGCTCACTCTTCAATGGCAGAGCTCTTGGAATACTTCGGTAGGGCAGTAAAGCAAGCTTCGTGGGGATCATAACTCTCGTCCAGCATGGGGGCTACCCGCCTCTCCTTCCCAGCCCTGTTCCACAACCAGTGATGTGAAATGGTGGTTAGCGTGACAGGCCTCGGCATGTGCGGAGGAAGTCTGACATATAAGAGACAGAGGCAAAGTCCAGAAAATCTCCTCTCTGTAGGTTGTATTTCTTGGTGTTCCATTGGAAGATAAGGACTAATCCCATTAAACTACAATCAGAAGATATAAAACATTAATGTTCTTTAAAGAACAAGACTTTCAACGTGGAGCTACTTCTAATCTTTCTTTCTCACCAACCTCTTGAATTACTAATCACTAGTGATATTGCAATTTCTTAATGTAACGTTTTTATGTGAAATGCAAAAATACGTTTTATGGCAGTTCATTTCCCTATCAAAAATACTATCGGGGCACTGGGGTGGCTCGGTCGGTTAAGCCTCCAACTCTTGGTTTTGGCTCAGGTCATGATCTTGCGGCCTTTGGTTTCGAGCCCCTAATGGGGCTCTGTGCTGACAGTGCAGAGTCTGCTTTGGATTCTCTCTCTCCCTCTCTCTCTGCCCGTCCCCAACTCGTGCTCTCTCTCTCAAAATAAATAAATAAACTTAAACAAAAAAACTTTCGGGGCGCCTGAGTGGCTCAGTCAGTTAAGCGTCCGACTTCAGCTCAGGTCATGATCTCACAGTTCATGAGTTCAAGCCCCGTGTCGGGCTCTGTGCTGTCAGCCTGGAGCCTAGGGCCTGCTTTAGATTCTGTGTCTCCCTCTCTTTCTGTCCCTCCCCTGCTTGTGCTCTCTCTCTCTCAAAAAAAAAAAAAAAAAAAAACACTGAAAAAATTTTAAAGAAAAATACTATCAATTATCTCATGGTTCTTTCCTTTATTAACATTATTCTCTCTGGGATCTTACAATATAATTATTCCCTTTCAAACACATTTAACCGCTCCCTTCCATAACCTGCTCGTCTCTGCTTTCAAAATAACAATTTCTCCTTCTGAGGAAAAAAAAATCCCACTGACTCGGTTGTACTTTCCCCCTTCGCTAAGCAAACATTCAATGACTGAGCAACTCTCTGTTGCCATGTATGTATCTGCCCCATAGCTCACTGCGTTCTGACTTCTAACAGCATCCTCTCCAGAAAGTCCTACTCTTGAAGGTCAACAGTGAAGTCCTAATCACCAAAGTAATTGCCTCGCATTGCCCTTGACATTTCTGCCAACTAGAATACACTTGTCCCCTTCCTCGGGACAGCCTGCAGGGCTCACAAAAACCACTCTACCCTTAAATAACTCAAAAGCAATATCCCTTCCTCCCTTTGACCTCCACTGTCCGTATTTCCTGATCCATTAAACTGGCATGCTGCAGACACACTTCTGTAGTTGCTTACTTTTCCATCTTGTCTGCCCCAAATATATTTTGAGTTACTCCAGGTGAAGGCTGGGATCCTGTTTGTATCTGTGCCCCTCACAGCATACCGTCTTCCATACCATACTCAGCCATCCTCGCTAAATATCTGCGGAACAACTAAGTAGAAGGACTACAATAGGGATTAATTTAGTGAAAAGAATCTGTGTTTAGCTTCTTTCAACTTCTAAGGAGGGGGGGGGGATTTAAACACGCCATCCTAAAGTATGGTTCACCTTCCCTGCTTGATGATGAAATAAATCTTCATCTACTTTAAAGATGGCGTCCCGAACACAGTGGCCCAGGCACTGCCAAACCCGACCATCTGGGGCTTTCTCCTCCTCTGCCAGGCTATTTGGAAGAACATGCTAGCTCTTTTAAGGACTGAATATATTATTTTAAGCCATGAGGTGCTTCTGGAAAAAGAACGAGGGCTCTCAGCATTTTCCCCAAGATATATGTCTGCACTTGGGATCTAACAATCTCTTCGATTAAACCAATAATAAGGGCACTTCATCAATTATTTTCCAGAAAACTTAGTGTGTCAAGAAAAGGTATTCGGTGGCCTTGAAGCAAACACAAATATGTGCATTTGCTTTACTGCAAATGATCTCTGGGACTGTTTTCAATCCATATAGGATGGCGTCTTTCACAACTGTATAGTGACACTCTAACATCTTTAACCACAGGTTAGGGGGTTACCATCCTGAAAATTGCAGAAGACTTTTATCTAGACATCCGCAGGATCCAAAGCTGGAAGAAGTCTTTTTGTGTGAAGCTCAGGACACTTCCAGCTCTAACCCATTTGTGGGGCTTGGCTCCAGCCACGTACCCACACAGTGCTCACAGCAGCCCCACACCTCAGCAGACGCTTGAAACTTCTCTTGTACGTTCCTGCCAATGGAGTCTACAGTCAACACTTGAATCTGAGGGGAATTCACGTTAACCCAAGGTGGCCTGTATCAATTTCAGACAGCTCTGTTTATTAGAAAATTCCTCATCTAATAAAGGGTTAGTATCCGAAATCTATAAAGAACTTACCAAACTCAACACCCAAAAACCAAATAATCCAGTGAAGAAATGGGCAGAAGACATGCATAGGTACTTTCCAAAGAACACATCCAGATGGCTAACAGACACATGCAAAGATGCTCAACATCACTCATCATCAGGGAAATACAAATCAAAACCACAATGAGATACCACCTCACACCTGTCAGAGTGGCTAAAATTATCAACTCAGGAAACAACAGATGTTGGCGAGGATGCAGAGAAAGGGGAACACTTTTGCACTGCTGGTGGGAATGCAAACTGGTACAGTCACTCTGGAAAACAGTATGGATTGTCCTTAAAAAATTAAAAATAGAACTACCCTATGACCCAATAATTGCACTACTAGGTATTTATCCAAGGGATACAAAAATGCTGATTCAAAGAGGCACATGCACCCCAACGTTTATAGCAGCACTTTCAACAACAGCCAAATTACGGAAAGAGTCCAAATGTCCATTGACTGATGAATGGATAGAGAAGATGTGGTTTATGTATACAATGGAATACTACTTAGCAACGAAAAAGAATGCCATCTTGCCATTTGCAACAATGTGGATAGAACTAGAGTGTATTATGCTAAGCAAAATAAGTCAGTCAGAAAAAGACAGATATCATACGATTTCACTCATTGGTGGAATTTGAGAAACTTGACAGATGAACATAGGGGAAGGGAAGGAAAAATAAGATAAAAAAAGAGATGGAGGCAGACCTTAAGAGACCCTTAAATACACAAACAGGGCTGCTGGAGGGGAGGTGGGTGGGAGATGAGTTAAATGAGTGATAGGCATTAAGGAGGGCACTTTTAGGGATGAGCACTGAGTTCTACTCCTGAAGCCAAGACTATACTATATGTTAACTAACCTGAATTTAAATTCAAAAAAGAAAATTATTTCTTATCCTTTTTTTTTAAGTTTATTTATTTTAAGAGAGAGAGAAAGGGAGGAGCAGGAGAGAGGTAGAGAGAATCCCAAGCAGGCTCCATGCTGTCAGCACAGAGCCTGACATGGAGCTTGAACTCGCACACTGTGAGATCATGACCTGAGTCGAAATCAAGAGTTGGAGGCTTAACCGACTGAGCCATGCAGGCACCTCTTATCCTTTTTTGAGGCTCCTCCCTGGGGAGCTTCTAGACTCTTGGGTCATCCTGAATCAATATTTAGGGGTGCTTTGTAGCCACTGGGATAAATCCTTTGATTCCTGACCTTGGTTCTTTATCTGAAAATAAAATCAGATATTACTACCTATTACCAGTGAATATCCAAAGTGACTCTTTAGAAAAAAGAGTGATTTAAAAAGGAAAATGAAACTCAATTATCTTTGGTGGGGGAGAAGGTAATTCTTAAAACACTTGTATCCTTCAAAGCACTGAATTCAAGAAGTTATCTGTTTTGTCCAATGACGCAGTTATACAAACATCATTTTTGGAACTAGCTATCTGCCAGTTTTCTTAGAGCCCAACTGAGGTCATCAGAACAAAAAATATGTTTTAGTCACATTTCACTGACCCAAACTTAATCGTCCACTTCATTCACTGGGGGATTACGGCAAATTTGTGATGGCTCACATATATGTTAAAATTCTTTAAGACAGTGGTATGCCCTCTACTAGGATACATAATTGTGGGAAAAACCCCACAATTCGTTTGCTTCCCTTTCCTTTATCTTTTTTTTTAAAGAAAAATACCATATATCCACAAAGTTCTGTCACTATAGCTTAACCATTTCTAAAATTTCAGATGAATGAAATGATTCAGTTTGTGGACTACTGTGTCTCGCTTCTTTTAGTTAGTGTTAAAGCTTTTGACATTTATCTGTGTTATTGTGGGTATCAGTAGGTCACAGTTCAATCTTTTTGTTGTAGTTGTTGAGTAGCATTTCACAGTGTGGTATATTCTTCAGAGGGTGGGTATTGGGTTCCTTCCAGTGTGGGGCTGTTATTAACAAACCTACTATGAACATCTGCATCAAAGTCTTTGTGCAAATCTATGTTTCTGCTTCCCTTCAGTAAAGGTGAGTCATATAGCAAGTGTATATTTCCCTTTTAAATAAGCTGCTACTGTTTTTCAAAGTGTCTATACCGTTTTACATTTCTATCAGCAGTATATAAGGGTTCTGGTTCTTCCTTATCATTGTCAGTGTTTGGTATGGTCAGTCTTTTTATTTTCTTTAATGTTTATTCATTTTTTTTTTGAGAGAGAGAGGGAGAGCGCATGCATGGGGGGGGGGGGCGGGAGGGGCAGAGAGAGAGAGGGAGAGAGAGAAAATTCCAAGCAGGCTCCACACCCAGCACAGAGCCCAATGCAGAGCTCAATCCCACACCCCTGGGATTACGACCTGAGCTGAAATCAAGAGTGGGACCTCAATCCATTGAACCAGCCAGGCACCTTGGTCAGTCTTAAATTTCAGCCATTCTAAAAGGTGTGTAGTGGTAGATCTCATTGTGGTTTTGATTTCTATTTCCCTAATGTCTAATGACTGGACATCTTTTCTCACACCTGTTTACCATTTTCTTATCCTTTTGGAGACGTGTCTGTTCAAATCTTCTGCCCATTTTTTTCCCCTCACTATAAACTGCAAGAGTCCATTCTTTATTCTGGGTTTAAGTCCTTTATCAGGTATGTTTTGCAATTGTTTTTCCCAATCTATGCCTTGCTTTTCATTTCTTGAATTATGTCTTTCAAAAAGAAAAAGCTTTTAATTTTGCTGAAGTCTAAGTAACGATTTCTTTCCATTTTGTGCTTTCTGTGTCCTATTTAAGAAATCTTTGCGTAAACTGAAGTCACTAAGATTTTTCTCCTACGTTCTCTTATAGAAGTTGTATGGTTTTAGCCTTTACATTTAAGTCTCTCATCCATTTTGAGTTAATTACTGGATTAATTACTGGCTATGATGTGACACACAAGTTGAAGTTAAATGTTTTGCACATGGATATCCAATTATTCCAGCACCAAGGGGCGAAAAGATTATCTTTTCATCATTGAACTGACTTGTCATCTTTGCCAAAAATCAATTAACCAGGTGCATTTTTCTCTTTGTAATGTTATACCAGGATAAAACATTTTTAAAAGGTGATCAAAACCTCAGGCCCCCTCAAAAAATAAAAAATAAAAGTCACCTGACCATATGCATGGGTTTATTTCATACTACCTTATTCTATTATCTATATATCCATTCCTATCTGTCAATATCATACTGTCCTGATTCATGCAACTTTGTAGGAAGTTTTAAAATCAGGTAGGGTAAGTTGTCCAACTTTATTTTTCTTGATAAAACTTATTTTGGATATTCTAGATTCTTTACATCTTTATAAAAATTTTAGTATTAATTTGTCGATATCTGTCCACAAAAAGAAGTCTCCTGGAAATTTTATTGGGACTGACTATACTGAAGTCAGTTTGATTTGGGGAGAACTGACACCTCAAACAACATCTTTGGACCCTTAGTATGGTAATCTCTTCATTTATTTTATTATTCTTATTATCACCAATTCATTTTTGTAGTCTCTTCTTTGATTTCTCTCATCAACATTTCATATTTTATAGTTTTCTATAGGTCTGAAACATATTTTGTAAAACGTATCCCTAAATACATATTTTTAATTTCATATAAGTGGTATTGTTTTCTTTTAATTTTATTTTTTCTAAATTTATTTATTGAATTAAATACTCTCTATACCCCATGTGGGACTCAAACTCACGACCCCGAGATCAAGAGTCACATCCTCTACCAACTGAGCCAGCCAGGCACCCCTCTTTCATTTAAAAATTCTTTTATGGGGACCGGGCAAGATGGTGGAGAAATAGGGAGTTCATACTTTCTGCCTGCATCTCTCAAACAAAGAAGGGCTGAAGCCAAAGGACTCTGAATCGCAAGAGTCTGGGAGGAAAAGAGATGGAGTCCACTAAGAAGACAGCCTCATAGGGCTATCTCAAGAAACAAGCCAAAGTACACATGGTGGAGAGTCCCAAATATCACTACGAGTAGGGAAATAAAATAACCAAAGTCTCGACAAGAGAGACCAAGGGACACCACTAAAAGAACACTTCCTGAACAGACAGGCCCTGGACAGTCTATGAGCCTCCTTTAATACAGCAGTACTTTCAGGTGCAGAACGCATAACAAGCTTTTAAAACTTACAAGAGACAGAAAGCTAGCCAAAATGATGAAACGGAAGAACTCTCCTCTAAATAAATTCCAGGAAGAAGTGACAGCTAAAGAATTGGTCAAAACAGATAAAAGCAACATAACTGACCAAGAATTTAGAACAATAGTCATAAAATTAATCACTGGGCTCGAAACACCAGAGATGCTATTGCTACAAAGATTATGGACCTTAAAAATAGTTTTGATGAATTAAAAAATGCTATAAATGAGGTGCCTAATAAAATGGAGGTGGCCACTGCATGGATTGAAGAGGCAGAGAGGAGAATAGGTAAATTAGAAGACACAATTATAGAAAAAGAGAAAGCCAAGAAAAAGAGAGATAAATTGATCCAGGAGCACAAAAGGAGAATTCGAGAACTGAGTGAAGCAATCAAATGGAACAATATCCATATCACAGGAATTCCAGAAGAAGAAGAAGAAGAAGAAAGAGAGAGAGAGAGAGAGAAAGAGAGAGAGAGAGAGAGAGAAAGGGGCTGAAGAAGTATTTGAACAAATTATAGCCGAGAACTTCCCCAATCGAGGGAAGGAAAGAGACATTGAAATCCAAGAGGCACAGAGAACTCCCTTTAGATGTAACTTGAATCGATCTTCTGCATGACACATCATAGTGAAACTGGCAAAATAGAAGGATAAAGAGAGAATTCTGAAAGCAGCTAGGGATAAAAGGGCCCTAACATACAAAGGGAGATATATCAGAGTAGTTGCAGACCTACCTACTGAAATTCGGCAGGCCAGGAAGGAATGGCAGGAAATCTTCAATGTGATGAAAAGAAAAAATACGCGGCCAAGAATCCTTTATCCAGCAAGCCTGTCATTCAGAATAGAAGGAGAGATAACGGTTTTCCCAAACAAACAAAAATTGAAGGAATTCATCACCACCAAACCAGCTCTACAAGAAATCCTAAGGGGGACTCTATGAGGGAAATGTTGCAAGGAACACAAGGTACCAGAGACACCACTACAAGCATGAATCCTGCAGAAAACGCAATGACTCTAAATCCATATTTTTCAATAACTCTGAATGTAAATGGACTAAATGCTCCAATCAAAAGACAAAGGGTATCAGAATGGATAAAAAAAACAAGATCCATCTATTTGCTGTCTACAAGAGACTCATTTTAGACCTGAGGACACCTTCAGAGTGAAAGTGAGGGGATGAAGAAATATCTACCACGCTACTGGAAGTCAAAAGAAAGCTGGGGTAGCCATTTATATCGGACAAACTGGACATTAAAGTTAAGGCAGTAACAAGAGATGAAGAAGGACATTATATAATAATTGCAGGGTCTATCCATCAGGAAGAGCTAACAATTATAAACATCTAAGCACCAAATTCGGGAGCACCCAAATATACAAAACAATTAATCACAAACACTAAACAATCTTATTGATAAGAATGTGCTAATTGCAGGGGACTTTAATACTCCACTTATAGCAATGGATAGATCAGCTAGACAGAAAATCACTAAAGAAACAACAGACCTGAACAACACATTGGACCAGATGGATTTCATAGATATATTCAGAACTCTACATCCTGAGGCTATGGAATTCACTTTCTTCTCGAGAGCACATGGTACATTCTCCAAGATAGATCACATACTGGGTCACAAAGCAGCCCTCCATGAATGTAAAAGAATTGAGATAATACCATGCACACTTTAAGATCACAATGCTATGAAACTTGAAATCAACCACAGGAAAAAGTCTGGAAAACCTCCAAAAACATGGAGGTTAAAGAACACCCTACTAAAGAACGAATGGGCCAATCAGGCAATTAGAAACTTAATTTAAAAATATATGGAAACAAATGAAAACGAAAATACAACAATCCAAACTCTTTGGGATGCAGCAAAGGCAGTCCTAAGAGGAAAATACATTGCAATCCAGGCCTATTTCAAGAAACTAGAAAAAACAACATACAAAATCTAACAGCACACCTAAAGGAACTAGAAGCAGAGCAGCAAGAACACCCCAAACCCAGCAGAAGAAGAGAAATAATAAAGATCAGGGCAGAAATAAACAATATAGAATCTAAAAAAACAGTTGAACAAATCAATGAAGCCAAGAGTTGGTTTTTTGAAAAAAATAAACAAATTTGATAAACCTCTAGTCAGGCTTCTCAAAAAGAAAAGAGAGAGCACCAAAATAGATAAAATTACGAATGAAAATGGATTTATTACAACCAATCCCTCAGAAAGACAAGCAATTATCAGGGAATACTATGAAAAATTATATGCCAACAAATTGGACAACCTAGAAGAAAAGGACAAATTCCTAAACACACACACTACCAAAATTCAAACGGGAAGAGATAGAAAATCTGAACAGACCCATAACCAGTGAAGAAATTGAATCAGTGATCAAAAATCTCCCAACAATAAGAGCCCTGGGCCAGATGGTTTCCCTGGGGAATTCCACCACACATTTAAATCAGAGTTAATACCCATTCTCCTCAAGCTGTTCCAAAAAATAGAAATGGAAAGAAAACTTCTGGACTCATTCTTTGAAGCCAGCATCACTTTGACTGCCAAACTGGACAGAGACCCAACAAAAAGAGACAACTACAGGCCAATATCCTTCATGAATACAGATGCAAAAATCCTCAACAAGATACTAGCAAATCGAATTCAACAGCATATAAAAAGAATTATCCATCATGATCAAGTGGGATTCATTCCTGGGTTACAGGGCTGGTTCAATATCCACAAATCAATGAATGAATCACAAATCACATTAACAAAAGAAAAGATAAAAACAGTATGATTCTGTTGATAGATGCAGAAAAAGCAGTTGACAAAATACAGCATCCTTTCTTAATCAAGACCCTCCAGAAAGTCGGGATAGAAGGAACTTACTTAAACATCATAAAAGCCATTTATGAGAAGCCCACAGCTAATATCATCCTCAATTGGATGAGGAGCTTTCCCCCTGAGATCAGGTACATGACAGTGATGTCCACTCTCACCACTGTTGTTTAACATAGTGCTGTAACATAGTGCTGGAAGTCCTAGCATCAGCAATCAGACAACAAAAGGAAGTAAAAAGCATCAGAATTGGCAAAGATGAAGTCAAACTTTCACTTTTTGCAGATGACATGATACTCTACATGGAAAACCAGACAGACTCCACCAGAAGCCTACTAGAATTGATCCATGAATTCAGTAAAATTGCAGGGTATAAAATCAACGTACAGAAATTCGGTTGCATTTTTATACACTAATAATGAAGCAACAGAAAGAGAAATCAAGAAACTGATCCCATTCACAATTGCACCAAAAACCATAAAATACCCAGGAATAAACCTAACCAAAGATGTTAATGATCTGTATGATGAAAATTATAGACAACTTATGAAGGAAATTGAAGAAGACACAAAGAAATGGAAAAACATTCCATGCTCATGGATCGGAAGAATAAATATTGTTGAAATGTCAATACTACCCAAAGTAATCTACGCATTCAATGTAATCCTAATCAAAATTGCACCAGCATTCTTCTCAAAGCTAGAACAAACAATCCTAAAACTTGTATGGAACCACAAAAGACCCCAAACAGCCAAAGTAATATTGAAGAAGAAAACCAAAATGGGAGGCATCACAATCCCAGACTTTAGCCTCTACTACAAAGCTGTAATCATCAAGACAGTATGGTATTGGCACAAAAACAGACACATAGACCAATGGAATAGAATAGAGAGCCCAGAACTGGACCCACAAATGTACAGCCAATTAATCTTTGACAAAGCAGGAAAGAATATCCAATGGAAAAAAGACAGCCTCTTTAACAGATGGTGCTGGGAGAACTGGACAGCAACATGCAAAAGAATGAAACTAGACCACTTTCTTACACCATACACAAAAATGAACTAAAAATGGATGAAGGACCTGAATGTGAGACAGGAAACCATCAAAACCTTAGAGGAGAAAGCCGGAAACAACCTCCTTGACCTCAACCGCAGCAATTTCTTACTCGACACATCACCAAAGTCAAGCGAATCAAGAGCAAAAATGAACTACTGGGACCTCATCAAGATAAAGAGCTTCTGCACTGCAAAGGAAACAATCAACAAAACTAACAGGCAACCGACAGAATGGGAAAAGATAGTTGCAAATGACATATCGGATAAAGGGCTAGTATCCAAAATCTATAAGGAACTCCCCAAACTCCACACCCGAAAAACAAATAATCCAGTGAAGAAATGGGCAGAAGACATGAACAGACACTTCTCCAAAGAGGACATCCAGATGGCCAACAGACACATGAAACGATGCTCAGTGTCACTCATCAGGGATATACAAATCAAAACCACACTGAGATACGACCTCATGCCGGTCAGAGTGGCTAAAATGAACAAATCAGGAGACTATAGATGCTGGCGAGGATGTGGAGAAACGGGCACCCTCCTAC
>CM053570.1:7598225-7640690 GCA_028646485.1 Cryptoprocta ferox
AAACAGTGTGGAGGTTCCTCAAAAAATTAACAATAGAACTCCCCTATGACCCAGCAACAGCACTGCTAGGGATTTACCCAAGGGATACAGGAGTGCTGATGCACAGGGGCACATGTACCCCAATGTTCATAGCAGCACTTTCCACAATAGCCAAATCATGGAAAGAGCGTAAACGTCCATCAGCTGATGAATGGATCAAGAAGATGTGGTTTATCTACACAATGGAATACTACATGGCAATGAGAAAGAATGAAATCTGGCCGTTTGTAGCAACGTGGATGGAACTCGAGGGTGTTATGCTAAGTGAAATAAGTCAAGCAGAGGACAGATACCATATGTTTTCTCTCATATGTGGAACAGGAGAAACTTAACAGTGGACCATGGGGGAAGGGAAGGAGAGAAAATAATTAAGGAGAGGGAGGGAGGCAAACCATAAGAGACTCTTAAATACGGAGAACAAACTGAGGGTTGATGGGGGTGGGGGAGAGGGGAAAAGGGGTGATGGGCATGGAGGAGGGCACTTGTAGGGATGAGCACTGGGTGTTATATGGAAACCAACTTGACAATAAACTATAAAAGAAAAAAATGTTTTATTAACATTTACTTATTTTTGAGAGACAGAGTCAGAGCATGAGCAGGAGGGGCAGGGAGAGAGGGAGATACAAATCTGAAGGAGGCTCCAGGCTCTGAGCTACCAGCACAGAGGCCGACACAGGACCTGAACTCACGGACTGCGCGATCTTGACCTGAGCCAAAGTCAGACGCTTAACTGTTTAACCGACTGAGCCACCCAAGTGCCCCATGCACCCGTTTCATTTTTAAATTGTTTGTTGCTAATATATAGAAATAAAATGGTGTCACATGACTCTGGAATTCATTTATTAATTTCAGTAGATTTTTTTGTATATTTGTATATTTCCTAGGATTTTCTAAGGAGATGACCATGTAGCCTTGTGAATAAAGATGGTTTTACTTCTTCCTTTCTAATTTGGATCCTTTAATTTCTCTTTATTGGCTTATCATATTCACTAGTAATTTCAGTACAACGTTCCATAGAAGTGGTAAGAATGGTCATCCTTGCCTTTGTCCTGATTGTAAGGAGCAAGTATTTAGCTTTTTACCATTAAATGTGATGTTAACTGAAGGGTTCCCGCTGACTTTCATCAACCACTTACAGTTCTTGATGGTTTTTGTAATGAATGGATATTGAATTCTGACAAGTTCTTTTTCTACTTGTATTGAAATGATCGTATGATTTTTTTTTTTCTTGTGGCTCTTAAAGATGGTGAGTAACATTGATTCAATTTTGAATGTCAAAATCAGCCTGAGACCCGGAGGCCCCTTCTGCAGATCTCTGGAGTTCCTCCTCTGTGTATCTTATTCCTCCCCAGTAATTTTTCTAGCAAATTCTAGAAATCTTGGCCTCCCCCAGTTTTAGTACTGTCTTCTCAGTTCAGTGCTGGGCTCCCTGTCCCTACACTGTGGCTTGGAGACCCTGAGTTAGGTCAGTCGTAGGGAGCACTTTGTTTCCTTCCCCTCGGGGATCACTGTCCATTCCGTGCACCCTGATGTCCAGTGTCTGAAAAATCAGTGTTTCTTATATTTGTCTGCTTTTGTGGCTGTTTAATGCAGGAAGATAGCTGGTCTCCATTACTATCGTGGTACAAGTTTGAAAGCCTCATAGCGTTTTGTTGTCAATTCTCATACGGAACCTTCTGACTTTACTGTTGTCATTTCTCTCTAATCACGCATCTTCCTCACCAGACTGTAAGCTCTTGGAGTCCAGGGACTAGCTTTTGTTTATGAATAGTATCCTGTACAACAGTACCCAGCCAGCACAAGAGAAGTCAAGTGAATAAAGAACGGGCAGAGCGAGGTAGATAAAAGAAATGAGATATGAAGGTGCTCAGAGTGGAGCACCGTGAAACGTTTTAACTATGAAATTTGTTTTTTTTTTAATTTTTATTTTTTAAGTGTTTTTAATGTTTATTTACTTTTTGAGAGAAAGAGAGAGATAGCACAAGCGGGGGAGAGGCAGAGAGAGAGGGAGACACAGAATCCAAAGCAGGCTCCAGGCTCCGAGTTGTCAGCACAGAGCCCGATGAGGGGCTCGAACCCACAAACCATGAGATCATGACCTGAGCTGAAGTCAGACACTCAACCAACTGAGCCACCCAGGTGCCCCTGAAACTTGTTTATCTGGTCATGTGCTGTGACCTCCTAGTTATTCAGACTCCGGCATGACCATAACTGCCAGGAACCTCCTTGCCAATAAGAGCCCAGTGTCACTCTGACAACCCAGGTTCTTGACCCCTGGCCAATTCCCATCAGACCTGTCTCCTGAACAGTTAAGAACTGACTCTAATTAGGCAGCATTAATTCTCCAAGACAACAGTCTCACCACGTGTGATGAGTACAAAGACAGCAAATCAGCATTTCCGCAAAAGCACGGATTTTAGAGCCCAAAAGACCTGAAATCTGAATCCTAGGTGTGCTGCTTACCTGCTGTGCAAGCTTAGATAAGTTGCTTGACCTATCTGAACTTTAGCTTCCTTATAAAATGGGGGTAATACCTAATATCTTCTATAGATGAAGAGAATCCAGTATACAGTCAAGCCTTAATAAATGATAGTAGTGGGTGCCTGGGTGGCTCAGTTGGTTCAGTGTTCGACTTTGGCTCAGGTCATGAGCTGACGGTCTGTGGGTTTGAGTCCCACGTCGGGGTCTGTGCTGACAGCTCAGAGCCTGGAGCCTGTTTTGAATTCTGTGTCCCCCGCCCCCTCTCTTTCTGCCCCTCCCCCACTCATGCTCTGTCTGTCTCTCAAAAATAAATAAATGTAAAAAAAAATGATAGTGTTGTAGGTTTAATTAGGATCCTTTAAGCAAAGATAGAAATCAGGTAAAATGCATTAGTAGCCAACTGGTAACACGGTCCCCAGGGAGAACATTGTCTTGGAGGCCACCCGATGTGCAAATATGCGTTGGGCAGGACACTTTGCCTAATAATTATAAACCACAGGTGGAGGAATGCCAAACAATCTGTTTTCCAGCTTACTGGGTGTTTCTTCTAGAGGTGTGCCTGTCCGTCCGTCTGTCTGTGCCTCCGACACAGAGAACCACAATCAAACTCAGGAACTAAAAAACAGTTACCAGGTCCTGGGACACCTAAGGTGGCAGGAAGAAGAGAGGAATGTCTGTTTGGTGGGAAAAAGTGAGGGGAAAAAGGGGCACGCAAAGCTCTGACAAGATGCCAATAGAATTTTTCAAACTACTACGTCTCTTTCTTAATATATATTTACCAGACCTTTTGGAAGAGGCAGCTGAAGGCAGAGCCCTTTGAAAAAAAACCGAGATTTACGAGAGAGCCATCAAAATCTTTTAAGCAGTAAACAGGAAAGGTTCAAAGGGAGTTTAGAGAACAAATGCTTTCAGCTCAAAGAAGACAAGGTTCAGGAATAGTTAAGATGACTCCCTGACTCCCGGCAAACACAGAAAGGATTATGCAAAAAAAAGGGGGTGGCCATCTGCTCTCTCTCTCTCTCTCTCTCTCTCTCTCTCGGGATGAATAAAATGAAAGGAAATGGGCTCAGTTGTGGCGCAAGGGGCCCACTCTAATGGCCATTAAAAATAGAAACAATTTTCTAAGGGACAGTGTGAGATTTCCTTCCCTGGAAATCTTCAAACATAGCGTGGACGTCCACTTTTCTAAGGGTAACAGGGGGGCCATGTGGCTGAGGCGCCCCCCCCCCCGGCGTTTGAAGGATTCCCGGCTGTGCTGTTTCTTACTGTCCACCAAGGGGCCCGATCAACAAAGAGCTTGAGCTTTTCTGCCTTTTTTGAAATTTGTTTAATGTTTATTTGTTTTTCTTTTGAGACAGAGAGAGACAGAGCATAAGTCGGACGCTTAACCGACTGAGCCACCCAGGGGGCCCCATGGAGCTTTTCTCTTATAACCGACCTGAAGCGAGCAGAGAGTGAGGGCGGGTCTGGACGGAGACCAGGGCCACATGCACAGTGTCGAGGTGGGGGGTCCCCGGAGTGCACGGACATGCGGGAGCGGGGAAGACACACACTGGCCTCGCTGGCAGGGATGTGACCGGGGACAGGTGCGCTTAGAGCAACTAGGAAATAAGTTTCTCTACGAGGTGATGGACAGAACACTGGACTATTACAGAGAGAAAGCAACTGAATTGCCCAGTTGTCTATGAAGAACAAAATTCGAATCTAAAGCTACGATAGGATGGTTTGAAACCACTCTTGTGTGCCCCAGACCAAAGAAGCGGGCACTAACATCTACGAGCCCACAGCAGGGCAGCAGCTGAATGCGGTCTCCCCTTCCCGGCACGAGCAAGGGTAACAAGTTCCTTAGAGAATAAAAAAAACAGGCAAATGTACTGAATCCTCTAGTTTCTGTGAGTCCATGAAAAATCACTCCAAGCCTGTTCCCAATAACTGGGTCAAAGCCTCCGTCGCGAACAAACTGCCGTCTGGATTCGAGGCACAGAACGTGAGGTGACAACGGGCGGCACGGCAGGTGTCCTGGAAGGTTCCAGACCTAGAACACGTGGCTGTGGGGGCTGCAGGGAGACCCTGGGACAACGGGATCTCACGGAGAAGCAACGGCCAAAGGTGCGTTTCATACATGATATGCTTTCAGGAAAGACATTCACCAGCTGCACTTCTAGAAGCTGTCACGCTTTATGGGAACCCACCTCCCCATGGTTCCCACCTGAAGTAAGACCTCCAGGATGGAGCCCCATTAAGATCCGAAAGCCCCCCAAAGAGGGCTTTTGTTGTACTGGATGCCCCCAGCAGCACCGGGCTTGCAATGGCCCGCTCCTCGCTGTTGAAAATGACCGCCCACGGGGCGCCTGGGTGGCTCAGTCAGTTGAGCGTCCGACTTCGGCTCAGGCCATGAGCTCAGAGTTCATGAGTTCAAGCCCTGCGTTGTTGAGCTCTGTGCTGACAGCTCAGAGCCCGGAACCTGCTTTGGATTCTGTGCCTCCCCTCTCTCTGCCCCTCCCCTGTTCACACTCTGTCTCTCAAAAAGAAATAAAAAAATAAAGAAAATCACCGCCCAAATGAGTTTTTGACATTTTAGCGAGTATGCCCCACGTGTGTTAGTGCAAAAAAAAAAAAAAAAAAAAAAAAAAAGGTTGAGAACCATCACTGTCTATATATTTTCTATAAAGGGACAGAAATCAGGTTAGATAAGGATGCCAAAGGGATCCCTTTTTTTTGCAGCTGTGTTTGCACAGCCATGAATACATAAAAATACCAAAGTTTCCTAAAGATGTTTCGTTCAACTTTATATAAGGCTGAGAAGATGTCGGCTGTCACCAACAGCGAATACTACTCTTACTGTTGCTACCGTTATTATCAGGGTGCCCTGGGGCACCTGGAGATGCCAAGGGTGCCGGAGCTGCCGCTGAGAACCAGCGTCTCTGACCTCTGATCTGTGATTGGCTGGAACGCGAGAGCAATCTGTAACCCTGGATGCGGTTTCTCTCTGCAGGACTAAATGGTCCTCCCCATCATCAAATACACAACGCTAATACCAGCACTGCTGCCCAGACACCCCAGATGGTAGCTTAATCGCCCGAAAGAATTAATAGCGCACCTCTAAGCACATGATTCACCCAGAGAACAGTTTAGGCAAACGGAAGAATGTGGCCCATTATACCCCCACGCGATCGCTAAATAATATGCAATCACAGAAATGAAGCATGGCATATGGTAATCTCTCCACGATATTGAGATTCATTGTAATAGAAGCGCTGTTCGAAACCCTTATGGAGAAACCTGAAAGGCATACCTTTCTTTTCCGGAAGGAACATTACGATGAGACAAGCCAGTCCTCCTAGGCACAGAAATGCCGCCAAGGTCCACTTCCGGCCACACCTAAACAATGGAAAGAAATCGCACGTTTCTCTTGAGGATCTTGTAAACTCATCTGCTGCTTCTCCGGAATCTTCTTTCGGAGACGTCCTCAGTGGCATATGTTTGCCTTTGCTTAAGGAATGGGTGGCAAATGGGAGTGACCAGGACATAAAATACATGACCATCACAACACAAAGAATTAGCAGGAGGGCCGGATCCAATGCCATGTGCAGGCAAAGAAGAGAGAATTGCTCTATTTCTGGGGGTTCACTATGTTCTGAATGCTTTCTATCCAGTATCTTTTTTTTTAATGTTTTTTTTATTTATTTTTGAGAGACAGAGAGAGACAGCACGAGCAGGGGAGGGTCAGAGAGAGAGGGAGATACAGAATCCGAAGCAGGCTCCAGGCTCTGAGCTAGCTGTCAGCACAGAGCCTGATGTAGGGCTCAAACCCACGAACCGTGAGATCATGACCTGAGCCGAAGTCGGATGCTTAACCGACTGAGCCACCCAGGCGCCCTCTATCCAGTATCTTAACTTAGTCCTCAAAATAAACCTGTAAGGCGTGTGCTACGCCCTCCGTCTTCCAGAGAATGAAAATAAATAAAACATGGAGAATGGAGTCTTCCGGCTCATTTCCTTTCCTTGGTACTTAAATCTTAAGCACTTCAAATTTTATTTTATTTATTTATTTAAAAAAATTTTTTTAACATTATCCATTTTTGAGAGACAGAGAGACAGAGCGTGAGCAGGGGAGAGGCAGAAAAAGAGGGAGACAGAATCCGAATGAATCTGGAGAGGCCCCCAGAATCTGACGCAGGCTCCGGGCTCTGAGCTGTCAGCACAGACTCCCACGTGGGGCTCGAACTCACAGACTGCGAGGTGGTGACCTGAGCTGAAGTCGGACGCTTAACCGACTGAGCCACCCAGGTGCCCCAAGCACTTCAAATTTTAAACACTGTAAAACAAGTCTCTCTCTCTTAAAAATGCAAACTGAAAATAATTTCTTGTTAGTATGTCAGAATCAAGTGAAATTTATTGCGTGCTTGATGAAGGGAAATCATTTTTGAAGAAGAGCTTGAGGCTTGGGTGCAAGACATTGGCATTGACAAGCCTCCCTTCACGAGGGGCCTATGACTTGCTAGGTCCCCTGTAGGATCTTGGGTAGTACCTGCAACTTTTCTGACAATTTTGGCAGGAAATTTTAGAATCCCCAGTTTAAGGATAAGTACACAGAAGCTTACTGAGCTTGTCAAAGCCATAAAACTAACACGCAGCTAAGACGAGACAGGGAACTCCCGTGGATGGCATCCTTCTAAACCTTCAGCGGTCATCAGAGGTGTGCATGGGCAGCTGTGACAGCATAGAGGAGGGACATCTGCACACCGGAGGTCATGGGGACGGCTTTCTGAATATGCGGCCTGACTCGGCTCCTGGACCACCATGACCCCAAGCTCGGTCACTAACAGAGAGCTTGGCAGAGTCAACTGGGACCGCCCCGAGAAAAGCCTTCAGCTGAACAGAATCCAAACTTGCCCTTCAGAAGGCCCTAAGCACACCAGCCACGACCACAGCCCCAAGGAATGCTGTTTTGGTTAAAATGATAATTTCTGGGTAGTGGGGTGCCACACAATCTGGCCAATTCCTGGCTCGCACAGAATGGGGTTTTCGGGGGCCCTGCTCAGGTGCTCAGGAACGGAAGCGACCTCAGGAAACTGAGGAAAAGGTACTCTATCAAAGAGCTTTGAAAAGGCCTTGTAAGACTGCCCACGGACGCGTGGCAAAAGCAGGGGGTATTCCTCCCCTCAACAAAGTTGGGAGGGCCTTAAGAAGTAAAAAAAAGTCTTTCCAGGCCCTCCAGTTCTGTGCCTCGTGTAGGAACCTACACATGACAGGGGCCGGATCCGTGGAGTGCTATCTACACAGAGCCAATCCTCCTATCTGTTGGAGCTAACAACTGACACACAGGCTACGCAAAAACCCTCTGGTGGTAGTGCATTTGGATTGAAAACCTACTCGTAAACATGAAACCCAAGAAACACCACCCTAAAAAATGAATTCTAACTGCATTTGGTCTGAAAATAAATCACCGCGGAGCACTTAACAGATACTACCTGTGGACAAAGACACGAATATTTAAGTAGTTATGGACATAAGAGCGTGCGCGTGTGTGTGTATCCTACGTGGCGCACTTCGTATTCACCTATACTCACCATTTTTGGTTAATCAAGTAGATGCAGATTGGGTAAGAAGGGATCTCTATGAGGCCAGACAGGGCCAGGTTGGCATAAATATTTCCGCCTAGATCCCCTGCGCTCAGAGTGAGGCCGTAATACACCAAGCTGCACACAAACCTGCAATTGGGGGTGAAAGACAAGAAGGACAACACAACAGGTACATGAGAATCTGCCGGAGAAGATTCGATCACTGGCTCAGGGTAATGCCATGGGTCTGAGGCAATGAGCTTGACCTTCCTACCCCAATCTAAACTTAGACTAGGGAAAAATACAAAGGTAAGGGGCCTTGGAAAGGATGGGAGCTGCCCCTAGATGCTCTCCAAAGCAAATGAGTGGTCAGCAAACATATTGACCTTTCGTCAACATATCTGCATTTAATGGAAGACAAGGACTATTCTCACTTTAACCCAGCAGTTAATGGAACACTTGCCGTAGGTGACTGCCGGGTCAAAACGACTCTAGAAAAGAATTCCCACTGGGCACCTGTGTGGCTCAGTCGGTTAAGCGGCCGACTTCAGCTCAGGTCATGATCCTACAGTATGTGAGTTCGAGCCCTGCGTCGGGCTCGGTGCTGACAGCTCAGAGCCTGGAGCCTGCTTCGGATTCTGCGTCTCCCTCTCTCTCTGCTCTTCCCCTGCTACTGCTCTGTCTCTCTCTCCTTCAAAAATAAACATTAAGAAAATTAAAAAAAAAAAAAAAAGAACAGAACTCCCATGGGAAAGCCAACGGAGGACGGTGTTGAGAACATGCACTGAGAAGGGACTAGAGTCAGTGGTGGTGACCTGTAGGCCAGAAATGACTGGGACTGCACCCCCTGACCGGGTTCTTGACCCCGTCCAGCATTCAGCAGGTGTATGTGCCGTAGACACCCAGACGGGAAGAAGGCCAGGGCCATGGCAGAGGCAGGGTCCTCCAGGAGGAAGGGTCCTTTAAGAAGCCACTAGCTTATTTCCGCATGCTGTTACTACAATACATAGGGACAGCCTCATGGGTGGCAGGCAGGTGGCAGGCACGGAGCCAACCTCTCGAGGTCTGGGAACGGAGGAACCCAGGAGCTCTCATGTTTATTTATTTTTGAGAAAGAGAGAGCACACGCAGGGGAGGAGCAGAAAGAGGGGGGACAGAGGATCTGAAGCAGGCTCCATGCTGACAGCAGAGAGTCCGACACAGGGCTTGAACTCACGAACCAGGAGATCGTGACCTGCGCCTAAGTCGGACGCCCAACCGACAGAGCCACCCAGGAGCCCCAAGCTCAAGAGCGTTAAATATGCCAAATGAAGTACCACCCTGAAGCTCCAAGTGGGGGATTTCTCGAACAGAGTGAGGGGAATAATACACACGCGTGTGGCTAGGAAACTACATTATTAAAAAATAAGAACAGAATGAACAAAAATAAAACCCTGAAACCAGGCTTTATTAGTCTACGAATATGTTTTATAAACCATACACTTCTATTAAATGCCCTACAGGCTTTGAGAGCCTATCAGTTTTTACATTTTTGCAATTCCCTTGGACAGGTGTTTATTCCGGGGATGTTTCCGTTGGCTTCCCTTTAGTTTTCCTTAGAAAAAAAAATCCGATGAGCTGCAGCATGAGATCAAACAGGAAAGGGAAAGCGTTCTTTCCATCTCTGCCAAGCGAAGGGGCCGAGTGCCCTGGGCTATGAAGGGGCTGCAGTGAGCAGGGGCTGCGTGGGAGGTGGGAGGAGGGAGGAGGGGGCCCTGGGGATTGACTGCTTCATGGGTCATTCCTTGTGGCAACCGAGGACTTCCCATTGCCTCTCACTGGGTGGAGCTGTCACTCGCCTTCTAAGGATGATGAGCAGTGTCGGAGCCAGGACGTCGTGTGTAAGGATGCAAGGGGACACTGAGCTGTCTGTCTTCCCTGTCCCCCAGCACCCTGTGAGCCGTAGCTAAACAAATTTAAACCCATACAGTTGTCTAAAGTATTTTTAAAATCCTTTCTACCTGCAGTAGATGCCCTCTTCTGACGTGTTGTCTCTATCAGTGTGTGTCTACTCTGCATTTAAAATAGAAATCCCAGGGGCGCCTGGGTGGCTCCGTCGGTTGAGCGTCCGACTTCGGCTCAGGTCACGATCTCACGGTTCGTGAGTTCGAGCCCCGCATGGGGCTCTGTGCTGACAGCTCAGAGCCTGGAGCCTGCTTCAGATTCTGTGTCTCCCTCTCTCTCTGCCCCTCCCCTGCTCATGCTCAGTCTCTCCCTCTCTCAAAAATAAACATTAAAAAAATAATAACAAATAAATAAACTAGATATCCCAGGGAAGCAATTCCCGCCGTGGAAACACACATGCATATTTAAACCCAGTTGGGATAGCAGCAGGTCAGGCACACATAAAAAAAGCCCAGCTCGGACACGAGAGGCATTTAGTGCCCGCTGGTGGGGAGAGAGAACGGGGAGAGCACGGGCTAGGAGGGCCTATGGTCCCATGGCAGGGTCTGTGCTTGCGAGGCTCCTTAATGGCAAGTTGGTCATTGGGATGCGTAATTACAGCTATTAAAATCATTTTGATCCTTTTTATGGGCCCCGAGCAAACTTTAAGATGCTTGCATAATATTTAACAGTATATTTAGGGCATCAAAGAACTGTTGAAAAAGGAACCACTGTGGGGAATAACCAGAAGAACAGATGTGAGACACAGAGGTGTAATTTTACTCCCGGGGAAGGGCTTTTTTCAATGACTGATCAACAGAAAAGAATTCTGAATTTTACGGCAGCTTCAAAAAGAACGGCATTATGTGGAATGACACTGCCTCTGTGATTGCGGATTTTAGCATTCGGAGCCCAGGGGGAAGAGGTTTATCTGAGAAGAACTCCTCTGGCTGTGTAAGATATAAAATAAACTGGGACATTTCTCCCTGGCTCCGCGTCTTTTTGTTTGTTCGTTCATCTGTTTTTTATCCCCTGAAGGCCAGAATCCAGAAGTTAATATGCCTCGGAAGAACGAAAAAACCTAAACACGAGAAGTAAATTATCCTCAAGAAGTAGGCAGAGGGTTTGACTGTCTATATGACATGCAAATGCTGAGTTTATGGAGCCCTAAGCGCCTGATCATATTTTGTAAGCATCTGCACGAGGCAGAACCTCAAATTAGTTGCTCCTGTGTTGGGTCGTCAGGTTTGGCTTTTAATGGTTCCCGGGCTCTCCACGCCTCCAAGCTTGGGTCCCCTGTTGAACATTTATTATGCACCTGCCATATTCCAGCACTGCGCTGGGTCTGTGGGGAAGGGGGCGGTGGGTGTGGCCTTGATCATACAGGTGGCAGCCAGGAAGAATCATGACATGGAAAAATATATTCACACCTTCTTGTTCTCCATCTGCTGTTCTTTACAGCTGTGTATCTAAGATCACGGTCATATAAAATTATTCCCCCTGGGGAGGCTGGGTGGCTCGCTCGGTTTAGCAGCGGACCTCAGCTCAGGCCACGATCTCTCGGTTCGTGAGTTCGAGCCCCACATCAGGCTCTCTGCTGTCAGCACAGCTCCTGCTTCGGATCCTCTGTCCCCCTCTCTCTGTCCCCAGCTCGCATGCTCTTTCTCTCTCTCAAAGCTAAACATTTAAAAAAATATTAATAAAATAAAACAATTCTCCTTAATCCCCACATGAAAACGTAGGTCTCCACACAGCCTTCAAGGCAAATATATACCGACCACAGCAGAGCGGTCCTTTAGGCCAGTACATGTGATGCTCACACCTGATACTGGACCAAATAACATCTACGGCACTCTAGCAGACCATGCAGGCATACCGAGATGTCATGGGTTAGGTGCCAGATCACTGTAATCGCCATAAGGTGATGATCGCAGTAAAGCAAGTCAAATGAACTTTTTTGTTTCCCAGTGCATATGAAAGTTATGTTTACACTATACTGTAGGCTAGTACATGTGCAAAAACCTTATGCCTAAAAGAACAATGTACGTACCTAATTAAAAATATTTTATTGCTAGCAAATGCTAACCATCACCTGAGCTGTTAGCAAGTCATCATCTTTCTGTCGGTAGAGGGTCTTGCCTTGATGTGGATGGCTGCTGACTGATCAGGGTGGTGGCCGCTGAAGGTCGGGGGGCTGTGGCCACTTCTTAAGACAGCAGTGAAGTTGGCCACACTGATTGACTCTTTCTTTCACAAACAATGTCTCTGTACCATGTGATGCTGTTTGACGGCATTTTGCCCACAGTAGAACTTCTTTCAAAATTGGAGTCAGTCGTCTGAAACCCTGCTGCTGCTTTATCAACGAAGCTTCTGGAATGTTCTAAATCCTGTGTTGTCATTTAGACAGTCTGCACAGCCTCTTCCCCAGGAGCAGAGTCCATCTCAAGGAGCCGCTTTCTTTGCACATCCATCACAAGCAGCTCCTCACCCATTCAAGTCTGATCGTGAGATTGCAGCCATTCAGTCCCATCTTCAGGCTTCACTTCTTTTTTTTTATGTTTTTTATTCATTTTTGAGAGACGGAGAGAGACAGCGCAAGCAGGGGAGGGTCAGAGAGAGAGGGAGACACAGAATCCAAAGCAGGCTCTAGGCTCTGAGCTGTCAGCATAGAGCCTGACGCGGGGCTGGAACCTCCGAACTGGGAGATCATGACCTGAGCTGAAGTCAGATGCTTAACCTACTGAACCACCCAGGTGCCCCAAGACTTCACTTCTAATTCTAGTTCACTTGCTGTTTCCACCACATCCACAGCTACTTCCTCTCCCGGCGTCTGGAACCCCTCAAAGTCATCCATGAGGGCTGGATTCAACTTCTGTTAATGTTGATATCATGTCCTCTTCCCATGAATCACGAATGTTCTTAATGGCATCTAGGAATAGTGAATCCTTTCCAGAAGGTTTTCCATTTACTTTGCCCAGATCCATCAGAGGCATCACTATCTAGGGCACCAATATCCTTATGAAATGTATGTCTTCAGATTGAAATTACTTAAAGTTGAAACTACTCCTTGCTCCATGGGCTGGAGAAGGTTGTTCGCAGGCAAGAAAACAACATTAATCTCATTGCACATCTCCATCTGAACTCTTGGGCGACCAGATGCATTGTCGATAATGCAGTAATATTTTGAAAAGAATCTTTTTTTAAATCATTTTTAAGGTTTATTTATTTATATTGAAAGAGAGAGAGAGCATGTGTGTGAGGGTGGGGAAGGGGCAGAGAGAGAGGGGGGAGAGAGAATCTCAAGCAGGCTCCATGCTGTCAGCTAAGAGCCCTACATGGGCTTGATCTCACGAACCGTGAGATCATGACCCAAGCCGAAATCAAGAACTGGATGCTCAACCAAATGAGCCATGCAGGCGCCCCAGAATCTTTTCTTCTGGGTGGTAGGTCTCAATGGTGGGCTTAAAATATTTAGTAAACCATGCTGTAAACAGACAGCACTGTCATCCAGAGCACAGGCAGAATAGGTTTAGCATAATTCTTTTTTTTAAGTTTATTTCTATATTGTGAGAGAAAGAGAGTGTGCAAGCAGAGAAGCGGCAGAGAAGAGGGAGAGAGAGAGAATCCCAAGCAGGCTCCACACTGTCAGCGAGGAGCCCGATGCGGGGCTCGAACTCATGAACTGCAAGTTCATGACCTGAGCTGAAATCAAGAGTCAGACACTTAACTGACGGAGCCACCCAGGCGCCCCTAGATTTAGTTTAATTCTTAAGGGCCCTCGAATTTTCAGAACGTTCAATGACCACTGGCTTCCACTTAAAGTCACCAGCTGCATTAGCCTCTAGCAAGAGAGTCAGCCTGTCCTTGGAAGCCGGGCATTGACTTCTCCTCTCCAGCCATAGAAGTCTTCCGTGGCATCTCCTTCCTGTTTCATCTACACGGAAGTCTGTTGTTTAGGGTAGCCACCTTCGTGAACTTTCTTATCAGCTGGATCTCCTGGAGAACTCGCTCCAGCCTCTACATCAGCACCTGCTGCTTCACTGTGCACTCTTACATTGTGATGATCTTATGACCTAACCTCTGCTAGCTTCAGACTTTCCTTCTGCAGCCTCCTTACCTCCCAGCCTTCAAAGAATGGCAGAGAGGGTGTTGCTCTCTATCAGGCTTTGGCTTAAGGGAATGTTGTGGCTGGTTTGATCTTCTCTCCAGACCACGAAAACTTTCTCCGAATCAGCAAGAAGGCTGTTTTTCTTTAGCATTCATGTGTTCACTGAGGTAGCACTTTTCACTTCTTTCCAGAACTTTTCCTTCATTCCCGACGTGGCTAACTGTTTGGCACCAGAAGCCTAGCGTTTGGTCTGTCTTGGCTTTCAACCTGCCTTCCTCAACGAAGCTGAGTCACTTCTAGCTTTTGACTTAAAGTGAGAAATGTGTCATTCTTCTTTTTCATCTGGACCCTGGGAGACCACTGTAGGGTTATGAACTGGCGTAACCCCAGTACTGTTGTGTTTCCAGGAAGAAAGAGGCCCAGAAGAAGAGAGATGGGCGAATGGCCAGTCAGTGGAGTAGTGGGAACACACACAACATTTATTAGGTTCGCTGTCTTCTGTGGGTGTGGTTCGTGGTGCCCCAAAACAATTATAGTAGTAACACTGAAGAGCATTGATCACAGATCTCCATGGCAAATATAACAATAATGAAAAAGTTCAACATAGCGACATGAAGTGAACAAATACTGTTGGAAAATGGTACCAGCAGACTTGCTTGACGCAAGGTTGCCACCAACCTTCAACTGCAAAAAAACACGGCATCTGAGAAGCAGCATAAAACATGGCAGGTCTACACGGTCCTCAGATATTCACTGCCACCCACTTCTCCTCTTCCCCACATCATTCTTTACTTGGAACCACCTTCAATCGTTCCATTGCAATTTACATGAATGCTGAGGGCATTCTGAGAAGTGGGTAGGAATATGCTATTCAAGTGGCTTCGAGACCTCACTTCACACTCCCAGGATCCCAGCTGGGCAAGGAACAACACCACCCACCCCTGTGAGTGAGTGGGTGGGTGGGAGGGAATGTCACGGTGTGGCACGGTGCATGGCAATCAGAATGTGCCATCTGACCACTTGATGCCAAACCAAAGGCAGGTATTTTGAACTCCTATTTAGAAACTCTTCAATTTCTAATATGCTCTCTTGCTTTTCTCTCTTTCTCTCTTTTTTTTTTTTAGAGGTGGGGGGGGCACTTCTTAAATAATTACATTAAATAGCTTAGGAGCAAAGATGTGCTCCTGCTGTCTATTTATTCAAGTTCAGTGAACCTGCGGTCAGGCCCCCATCGGTTCCTCCCGGACAGGGAGGGTGCTGCAAGAGCACAGGTGAGCACATGCAGGCAGTCAGAGACAGGATTCTTGTGTTCCTGAAAACAACTTCAGGCTGACAAATCGGGTAAAATGTCCCGTCACCCTGCAGAAGGACATAATCAAGAGACCTTTAGCACCCCGAGTTGAAGGTCAAGACAACACCCCCTGGGTATAATTACCAGATGAACATCAGGGTCAGCGTGTGCCCCATGAGGATCCGGTAACGGAAGAGATCCAGGAAACTTCCGGTCTCCCTGTAGCTCCCGCTGGCCGGAGGCGTTAGTGAGAACGTACACTTGACCTTGCGGTTCCTCTTGGCAATGACGTACAGAGCCGCTTCGGCCTCACTCAGTCGACCCTGGGAGTATAACCAACGAGGTGATTCAGGAATGAATCTGAAAGAGACATCATTAAAGGCTGGATATTCATATAGGTACGCGGGCACAGGAAGGAGCATGCAGATCTCCTCAATCACAACCGGATTCCCTGTGAGGTTTCAAACCAACTCTCCCGATGACATGGGGGCACGGGGGTCCCCTTCAACAGTGTGCCAGTGTTAAACGGTGGTCTGGCTTGTGAATGGAAACCAAGAACACGCTTCCAAAACCGCAGCCAAAAAAAAAAAAAAAAGGCAAGCAGTATGCATTTCCCTTGAAACAAACGTTAATAGACGGATGGCAGGTTAAGCCTAGAATACTGAATAATTCAAAGTTTTCATAAAGCACGGGTCAGAGAGAGGGCTCTAAATCATAGCCACGTGTTGGAACAATACTACAGAGAAAGCAGGTGTTTAAGTTGTGACAAAGCCTCACAAAGAAGATGAAAATCTTTATCGTCTTATCAGAAAAAAAATAAATGTTTAAAAAGTGTTTTTAATGTAGCGATATGTTATGAAGGAAGGCAGAGATTAAGACTCTACATGAAAATTCAACAGGGTCTGGGGCGCCTGGGGGGCTCAGTCGGTTGAGCGTCCGGCTTCGGCTCAGGTCATGACCTCACGGTTCGTGGGTTCGAGCCCCGCGTCGGGCTCTGTACTGACAGCTGGCTCGGAGCCTGGAGCCTGTCTTTGGATTCTGTGTTTCCCTCTCTCTCTGACCCTCCCCTGCTCACGCGGTCTCTCTCTCTCTCAAAAATCAATAAAAAAAACATTAAAAATTTTAAAAAAGAAAGAAAGAAAATTCAACAGAGTATCCTATCTCAGCTATGTGTGAGCATTTTCTGCTTCCAAATACTCGAATTAGCTGACACACTGGCTTTAATATGTCCTCAGGATATTTCCTGATACCGCTCCCCCCCCCCCACAGGACCGTAAAGAATAAAAGTCATTTTCTGGTTAACTTCCAGTTACAAAACAACAATTCTTTTCTACTGAACGCTGAATGTCAGTTACATCCCCACTGGTATTTTCTATTAGCTTCAAGACTTAACTATGAAGGGTCCCTTTCCTCTTCACAGCGGTGTGCACACTTCTAGAGGACCCAGGACTTGCCAAAGGCCAAGGAACAAGGACACGTGTATACTAAATACGCGCCAGTACTTTTGATCTAACGTGACAGTATTTGCTTAAAGTGAAACTTCTCTAAGTAACCTTGGCACCTTGGCTATTTAAGGTGCCTTTTAGAATTCTCCGTGCCTTTCCGTACGGGCAGTGCGGTGGCAACGAAAACCACAGAATTTGGAACTTCATGGACAGCCAGTCGGTCAATAACCCTTTGTTGAGCACTTTCCATTTTGTACTGAGAGATGTAGTAGGGGCTCGAAGGAAACAGAAAGGTAGGAATTCTCCCAGAGCTCTGCTCCTGGAGAGAGAATATTCATGCGGATCTGACTGTCAGCAAAAGCAGGAATGCGGGCCATCCTTTATTTCCTTCTTTGTTGCCCTCTGATTATTTTACTAATACACAAGATGGATGATCGAGTAAAATACTGTTCTCTTGGAAGTTAGGTCTTTCGATCATCAAGTGGACCCATTGGCCCTACCCACAAGGCCACTTACAAGGTACCACGTAAACTACCCGAGTCTAAATGCAAACAAAAAGAGCATAAATGAACCCTACTGTGATTAAAAAGTACACCTGGAAGAGATAAGTGAGTCTATCATAAGAAAAATCAAACATGAGAACTGGGAGGTGAGGGGGAAAAAGAAAAAAAGGCAAGCAAATAACCAAAATATTAACAGCCGTTATCTTTGGATAATTTAGGTCATTTCCCCTTTCTCCTTAAACTTCCATGTTTCCAGAATTGTTGATAAGCATTAATTAACTGTTAACATGTTTATGAATCACTGTTAAAAATGAGACTTGAGAGATATTGAGGCTTTGGAAATTTGAGTTAATAAAGTATTTCTACGTGGGAAAGCGTGTATCTTGTACACGAACTGAGGACCAGACACGTTCCCACATTTGGGGAAGCCAATGGGCTTACTTACACAAAGCCTCACCTAGCTGCTAATGGATGGACTTGGGGCTATAAATTCGAACACATGCAGATTTTGCACATCAAACAGCGAGACGTGTTTTTAAAAGAAAAAGCAGTCTGTGAACACCGCGCCCTCTCCGTGGTGCTGGGGCCAACTTCAGAAGCCGCCGTGCTAATTTAACAATGTTGCCTCGGCTCGAAACGCGTCCTGTGAATCTCTTAGAAGATGGAAAATCTAGGTAAATTACGGGAGGGCTCATTTTTAAAGTAAAACTGCTCAAATCCAAGTATGGTGAAAACGAGGAATTTTTAAACTAAGTGATGATGTTTGGAGGACAACAAAAACACAAGGTACGACTCGAAAATAATGCGATTTTTCGTATGCAGCTGACGGCTCATTCTGAAGGCTAATTCTAGACGTTTTTGGGCCAACACCTGTCCAATGGATACAAGGGATCTTCTGTGTGGAAGGCCCTGGGCTTTGCTGCTGGGGGACACGTAACCAAGCCGAGAGGCTGCAGCTGTCAGGGAGCTCCTGGTGCAGAAAGAGACAGGCTCTGCTCCAGCGTGAGGTGGAAACAAGAGCCCCGCTCGAAGGGCATGGGTTAAGTGCTACGGAATTCAGAAGCAAATGACTTGTCGCTGGAGGTGTGATCAGGAGACCCCCTCGTTTGGAGGGGGTGGCGTTTGAGCATACCCGGAAGGCTAGGAGTTAAACAGGAAGAAATGGAGGGAAGGGCGTTGAAGGGGCAGGTGCAGCAGCGAGTAGGAGGCAGGGAAACCGGATGGTGCAAGGTGAGTGCGGGGGACTCCACGTGGCTCGCCGTGTATGGAAAACGGGGTGGGAGGAAACCACTGATTTCAGGACCGATCAACTGGAGGCCGACTGTGGGAAGCCCTGCATTCCAGGCCTATTTCGGTTTTACATGCTCTTTTCCCTCCGCTTCCTATTTGTTCCTGACCTGCATTCACGTCCTGGTGAGTAGATGTCCCCACCCAGCGCTGGGGCCATAACAAACTCAGACCACATTCAGAGAAGAAAGTCAGAACGGCTCGTGCAATCCCTCAAAGTCGCTCCACTATGTTAGGAGGCATGACAGCCAGACTGGACTGAGAAATAACAGACTTATTATTTAAAAAGTAAATTTATTTATCTGCCAATATTTACATGAATGCTTATTAATTCAATGACTATACTAGGCACCCATTTGTTCCCAAAATTTATAATATATGAACTGAGAAAATATTGTTAGTTTCCCTTTCTAGGGAAAAGATCTCTGTCCAATTCTCATAACTAAATGCATTTAATACATTTTGCTTTTTTGAAGTATAGGTAAACTGGGGCACCTGGGTGGCTCAGTCGGTTGGGTGTCCGACTCCTGATTTCGGCTCAGGTTATGATCCCAAGGTTATGGGATTGAGCCCCGTGTCAGTCTCCATGCTGAGCGTGAAGCCTGCTTGAGATTCCTTCTCTCCCTCTGCCCCTCTCCCACTCTCCCTCTCTCTCTCTCTCAAAAAAGTATATTACCTATTTCTATTTTATCCTTTTTTTCATTTATTTTTAAGTAATCTTTTTTTTAAGTTTTTTATGTTTTATTTATTTTTGAGAGAGAGAGCATGAGCAGGGGAGGGACAGAGAGAAGGGGACAGAGGATCTGAAATGGTCTCCGTTCTGACAGCAGCAAGCCCAATGTGGGGCTCGAACTCACAAACCGTGAGATCGTGACCTGACCCGAAATCGAACACTCAACCGACTGAGCCACCCAGGTGCCCCTTAAGTAATCTTTATGCTCAACATGGGTCTTGAACCCATGACCCCGAGATCAAGAATCATACACTCTTCCGACTGAGCCAGTCAGATGCCCCACTGTTATATTCATATTTGCGCTTAATTCTCTTATTTCAAAGAGAATACAGGAGCAGATATAGAGCAATCCTCACCAAATCTCAGTTAGTAGAACTTCAAGAAAGAACTACTACATTAAAGATGTATCTGAAGGAAAATTCGACTACGGTCATCCCTCATTTTAAGGTATAGAAGCCAGTACCGCCGGCTGAGAGTTTCATTTATTCCAAAGATTTTCATGATTATAACTAGAGGTCTGAAACCTCAGGAGACGGCCTTTCATAAGCACACTGAAACTTCTGGTGAAGTAAAACTAAAAACTCGAACGTCTTAAATATCATTAAAATGATGAAACAGGAGATGAAATAGTATTATTTTTTTTGCCACTAAAGCTCAGAATGCAGGACAGTATTTACGGGTGAAACTGGATTTCTCAGCCCCAACAAGACAGTCAGCATTTAATGTTAATTTTACGGGGAACTCTGTAAATATCTCTTAAATATCTGTTTTATTGTTACTGGAATCTATTTGTGGAGAAATATTAATAAATAATAATATTGCATTCCATATCATGTGATATATATTCTATAATAAACAATATTAATATTTTTATGGGGGGAAAAAAGCACCGATAAAACAGCTCTGAGTAATTGGCTCGCCTCCCAGCGTTTAGAGCGCCGCGGTGTGGCACTGGAGCGAGTTGCCTGGAGCCCCCTGCCCTGACCAGGGCATCACACGTTCACCCCACTGAGCCCGTCCACCCTGAGGCTTTCTGCCGTATCTGAGAATCGTCCTGCGCCCACAGTCAGAGGCCCTGAGATAACAGGGTGTGGATGTCCCACTACATATCTGATATGGATGGACTGTCCCGCGGTATCGCACCTGAGTCGCACACCTAGCATGTGCTCCGATCCAACCTGAGGATCTTTACGCTTGAGGCGTTAGGTTAAAAAAGAAACCGGAACCCTGGGTCAACAACCCGAAGGTTCAAATGCGGTCTACGGGCAGGTGACTTCACACCAGGGATGCCTGCGTTCTGAACTAATTAAGCATCTCTCCTCCCAGCAGCTGCCAAGCTTTGGAGCGCCTGTGGCATTTAGCTCTTCGCCAAAGTCAGTTCAGGCAAACTCCTGAAAGGGAATAACGCCGCTCACTGACCCGCATCCTCTTTAAGACATTCCCTCGACTTCTTAAATTAAACCTCGTAAGAGGAAAAACTACTTACAAAGACAGGAGAAAGACCACTGTTCCCTGCAGGTTAACCAGAACGGCCAGGGTCCTCCAGGAGCGGATGAAGTATCCCAACAGGGCATACTGGGCGATGCCAACCGCGAAGAACAGGCCACCGATGGACCCTAATTCGGGGAAAAGACGCCTGTCACTCGAGGAAGCACCATCTCCGCCACCCTCTCCAACCCAAGACACAAGCCAGTGCCTTCCTTGGGAGGTGTCAATGGGAAGGAAAATCCTACCCAAATACTGAGTATCAAGGGATAAACGTGGAAGAGAGGCCAGCAAGTTAGTGGAAAAGGAGGAAGGACAGGTGAAAAATGTGAACCACATGTGGTCAAGATGAATTTTAAGGGTTTGTCCACATGCTTTCTGCGTGGAAGGCTGTCCTGACATCTGCCTGAGCCCGTGCTGAAGCTTGGAAAGATGTTTTGTTGGATGGCGGGTAAGATTTTTAGGTCATGAGATGATTGCAATACTGGGACTTCGTCTTATCACAAGGCTGAGCCTCAGCTCCTTATTTTACATCAGAGGCTACTCCTCAAGCCTCCGTATTGCCCTTCCCTACTTCATGTATCACCCCCAGATCTATGACATTTTCTATTTGTTTCTTGTCTGTCTCCACGAAGCATGGATTTTTGCCCGCACCCTGATCGAAAAAAATCAACCACGGGATTGTTTAAAAAAAAATGTTATGTTTTTTGAAATAAATGCTGAGATGGGTAGTAAGCCCACTAGCTTTGCTCCGTATACATGGGAATTTCTACCTGGGACACACTTTCTACAACTGCTACTATCACTGTTGGTAGCAGTTATAGCTACTATTTATTGTGCGTGAAGCCTTTTACATACATTGTCCTATAAAGCAGGTGCCTTATGGACCGTATGCAAAGAGGAAAGAGCACAGAGACGTTGGGTGCAGCCGCCTAGGGCACGCAGCTGTGCGCGGCAGGGCTGGGACCACGCCATGACGACAGAGCCTGCGTGCTGTCCCAATCCTCTCTCTCTGCCCTTCTGGGGAAAAGCAGGCTTCCGTGGGCAACCGGCAGCAACAGCACAAGAGTTCTCTCCAACAATCCTATCAAAGAAATGTTGCCTTGCGTTCTTGCCCACAGATTCTCATTTTCTAGCAATAATGACTTGTAGACTCAGAGCCCTGGTGGGGAAAGGGGGAAGGAGGGGAGTGTCGAAGCGGCACCTTCAGCGTGTTCAGAACATGTGGTCGGCTACGTACGGGAGTGGGGACACTATGATTTCCCTGGAAATTTAAGATAATCAACAGCCATTACAGGTTCATTACAGTGCATCAGACAGCACCTGGCTTCCAAGAATAAGACTGTCATGGCTCAAAACAACTCCGAGCGCTTGGTATCCACTGACAACAACGTAGGCCAAAGGAAGACAGCCCACACAATGGGACCGTTTTAGAGGGGCTGAGTTCAGACCCCAGTTCCGCCACTTGCTGCGGTGCCACCTTGGGCAAATCACTAAACGTCTCCAAGCCTCAGTTTCCTCATCGGTAAAACAGAAATAATAATACGTACCTTGAAGAGTAGTTGTTAGCTTCAGATGAAGTAACGCATGCTATACAAATGTTAGCTATGCTGTCCTACTGTGACACGGGTATGGCCCCTGACACCTTAACCTCCCCCCGAAGCAAACCCATGTGGAAGCCTCCTGTGGTGAGTATCTGCTACAAAATACTGTCTACCTAGCACTGGATCTAATTCCAAGAATACCCCTTCCCTCTTCTGGAGAGCGGACCTCTCTTTACTTCATCTCCGTGGCTCAAGTGGGGCTGCCCATCTCAGTCCCCCTCACTGCAGTGACCCCTGCTGGGCCAGTCGAGCTCTTACGCAGGATTATTTTTTTTAAGGAGGCTCTACACCCAACGTGGGGCTTGAACTCACAACCTCATGACCAAGAGTCGCATGCTCCACCTACTGAACCAGCCGGGTGCCCCTTAGCTGGGAGTTTAAATACTACACTTGGTGGTGAAACCGGAGAGCTACAGGGTACCATCCCTGACTGTAGCGGAAGCTTCTCCAGGTAGTGGGGGGAGACGAGGAGCATCTGACTTCCTGGTTCCGGGCTTCTCTGAGGCCTGGCTCTTCAGGGATTTGGTTATATTCTCCAAATAATTTCCCTTCATACACATGTGCTCATCAGAGTTGAGTCTCCGTCACTTACCATCAGTAAGAGTTGGTATCAGTTGGGTGGGATGGACAAGAGGAAATGATTCAAAGGAGTCTAGTTTAACGGCCTTAAATACTGCGAAGACCATGCACAGAGGTGCTGGAAGATGGAGATTTGAGGTGAAAGAAAGCAATATTTTTATCTGAGGGTGCAACTGACACTCATGTCTAATGTCCAGCAAGATGCTGCACGTGTATGCCTGGAAATGACAACGGAGATGTGTGGAGACATAGGGGTGGTTATTTGGTTAAAAAAATTAATGAAAAAAACAAATATCTCAAATCACCACCTTTGCATATTGTAACTCTGGAAAACCATACTGGTGGTTTATAACTGTTTATGGGCCGTTAGATATTTATCCTATTTTTCAGATTTCTTTTCTGTTTAAATAATTCCCAACCCTGCTATTTTTGCTCAGTTTGCACTAGTAAAAGCCAAATTTCTGCAGGTTCGACTTCGTTTTTGTAAAGGGTACCAGCGATCTGCCCAGTTTTCAAGCAAAGCCACGAGGTCCCCCGATTCCTCTTCCTCTCCCCACTCCGATCCTTCGGCAAGTCATTGTCTCCCCAGAATCCAGTTCTAATGGACCTCTTCCCTGCTCCTCTTCCCACACCTGTCTAAGCCCATGTCATGTTTCACGGGCCAACCACAACCACCTCCCGATTGACCCCTCAATTTCTCCTCTTGTCCCTCCACAGTCCATTCTCCACACCCCTGCCAGAGTCGTCTTTCTGTATCCTATCTAATCCTATCGCTCCACTATTTCACTCGCCCACTGACTTTTCACTGCACTTTGAACAGAAACAAATTTCTCATAGCACAGGCCCTATGTCATCTGATCCCTCCGACATGTCCCTCTCCGACCCACGAGATAAGTGTTTAATAAAATACAGTAAGAAGGCGCTTGGGAGAGAAGTGTCTACGATTTCCTAGGTCTGCCATATTTGTCGGTTTAAAGTGAAAACTTCTGAGGAAACAGACACTCTTGGAATGATCTGGAGACCATTCGTGAGGACGGAAGGCAAGCTCCCGATGAGGCAGGCCCCGGGGGAGACTTTCTATAGAGCAATATGAATAAAATGACTCATTCAAAGTCATACAGAACAAACTCCAGAACGCAAATCTAATGGTTAGATAGACAGTCTCAAGTCCAAGTGCATTTTGAGACTCTGGGTTAAAGTGGTTCCCAAGGGGTTTTCTGGGGCCGTTTGCCATCCCCCTATCTGCGCGGAGTGAAGCAGTACCTGCGAGTGCCCAGTAGGCGGCGCCCACACATTCGTTCAGCAGGACAAAGGCCACCAGGGACATTCCTCCGTTCATCACACCCACCAGGAAGCGAGTTATTGCAAAGAACTCGTAGGAGGGGGAAAACCCATTGGCAATAGCAAATAAGAGGTCAAGGGCAAAACCTAGAATAAGAGGAATGGTCGTCAATCATCCAGACAGAAAACAGCATTTGAGCAAAGTAGCAAATGACAGTCGTTACGTTTCTAAAGAAGCATCTTTGTAAACTTAAATTTTCTGAGGTGCGCTTGTTTAAAAAAATTTTTTTTTCACTTGAAAACTATAAAGAACAACTGAGGTTTTTCTTCCTTCGTTACAAGTTGATGTCTGTCCCTCAGGCACCGTGGTCCGTTATTCTCAATAACATTGGAAATGGAAAACTCTGGGCTCATACTCGGCTTGTCAAGAGAACGGTAGAGTCTTACAGAACATATTTGACATGAACCAACACGCAAGATGTAAGGAAATGGATCCAGTACCCTGGCTCCATCTCCGTTCTCCGTAGAACCATCGGATAAATTAGAATTCGCCAGGTGCGGACAGCACCATCGTCTCTGAAAAGCTTACATGCAAACGCGTGGCCTTCCTCGGCTACACTGCTCGTTTAAAACACTTTGCCGGGACCAACTCTGGCTGCAGCGTGGCCTCTTGCCTGTGTAATAAAAATCAGTTCTGTACCCACGTGGCAATTCCCTGAGAACCTTAACGAAATAGTCCCCTTATTATCTCCCGGAGAACCTTCGAGAAATAAGTCCTCCCATTCAGTGCCCGAACACTCTAACGGGTTACCTGTGAGATAGACTTTTTTCCTTCCGAAGCGATCGGACAGCTGACCGAAAGAGAGAACTCCCACAAACACCCCGCTGAAGAAGAAAGAGCTTGCTGCGCTGACTTTGTAGGATCTGTTGGCAATTAAAAACCACTAGAGGAAGAAAAAAACAAAAGGGACATGTAGAGCACAGAAAAGATGGATGGGCTGAGTTAGCTATTAAAAGAAAACAAACAGATGCACAACCAAAACTTGAACACTGTAAATTCTCTGCTGCATTACCCACTACTAAGCAGAACTTGGAGAATATCCAAGGAGGTTTTGTCCTCGGAAACACTAGACTTCATTATTATAATGTGCTCCCACCATACTCTAGACACATCTTATTACAGCCCTGAATACAGTGTATAATAGCTACTTTTATATATACATTCGGTGACTATGTCTCCCCTCCGAAACTCTTGTATTTTTTAAAGCTTATTTATTTATTTTGACAGAGAGAACATGCACAAGGGGGAGGGGCGGAGAGAGAAGGAGAGAGAGAATCTCAAGCAGGTTCCACGCTGTCAGCGCAGAGCCCGATGCGGGGCTGACACTCACAAACTGTGAAAGCATGACCTGAGCCGAAATCAGGAGTCGGATGCTTAACGTACTGAGCCACCCAGGCGCCCCTAAGTCCTTGTATTTCTTGAGAGAAGGAGCCACGACCCACTCATTTCCATTTCTCTGATGCCTAACATACAACATGACATATATGAGGCAATCAATGACTGGTCCCTATCTCTAAGAAGTTAATAGGTTTTATGTCCCTTGAGCACTTTTCTAAAAAAAATTAATTACAGAAATACCATATGATCCAGTAAATCCACTTTTGGACATATACACAGAAGAACCGAAAGCAGGAATTCAAACAGATATTTGTACCTTAATGTTCACAGCAGCACCATTCATAAAAGCCAAATGAACGGATAATGAAAACGTGGTAGGTACATACAATAGAATATTTAAAAAGAAAAAATTTTTTAAATTTTTTTTGAGAGAGAGAGCGTGAGTGGGAGAGGGGCAGAGAGAGAGAGGGAGACACAGAATCCGAAGCAAGCAGGCTCCAGGCTCTGAGCTGTCAGCACAGAGCCTGATGCGGGGCTCCAACCCACGGACTGTGAGATCATGACCTGAGCTGACATCAGACACTTAACCGACTGAGCCACCCAGGCGCCTCCCCCCCCCCCATACAACAGAATATTACACAGTCTTAAAAAGGAAGGAGATTTTGACAAGCTACAACAGAGATGAACTTTAACCTTATGCTAAGTGAGATAAGTAGACAAAAAAAGAGAAACAAATATTGTAAGAACTTATTTATGACTGTAATATTGTGATTTATAGTAAGAAACATATACTTGGTCTTCATCCCCTGTTCCTGCCACACAGTTCCTAAATCCCTTGTGATTTCTTACAGAAATCTTTAGTAATATTTACTTTTGTTCCCAGTTCCTGAAATAACTTCAGAGCAATAAAGGAGGCAGGGGTGTCCTTTGTTATTTTAACAGCCTCTTTCAACCACACCTGAGTTTATTTAACTCAGGTCACTTTTGGAAAGCTCCTTAGATGAGGGCTGGTCGCCAGGGGAACCCTCCCTACCCCCCCACCCCTGCCTCAGGGGAGGCGGTGAGGGACTGAAAGTTGAACCAATTGCCAACGGCCAATTATCTGATCGGGACACCTCCCTAAAAACCCAAAGGGACAGGCGTTCGAAAAGCTTCTTGGCTGGTGAGCACGTGCAGGTGCTGGGACAGCGGTGCCCTGAGAGGGCACGGAAGACCGCGCCCCTTCCCACACACCTTGTCCTGGGCCTCTCTTCTATCAGGCTGCTCCGGAGTCCTACCCTTTGCAACAAACCCGCGGTCGAGTAAGTAAGATGTTTTCCCGAGTTCTGTGAGCTGCTCTGCGAGCCCATCTATCCCGAGGGGGACACTGCAGCGACCTCTGATTTCTGGTGGATCAGAAGCACAGGAAATATTGTGGACTTGCGCCCGGCATCTGAAGGGGGCGGCAGCGTGAGCCTTGTGCGATCAGTGGGAATCAGTGGGACTGAGCCCTGAAAGCCATGGGATGTGATGCTACCTCCCCGTGGATGGTGTCAGAACGGGGTCGAGCTGTAGGACACCCAGCCAGTGTGGCTGAGCTGTGCGACGTGGGGACCTGCCTCATCTGCCCCCACAAACCCTACCTCACACGTCTGGTGGCCAGAAAGGTCAGTCGTGAAGTAGATGAAGTAGATGACAGTAAAGGCGGCACAGGGGGAAGGTTTATCCTTTAGCTGGAGCAGTCAAAGCCAAGGACGGAAAGCAGAATAAGGGTTACCAGGGGTGGGGGGATTGGGGAGTTACTGTTTAATGAGAACAGATTTTCAGTTTGGGAGGATAAAAAAGTTCTAGAGCTGGATAGCGGTGACGTTTAAATGACATGCATACACTTAATGCCACTGTACCCTTAAAATGGCTGAAAGGTTACATTTTATGTTAGGCATATTTTACCACGATAAAAAAAAAATCCCTTGAGTACTATTATCTTCTAGTTTAGGGAAACTTATGAACTTAATTAAAGAGAAAGAAATCGCCTCCTGCCTAAAATGCTATTATCTGAAACCGTCACTGGTGGCGCGTTAAGGCGATCTTTGGTTACAAAGGTATAAGTGAATCTACATCACAGAGACAGAGAACCAGGAAATGCCAGCCCCCTCTCCTCGAAGACAAGACAAGGAAGAGCCCCAACATGCAAGGAGCCTCCCCCCCCCCCCACCGCCACCGGCTGTCCCTTCGAGTCTCAGACCTCCCTTCCCACGCTCTGACAAGCTGTCATCAAGGCTCAGAGCACATCTGCGCCTTTTCTCTCTTCTTGTATTTCCTGTAAGGCTGCGATGGTGGAAGTTCTTGACCACACAGCTTCTGGACATCGCTGTGCAGCAACAATAACAAAATTCGCAGCAATAATGACAATAATATTCGCTGGAAAAGAAACAAGGATAACACCTCCTCACTAATGCTGGGCTCGACTTCTCGATTCCCCAGTTCCTCAGATGCAGTTCTTCACGAGGTTAGTGAAGCCCCTCGCGGATGAGAAATCGTAGACTAGGGTGTCACTGCTTTTAGAAATAGTAATCGGGAATTACTGCTCCTGGTGGCAGTCATGATTCGAATAAGAGGGATGGAAGCGATGTGACAAACATCTGAGATGTCTTCTAGACAGGTTCTCATTCGGGTAGTCAATAAATATTTGATTAGATTCTACTGAAGGCTGACAACTTCATTAAACACTGGGAACACAGATGTGAATAAGCTGGACGTGGTCCCTTCCCTCATGAATGGTCAGTGCCAGCGGAATAAACACATAGGGATAGACTGGGAGGGCACCTCTTCAAGTAGGGTAATCAGGGAAGGCTTCTCTGGGGCGGTGATGTCTGGACCTGAATGATGAGAAGTGATGACTGTGAAAAGCTGTTCGGAGAACATGAGAAGAAGGGTCCCCCCGCCCCCAAGGTGCAGGTCCAGCAGTGCGCCCCCACCAGGGTGCTATGATGAGACCGGACAGGTGCACAGGGGTCGGATCACACAGGGCCCTGGGCCACGGGAAGGAGCTGAGGTATTACTCCAGTGCAAAGGGCAGGTGCTGGATTAACGGAATTATGTTTCTAAAGATCACTCTGGCCACTCTTGGAGAATGCATTACAACAGAGAAAAGCAAGAGCAGGGAGGCTCGTGCACTAGCTCAGGAGACCATGGTGGCTCGGACGAGGGTAGAAGCAATGGGGACAGAGAATGACAAGGACTTGCGATGGATTCTGAAGGCAGAAGGGGCAGGCCTTGCCGATGAATGACACAGGGTGGGGGACGGAGAATCAAGGCTTTTACCTAAGTCGTTAACTTAGGCCAACTCAGTGGATGACCTTTACTGAGGCGGAGAAGGTGGCAAGCGGGGACCAGGTAGGTGGTGGGAAGGAGCAAGCCCTGTTTGGACTCGCTGAGGTTGACATGCCTGTAACACATCCCAGTGGCGACGCCAAGCAGAAATCTGGACATGAGTCTGGAGCTCCAGGGAGAGGTTCTGAGGGTTTATGAACCCAGAGAGGGAAGAGGCTCAGGACTGGGGTCCAGGACACCCCCATGTTCAGAGGCTGAGTAGAAAACGCCCATTAAAGCAAATTCTCAAGTGGGACTCAGAGACATAGCAAGAAAACAGGGAGGAACGTGGTGTCGCAAACACTACAAGCAGAAATTTGGTTCGGGGAGGAAGGGGCAGCCAAGCAGGTGGAATGCTGCTTTGGAGGTCAGGGAAGATAAGGACAGAGACATGCGGTTATATTTAGAAACAGACGGACACTTCAAAATAGCAATTTCAGTGGAGTGTGAATAGAAGCCTGACTGGAGGAGGAGGAGGAATTGCTGGCAGTGCTGTACCAAATGGTTTCTGGAAGTTTTGCTGCGAAGAGGAGCCGAGAAATGGGACAGTGTGGGGACAGGTATGTGGGACAAGATTATTGGCTTGTGTGCATATGGATGAGAGTGAGCCCGGAGAGAAGATACCCTTGCAGGAGTAAGCTATCTGGGAAAGAAAGAGGGGATGGACTTGAGGGTACAACATGGAGACATTAGCCTTTCACAGAAGCCGGGAGATGTCGCGGCAAAGGGAGCAAGCGAGGAAGGCAGAATGTGGCCTGGGAAGCAGGCAGTGGAGAAATCCCTGGCCAGCTGCTTCATTTCTTTTTCACTGAAATTATCAAGTGAGGTCACTAGCTGGAGGAGAGTAGAGGTGGGGGTTGGGGGGGAGCATTTCAAGTTTCAGGAGGACTATGACATCCTCTGAGGAACAGGACGTGACCCATTCAAGGAAGTATTGCAGGACTGTCACGCCACGGTGAATATACACGTGAGCTTCGTAGTTACCGAAATTGTGAGGAGGATGTTGGGAGTTAAGCTTACACAGAGTTGGAGACTTCTCCGGAAAATTACAAAGAGAGAGAGGCACCAGGGCACTGTGGGGTTACGAAAGAGTGATTAGTACAATAATGGGATACATGTCGTTTAAGGAGAAAAGCAGACATAGGGGGATGGTGGGTAGAGAAATAAATGTCATCATCAGAAAAATCCCCTACATCGTTAACTTCCCTGTACTTCCCATTCTTGCCCCGACTGAAGCTTGGTGGTCTCCTGCGGAAATCACTCAGTGAACGGGTCCCCCTCACCTGGAGCCTGCTTTTCCTTTTATACCCATGGACCTGAGAGCCTGGGGTGGGAGAAGATAAAGGAAACTTCAAAACTGTCAACTCACCTGAAGATCATATTACCAGACAGTGTAATCCACTACCCTTCCAGAGCTGATAGAGATGCTAGCTTGTTTTGAACAATAGCCACTCTTCCTCCGCTCCATAGTAATAGTGTATTTACTGGGCATATGGCTACCCAGATTGGAGACTAATGCCCCAGTCTCTCTCACAATTAGGTGTGACACATTATCAAGTTCTGCACAATGAATGCAAATGGAAGCACCATGTGGCAACTTCCAGGACTTTGCCTTAAGAGACAGCTGATTTACCCTTTGCCCCTTCTTCCTTTCTACCCCACTGCTCAGAATGTCCATATGAAAGTTAGGGCTCTATCCGAGGCCATGATGAAGAGGGCCACAAATTAAGAATAGTGCAGTCAAAAGCTGAGGGAGCCTAGGTCCCTGAGAACACTGGAGTAGGACCCAGGCATTGGCATATTTTTTAAGTTCCCCAGGTGATTCTCCTGGGCTAAGAACCCCTGTCCTAGACCTAGTCATCCTCAATAGCTGTATCACCTCTAAAATCTTGACTGTGAACATCCTACTCACTCTCCTTCCACCCCCTTCTCTTCTAATTCACTTTCTGCAATACCCTGCTCCAACATTCTTGAAGCTCTTCAAGGTCCCGGTCACCACACTCTACAGTAAGTTCTGCCTGAGTCAGCAAAAGAGATTCCATCATGGTAAGAAGCTCTGATTTAAGGATCTGTAAAGGGTAAAATATACTGTGAAGTTTCACATGAAAGAGATTACAAGAGTTCTGGAAACTGAAGGAGAAATCCTATTTTGTAAAAAAAAATTAATTATTTTGGATTATAGATAGTTCTGCTGTAGAATTTTCAATTCATGAGGAATGTCTATAGTGACATTTTTCTAGGTCAAAAAATAAATCCAGTATTAGATATCCTGTTGGCCTAGAAAAGAAAGGACTGTATTTGTCACGGGGATATCTCTTTTCCTACAATGGCCAATAAACAAGTCCTCATTGTATTGATTTTTAATGCCTTGAAGTTCAAACAACTTTTTATATTTTTCACGTTGTTGGTATTTGCATTGGTGTTTTCATGCTTTTAAAATGTGGCCTGCACCTTTAGTCTTGATTATCCTGCACCTTGATTTTTGCTAGTCTGTTTATATGGCCAAGATGTTCAAGCTCATACTCATCTGTTTTGTGCTTAATTAAGAAGGGCTAACATGCCTTCTCAATAATCAACTGTTCTGTTGATCACAACTGTAGAACTCTAATCCACAAAAAAGGCCATAATGACCATCCTTCCAACAACTGGAGAGCTGTTGGCTTGGACAGCAGTTTTAGGAAGAAGTAACTGACAAGATATTTGACCGGCATATTCCAAATTCTGATTCTCAGTTCCATGTGTGAAAGTAATTTCCAGTAATTCTTCTTGAATGTCAATTCTGGGTATTGTGCATTGGGGTAATGCACATCCTTATTTCTCCTGTAATATGTTCAGGAATGGATAGAAAAATCTAAAGGCACTGTCAAATTTTTAACAAAAAAGCAAACTAGGGGGCGCCTGGGTGGCTCAGTCAGTTGAGCATCCAACTCTTGGTTTTGGCTCAGATCATGATCTCATGGTTTGTGGGATCAAAGCCCCACGTTGGGCTCTGTACTGACAGTGTAGAGCCTGCTTTGGATTCTCTCTCTCTCTCTCTCTCTCTCTCTGCCCTTCCCTGCTTGTGCTTGCTCTCACTCTCTCTCTCAAAATAAATAAATGTAAAAACTATTTAAAAATAATTTAAAAAGAAGCAAATTAAAGCATACAAAACTGAAACCCAGGAAAACTCCCTGACAGATCTAGGTAAACTGGGCATGGTTGATTTAGAAATCAATTCTAAGTCAATTCAAGGACTTAAGACAATGTGTTTACAACCAGTTTTCTATATGCACCATCCCCCAACATGTGAGATTTTAGTCTGTTTTGTTTTCAACTTTTAAAACTTTCCAAATATACTTTATATATTTATCACGTACCTAGTATGTGATCTAAAGAGATCTGTTTTGTCAAAGCTCAGACAAGACACACTAGGATAGTGATCTTTAGAGTATCTGAGAAGACATACTGGTGTAACGTTTTGGAAAGAGGTCACTCACCAGACTCAATTGCTAGCACATTTTCTTGTCCCTTTGGCCAATACTTTACCAAGGTAAAATCCAAACCAGGATATCACCAGGACATTTGAAACTAAACTATAATAAACCTAAATGTGACAACCATTATAGTCTCACATAGCGTGTTTTTATGAGGCATAAATTCATAAATGTATAAGTCGCTGACATCCTTAACTGGCTAGAGGGTACTGAAGGGATGACTCTCCTATTATTATTTTAAGTGACAAGCAAATTCCAAAGCTAGAATGTTCTTTTTTATACAACTCATTTCGAATTGAAAAATCACTCCCAAGTTGAAAAAACTGGAAATCTTCTTTTCCCAGACATTAACAGACACGGAAGAATATAAAGACAAAATATTTTCAGTCCTTCAGGATGACCTAGATCAACCTATTTCCATCTTACAGCCAACATCTATATTTTTGTGCATATGCTTACCCAAATCATTGAGTTCATAAGCTGGGCATTTATTATACTGTATTTTCAAAAAGGACTTGAGGGAGCTAGCACTAAAAACGTGAGCGAAATCAGTCAGTCACTCGTCTAAAGAAAGCAGACCTGAGGGAAAATCAGACACTGGCAGCAGGTGCCTCAAACATAAAAGGTGAAAGGAACATAAATACAGCGAATATTGGCATGGGACAGAGCCAGGTGCCATGTAGAGCCGTCCAACTCTTCAGGATGGAAATAAGGCAGGCAAGCAGAAATGAAGAGTGTTGACTATTGACTGGGTGGCAGGGAAGGATTCAGGAGGTTTTTTAAATATCTGGATTCTTACTGCTTACAGACTTAGAATAAGATGTTACCTCACGTAAAGGGATAAGGTATTATGTGTGTCAAGATAAGGTGTTCTAGCTGTAACACAGAGATTGGAATAGAGCCATCGAAGGTCATTACGGTGATCCCAGCCAGCCAGGATGGGGTGGGGACCTCAGAGAAGAGAATGGATTCAAGACAGAAATAGAGATTTGGGTGGAGCCATCCATAAATAGCTTTTATTTGACACCAAAAGATCAATCACAGATGGAGTGAAGCTTGAAGACGAATTTTTTTTTTAATTTTTTATTTTACATAGCGGGGAGGGAGAAAGGGAGAGAGAGAGAGAGAGAGAGAGAATCCCAAGCAGGCTCCATGCTCAGCACGGAGCCCAATGTGGGGCTCAAAACTCACGAACCATGAGATCATGACCCGAGCAGAAATGAAGAGTTAGACACTCAACCAACTGAGCCACCCACGCATGCTTAGAGAGAAGATAAGTTTTAAAGGAAGTAACAAAATGTATTTTTAGCATCTCCCTTGAAGTCATCAAACCTTAAGCTTTCTGGAAACATCACAAGTCAATTCAGTCATTTTTCTGACATGGCAGAAATAGGATAATCTAAAAAAAAATAATTATTGTTTCAAAATGGACTGCATGCTGATACAATCTTAAAAGCAAAACTAATGTCCAAGTAATGACAAATACATATCAAAGATATATCAAATGGAAAAGCGCAGCACCTTACAACCAGATAATTAATAACTAATCAACTTTTGCATCATACTCTCCCCTACTCCCAACAACCACCTTTTAGAGTTAGGTATTTATTATTATTATTATTGTTATTATTATTCCCATTTCACAGACGACACAGCTGCAGCTCAGACATGATCACACTAGACTAAGCCACGGGGCCTGCACCTGATGCTGACATCGGTCTCAAAACCTCCTTTTTTGAGTACTATGTGCTCGAATTATTTAAGTCTGAAAATTATGCAGCTAACCAATGATACAACACTATATTTAAGTGTGTTAAATCCCAAGCACAGAAATTACCATATATATACAAGGGAAAGAGTTTCTATTTCTTAACCCTTAGCATGTGTTCCATCCAGGAAGCTATGAAAAAAAAATCAATTATATTAGAAGGAACACAAGAAACACGTAGGTTTTTGTGGCTTAGGGGGCTCCTGGAAAGGAGAGGGCAAAGGGAGAAAAGGAAGGTCCCATGTCACATATGAAGTTAAGGTCACATGGCCCGTGGGGGGGGGGCATGAGAGTGAGGAGAACAGAATAACAAACTTAAAAATCAACTTCCAGGGGCGCCTGGGTGGCTCAGTCGGTTAAGCATCTGACTTCAGCTCAGGTCATGGTCTCAAGGCTTGTGAGTTTGAGCCCCATATTGAGCTCGCTGCTGTCAGCGCAGAGCCTGCTTCGGATCTTCTGTCCTCCTCTCTTTCTCTGCCCTTAGCCCGCTTGGGCTATCTCTCAAAAATAAAGAAATCTTTAAAAAAAAATCAACTTGCAAAGTGTTTTTGAGGGCGGGAGGCAGAGGGATTTATCTCATTCCACGGAGTATGTTTTAAATACAAATATGTAAAATTTCTATGTATTCTAAAAATATTTTACATTTTTAAAGTAATCTCTACACCCCACATGGGGCTTGAACCCACAACTCCAAGATCAAAAGATGCATGCTCCACTGACCAAGCTAGCTGGGTGCCCCCAAATTTCTATATATGTTTTTAAGTTTATTTTTGTTTACTTTGAGTGAGAGAGAGAGAGGAGAGGGAGGCATGCGCAAGCAGGGGAGGGGCAGAGAGAGAGGGAGAGACAGAATTCCAAGCAGGCTCCACACTGTCAGCATACAGCCTGATGTGGTACTCGAACTCACGAACTGTGAGCTTCACGACCTGAGCCAAAATCAAGAGTCGGATGCTTAACCGCCTGAGCCACCCAGGCACCCCCAAATTTCTATATTTTTAATTGAACTTTTATCATGTACTGTTGGACACTCTCAGAGACCCACAGAAAACACAAAAAAGCTTTTTTGCTGGATTGCTTCTTTTTTCCCCTGCCGAACAGCACCACGCTACCTTCCCCTCCCCCACAGCGCTAGAAGGCAGGATACATGATGCTTCTACAAACTGGTCACGACTACCGGGAAGACGAAAAAGCAAGAAGAGCCCCCCTCGACTTCACTCTGAGAATTGAGACACGCAGCCAGCCTCTGCCCTGAGCAACTTCTCAGCGGCTCTGTCGATGTCACAGATCCGTCTTGGCTCTGCTCCAGTTTTCTCCTGTGACCTGCACTGCCCGCTCTCCCCCTTCTAATGGATGGTGACATTCCACGGAAGGGCAGTTGAGAAACACGCTGTGGCACCAGACGACGACTCTGATGGAAGGGACAACACGTTACGTAACTAAAAATCCTTTGCCTTATGCTTTTCCCAGCGGTGGGTCATCTCCCTTCCCTAAGGAGGCCGTGCGTCCCTGTCCTCCTGTCCTCCTGGTCTTGGCCCGCAGCGGGTGAATACGAATAAAGCCTCACTCACACGTGGATCACGTAGAGCCACTACCATGCAGGGGCCGGGGGAGGGCATGGCTCCCCCAGGAAAACAAACGTTCATCAACCGACTTCTGGGTGAGGCCTGGCACCTCCAGGAACTGACTGTCCCCTAGCACAGTCCTCCCCTACTCCCCCCAGCCCCAGGTCATCGCCGGTGAGCTCCAGCTCGCCCTCCACGGTCCTGCCTGAGCCACGGAGCTGACCACCGTCTCCACGGCGCCATCTGCCTCCCCATTTTTGCTTCAAGTGTGATGTTTGGTGAATCACATGTGTGCTTGTCTCTGGCGTACGATGCGTGTCCAAGTGCCTTCCTGTGAGGACCAGCACTGATTAAACAAGTGCTGAAGCACTCCTGCAACAAGACCGAAGGCTGCGGTTTGCAGGCATCATCACGTGCAATATCTCGATGTCACGACTTCGAGGATCGAGTCGTGCGTGTATGGACAGGCAGGGCAGGAACGGCCTTCCCAGTCACCCAGGGGCCACCGAGTGGTGCTCCCTCGAGATCAAGGAAGAGGGAGATCTAGAAGCGGAGGGGTTTCCTTCTTCCATAGGACATATAGAATACTTTGGCTTTATCTTTAGCCTCTACGTTAATGAGAAAGAAAACTATGGAGGAAAAAAATAAAAAGCCCCAAACAACGGCAGTTTCCTGCCTAGAAAGGCAAAATCTGTACCACCGAAACACGCTTCCCAAAGCCCGTGAAACCGAAAGCGGCCCACAAATACCTGCACTGAGAGAAGCACGGAGGGTCTGCAGGGGTAAGAATGTGGCTGTGAACGAGCCACAGACCATCAGTGAACCTGCAAGCCAGGCAGGGGCCGTGGCAGGTCTCAGAGTGACATCCAAGTCCCTCGGCTGCTGTGTCTCTTGGAAAGGTGAACTCGTTCGCAAGCCTGGGGTCTGCCATGAGTCCCAACTTGGACGTCCTGGTGGGGGGCACAGACCCCGGGGCACTGCCTACCTGATCACAAAGGAAAAGGGAGACAAAGGGAGCTTCCCTCCCCGGCTGGCCAGGCAGGTAGCCAGAATGGGCAGACAAGACTGGGCGCCTGCTGACTGACAAGGCTGTCACCGGAAGACACCTTGATTTTTAGGGAAAATCAAGTCACCTAACCCTACCCGGACCCTCGGCTTGTCGGTAGCTTCCCTCCACCCCACCCCCCCACACACACCTGCAGGACCCCTTGAGGGCTCTGCACAGAGCTCGTTACTACTCCATAGAAGATTCTGAATTCTCTGCTACCAAGTCCAACCACACTTGAGCCCTCCGCTGTCCTGTACGTCCCATAAAAATATTTACAGCTTCGTCCAGGAAAATCTCACTTTAGTAGAAAATCAGGTAATCAGAGGTCTCCGGTGATTCGGGAGTACTTGGCCAGGGTATTTGAGGAACAGTTTCATGGTGATTAACTAACTTGCTTCATTCCAATGTAGTTGTCACTCTGAATTACCACTTAATGGGTGAAGTGTGCAGCCTATAACAATCAGCAGCGCAGGCATAAGGAAGCAAGACATTAAAAAAAAAATTAGCCCCTAAAGCAATTATTGCAGTGAATTTTTCAAATAGTTTTAATACTCGGTCTTTTGACCCCAGGGTATGGCTTGGGGAAAATATATTAATCTCAAGATAATAATCAGTCAGTTTCAGTTCTTCAATATCTACAATGATATTAAAGATTCCAACCGTACTCTTTTTGGTTGCAAACATTAATTAAGCATGATAATTGTGTGTCTCCGTGATATTTGGTGCTTTCTGAATGAGTCAGAGCTCAGGGAATAATTTGAATACAGCAGACAGCAATTTGCTACATAAATTCACCCCAATGGCTATTAGCTCACTGTGAAATAGTCAAGGCTCCTAGTAGAGGGGTTCTTTTTTGCATTAATACCAAGTTAATTACATCTACATAACCTTTTATTCACCTTCCCCCAAACCCTCCATGAATAACTTCTGCTAGCCCTGACCTGAATGTAATAAGGTGCAGGGTGGGAGTTTTAAAATATGTATTTTATCAAAACCACACTGAGATCCCACCTCACGCCAGTCAGAGTGGCTAAAATGAACAAATCAGGAGACTCTAGATGCTGGCGAGGATGTGGAGACACGGGCCCCCTCCTGCACTGTTGGTGGGAATGTAAACTGGTGCAGCCCCTCTGTAAAACAGTGTGGAGGTTCCTCAAAAAATTAACAGTAGAACTCCCCTATGACCCAGCGATAGCACTGCTGGGGATTTACCCAAGGGATACAGAAGTGCTGATGCATAGGGGCACATGGACCCCCATGTTCACAGCAGCGCTTTCAACAATAGCCAAATCATGGAAAGAGCCTAAACGTCCATCAACTGACGAATGGATCAAGAAGATGTGGTTCATCTATACAATGGAATACTACATGGCCATGAGAAAGAATGAAATCTGGCCGTTTGCAGCAACGTGGATGGAACTGGAAGGTATTATGCTAAGTGAAATAAACCAGTCAGAGAAGGACAGATACATATGTTTTCAGTCATATGTGGATCTTGAGAAACTTAAAAGAAGACCATGGTGGAAGGGAAGGGGAAAAAAATAGCTACAAACAGAGAGAGAGGGAGGCAAACCATAAGAGACTCTTAAATACAGAGAACAAACTGAGGGTGGATGGGGGGTGGGGGAGAGGGGAAAGTGGGTGATGGGCACTGAGGAGGGCACTTGTTGGGATGAGCACTGGGTGTTGTATGGAAGCCAATTTGACAATAAATTATACTTTAAAAAATGTAATTTTAACCCAATCTCCTGAAACCATAGAGCTTTACAGGCTCTATCCTGGTATTTATTTTCAGGGGTGTTATGTGAGAGGTCAAGAGGCTTTATACTTTTTTTTTAACCAAATACCAAATTTGGTTATTTTATACCAAATAATTTCCATCAGAACCACAGGGTATCTACAGACCACTAATCTGCATCTTACAGGTATTTATCAACCAACAGGTAAGCTACCCGACAAGTTCAGGTGCAGTTTCAATGCCCCCAGTCTGGAGATTTGGAGGCGCAACTGTAGGAAAAACTAAAGAGGTCATGAAAACGGACTTCATGCTGACAATGAGTGGAGCCTTGGCTTGGGGACCGCATCCACCAAAACAAGGACGGACTCACTGGGGGCGAAGAGCCCAGCAGCCCCTGGGGTACCCAAGGCTGCCATCCCGCCTGGCGCTACTGGCCCCCTGCTGCTCCTTCATCCTCATTCTCTCTGTTCCTCCCTCTGCTGCTGCTTCTCTGCTGGCTCTTGTCCTTTGGGCAGTAGCAGCAGGAAACCTGGAAGCCACCCATACGAGCCGCGGCGAACCTCCCACCCACCCCGGGACCTTGAACACCACCCACAAGGGGCTCCGGTGTCTAGAGTGGCAGGAGAGTGCAGGAATTCACATGTGACACCCACAGCCTGAGCGGTGAGTGCAGGGCACACGCCCCGGACACTTTACTTGAACCTCAAAATAAAAGGGAAAACGTGAGATCTGCACTGAAAATGTAAAGCAGGGTGCATCCTCTCGGGGCCGCCTGAATATACCCAGAGGAGAGATGTGGGTGGCACCATCCACAGGAGGGCGGCTGGCCACTGAGCCTGGATGCAGGTGGCTGCCCCGAGGGGCAGGGAGGCGGCCGCGCATTTGACTTACTTCTTTGCTGTTTTTTGTTATATCAGGAAACCCCTAAGTTTATTTGGGCTTGACGATTACTGAGGCTTAACAGAACCATTACTACTCTGACAGTACTTGTGTGATTGGTTTGTTTGTTTGTGGGGGAGGGGGGGAACCGCTAGCCAGGTTCCTCATGAGATGGATACAAATCTCCTGAGACTTGTATGATCCCCTTGGGGAAAGCAAGCTCATGACAGATTTGCGGGTGGGCTGACTCCCTCTTCTCTTCTTTTTTTTTTTTTTTAACATTTTATTTATTTTTCAGAGACAGAGAGAAACAGAGGGTGAGCAGGGGAGGGGCAGAGAGAGGGAGACACAGATTCTAAGGCAGGCTCCAGGCTCTGAGCTGTCAGCACAGAGCCCGACGTGAGGCTTGAACCACGAACCGTGAGATCACGACCTGAGCAGAAGTCGGACGCTTAACCGACTGAGCCCCCCGGGCGCCCCCCACCCCTTCTACCTCAGTCATATGCCACAGTGGAAGGGCCACAGGAATCTGTGGCCTGGCTTCTCCATTTACTGTGTGACACTGAGTAAGCCGCCGGCTACTCTGAGCCCACGCGTTCTGGGATTTTTAATTTGCGAGCCACAATCCAAACGCCCTTCTTCCTTAGCATTCACTCTGTCAGAGGCAAATCCAGGCAGGTGACGGGCAGCCCGGGCCCGGTGAGGATTCCTTTTGCTTGGCTTTCCACCCAACGTGTATGCGCCATCGTCCCACGGTCGCCTGGCCAACCTTCAGTGCCACCCATCCGCCGACCCACACACTCAGCCCCTCTCCCCGGGCGGACCCAAGCTCCCCACCTCGGTTCTGCACTAAGTGCTTGTGGGGCTGCTGAGGGTGGCTGGTGGCTAGGAAGGTACAGAAGCCCTCGACCTCGCTCCTCTTCACCGACAGCAGCAAAGTACCCAGCTCTTTCAAATCCTGAAATGCCAACTGAGAAGCCGTTAAACCTAAAGGCGTCTGTCTGTTAAGAAAAAACAAGTCTGAAAAGCACCGGCGTGGTGGAAAGAATATGGGCACCTCGAACCCAGACCGGCGACATATTCAATATGTGATTTAGGGCAAATTCCTTCAGTTCTCTGCGTGCCAGCTGTTTCACCCACAGGGCAGGGCTACGGCCACGACTAACTGAGCAGCACATGGGCAAGGTCTCCGAGGGAGAGCCGCTCCCGAAAGAGCAAATTAAAAAGTAGTCACAGTTACCTGCCTCTTCCCTCTCCTCCACCTACCGAACCTTAGAAAACTCAGCACCCGCAGACTCTTTGCGTGGAACGGTCTCACTGCAGCTGAAGATCCCGTGCGGACGGCGGACTTCTGTCGCGTTGTGCGGCCGCCGGTGCCACCTGCACTCCTCCATCAACAGATGGGCGGGCCACGGCCACCCTTGCGAAGCATCACGAACCCACTTAGGCCGCAGGCAGCCGGTTTAGCATCTGGGACGCCCCGAAGAGAATTCGTCCCCATGCAGTGTCCCCTGGAGATGTCACCGAGCAGCAGGGCACGGCTGTCTCCAACTGTGCGGCCGGACAACCCCACCCCCACCCGCCGTTCTGGACACACCTTGGAGCCCCTGCTGGAGACTGAGGACCACTGTCTGCGCAGAGAATATGTCTGCCCTCCGAGGGCGATAACGGACCTCCTGATGGGACAGGAGCCTACTGTGTGCCTCTCCACCACGGGAGGAAGGCAGCAGGCATCCATAAATCTACGACGACAGACGTAACCATCTAGATGGACAGCAGCATATATAACCGAGCACATACACCTCAGGAACGAGATAGGGCAGGTGAGTAACAGGAGCGGGGAGAAAGGGTGGGGAAGCAGGAGTGAAAGACAAAGAGAAAACCAGGGAGATGCGTGCAGAGAGAATGAGACAGCAGTGTCAGAGAAAGAGACAGAGAGGACGGCAAGACAGAGACAGTGAGACGAGACACAGAAAAAGGCAGAGAGATAGAAACGGGAGGTAGATAATGAGAGAGGCAGAGATGGAGAGAAGCAGGGCTAGAGAGAAACAGGTGCAGAGAGACAAAATGACAGAGACCGGGGGAAAATAAGGAGAGAAAAGAGAGAGCCAGAGAGAGGTGGGGAGGGGGACAGGCACACAGTTCCGGTCTGATGAAGCCAGATGGCAAGAGAGACAGCGACTCGCAGATACGCCCCAGTGGTCGTTAGAAGGGGACATGATAGGCAGGTAAGGTGAAGCCATTTTAGCCCATCATCTCCTTTTTTTTTTTTTTTTTTTCCAGAGCTGCTTTAAACATCGTCAGCACTTGCTGGGGACGCTATTTAATCCCATCTCTCCCGCAGCTCCCAACTTTTTATCTTGGGAACAGTAGCTCTCCGGGCTCCCATCTTTCTGTATTCAGCCTCCAGTCGAGCACTGTGAAGGGTGAGCCACTGGGCACCAGCACGGTGGGGGCGGGGGGGTACGCTGGTGACCAGGGCACCTGATCCCGCTGGCCTGGAGCGTAAGGTCTGACGGCGCCCTCCTTCCCAGGCCCATATCAAGGCCTTCTCTAGCATCAGGTGCGTAGTAGCTGCCCAAGGAATATTTGCTAATAACGGTGTCCCTGAAAGGACTCCTAATCATAGATTTCATTAGTATTAATTCAACTCCCACTGAAACGTGTTGAGTGTCTGCTGAAGCACAGTGTCGCTATGGAATCTAATTTACTTTAAAGTATGAAGTACGTAGCGTGGGACATTCTGCACAGATGTTACTTAGGTCCAGCTCCTGCCCTGCTACCACGAGCAGCCTGGTCGAGGCTGTGCCGCCCAGCGGTGTGGTCCGCGGGCCCGTTCTCCAGAGGGGTCTCCTGCGAGGACTTTAATCACTGTCTCTATCAGCAACGGTTCCTTTGCTGCTTCTTGATTTAAATTTTTTTTT
>CM053570.1:7640790-7666056 GCA_028646485.1 Cryptoprocta ferox
TCGATATATTTTAGAGACATTCACTACCCTTCCCTGAAGTTGTGGGATGATCCAGTGTGCTCCAGATTTTTTATAAAGGGGTGATGCCCTGGGCTAAAATCCCTCCTTGGTCCTGAGACAATATGAATTCTGGAAGGTTCTGCTTTGCTTGATGCTGACAGGGAAGGGAAGTGTCAGCACTCTCGCTATGGAAAACTGGAGTTTTTCTGTAGTGACCTGATATGCAAATGGTATTCAGAATACCAATAAAACCACAAAGCTAGGACTTCTCAAGCCTGCAAGCTATTTCATTTAGTGCTTCTCTGATAAGAATTAAGTTAATAAATGCTTTTGAACGTGGCAGAATTTGGTCCGAGATCCACTTTCATCGTAATACGGTAATGGATTTGTTGGAGGGCAGACTTACGGCTCTCACCCACCACAAAATTCTATGGGGACAATAAACAGAACAAGAGCTTTTTGGAGACATGGCTAATTCCACAGTTGGAGTGGACAGGGGGTAAAAGATGAACCTGGAATATCTTGTTATGCCAAAAATTTTTTTTCAACCCCCGCCCCCTCAAATGATGGGTACATCAAAAGGACACAGGAGGACTTTGAGCTCCAGAAGAAAGGAATAAACGTACTTTTCCATGTCTCTCCCAGTAGATATCACTAAAACCCCTGGGCATCGTGTATAAGGCAAACATAAGACAGCTCTGAAAGGTGGAGGGAAGACCAGCTAGGACTCTTGGGACCCGAGGAATGAGCCAGTGGTGAGTTCCCTGGGTTTCTCTTTGCCTCGCATGCCCAAGACTGGGTACTGAAGAAAACGAAACTTGGAAATGCCAAGAAAATTCCAAAAGAAGTCGCAGAGGAAACCTGCTTTCTCCAGCCAAAGGCCTGGGAAAGGAACAGCCCAGAAAGACAGACGGTTTTAGATAATAACTGCTCTATTCCAATCACCACCGGGAGAAACAAAAACAAACGACGGCCCCAACCCCATCCACAGCAGCAAAGGGTAAGTGGGGGAAGCTAACCTCTCCCCCTCCCCCGGCTGGGTAGTAATGAGTGATCCCCCTTCACTCCACTTGGGTGTGTCAGAAAAAGACAAGCAAGAGCCAGCGTGTTCATTCCTGTCGCCTGCAGTGAGGGACCCTCCATACCACTGCCACCACCACCAGTGTTGGTGCGACCTCACGGGGAGACTGGATTTCCACCACCATGAGAGAGCACTGAGGTCCCCCTCCCCTCTTCCTGGGCCAGAGCTGTGTCCGAGAAAGTCAGGTGAAACAGAAGGTTCAGTTAAGGGCCAGAATCTCTTAACATAATCCCCCAACTGCAGGTTTCAAAGAAAAATAATCTGTGATACCGGCAACCAGGAAAATCTCAAAGTAGAATGAAAACCAAACCAAACCAAAAGACAACTACGGAGATGACAGACACATTAGGACTATCTGACAGAGATGTTAGAGCTGCCATCGTTAACACTGCTTCGAGGAGCACTTACAAGCATGCTCGAAACAGATGACAAAATAGACTCAGCAAAAATACAGAAAGTCTCGCCAAATAGAATATACTAACAAAGAACAAAATGGAAAGTTTGGAACTACAAAGAACACAATAAGTGGGTTCAGCAGCAGGATGGAAGAGATAGAGGAAAGAATCAATAAATGTGAAAATGAAACAATGGAAAATCTCCAATATGAAAACAAAGGTAAACCAGACAGAAGAAAATGAACAAAACTTCAGAGATCTATGGGGCTAGAGCAAAAAAACTAGTATTTCTGTCCCTGGAGTTCTGGAAAGGAAAGGGAAAAAGGATAAGCTTAAAAAAAAAAAAAAAAGAGGGGCACCTGGGTGGCTCAGTCAGTTAAGTGTCCGACTTCAGCTCAGGTCATGATCTCATGGTTCGTGGGTTCAGGCCCCGTATCAGGACTCTGTGCTGACAGCTCAGAACCTGGAGCCTGCTTCGGATTCTGTGTCTCCCTCTCTCTCTGCAGCCCCCCCCCACTCATGCTCTCTCTCAAAAATGAATAAACATTGAAAAAAAATTTTTTTAAAGACTACTTGAATAAATAATAGCTGATAATTTCCCAATCTGTCAAGAGCCATAAACCTACAGATCCAAGAAGCTCAGTATATCCCCAACAGGATAAACCTGAAGAAATTCACACCAAGAAACATCATAATTTGACTTCCAAACACTAGTGACTAAAACACTAAAAAAATTCTTGAAAAAAGCAAGAAGAAAATAACACCTACCTTACAGGGAAAAAAAATTCAAATACCACCATATTTCTCATCAGAAATCATGAAGGCCCAAAGGAAGTGGCAGAGGAGTTTCTAATGCTGAAGGAAATAAACTGTCTGCCAAGAATTTATTACCAGTGAAAATAAGAGATGAAGGGAAACTATGAGCATTTGTCAGCATCACAACTACCCTAAGACAATGGCTAATGGAAGTTCTCTAAAAAGAAAACATAAAAAGGGGATCTTGGAACATCAAGAAGTAAAAAAGAGCGCTATAAGAAAAAACTGGGGTAAATACGTTAGACTTTCCTTTTCTTGAGTTTTCTAAATTATGTTTGATGGTTGAAGCAAAAATTATAACACTATGTAATGTGGTTCTAAAAGTATGTGGAAAAATATTTAGAACAAATATATAAGTAAACTGGGGAGGGCAAAGGAATGTAGAGTGAAGTAGAATTTTGGTATGTCGCTCAAACTCGTGATATGACATCAGTAGACTCTGATAAGTTAGGTAAATATAAGGCAATGTCAAGAGCAATACTAAAAAAAACTATACAAAGAGATATACTAAAAAAATACTATAAAGAAGTCAATAAATAATAATGTTCAAATAACCTACAGAAAGGAAAAATCAAAGAAAAAACCAGAGAACAGAAAACAATAAAAAATAATAAATTAGAAGAGGTAAGTTCTATCGAGTAATTTTATTAAATGTAAGTTATCTAAAAATAAAGACAGAGATTGACAGTGTGGGTTTAAACACTTGACCAAATTATGTGCTGTCTCCAAGAAACTAACTTCACACATACAGACAAGTTCAAAGTAAAGAGAAAAATACAAATCATGTTAATAAACAAAATGAAGAAAGCAGGAGTGGCTGGATTCATATCAAGCCACATTTCAGAACATAGAAAATTACCAGGGACATAAAGGTACATTATAAAATGACAGAAAGAAAAAGTCAGTCCATCAAGAAGACATAGCAATCATCAATATGTATAGACTAAACAGAGCTAAAAAATATATGAAGGAAAAACGAGGAGCAGTGAAAGGAAAAGTCAACAAATCTACCATAGTAATTGAAGACATAAACACTCCTCTCTCAACAATACATAGAACAACTGGGCAGAAAATCAGCAAGGATATAGAAGAAATCAACAATACCATTAACCAACAGAATTGAAACAATATTTACAAAACACTCCACACAACAGCAGCAGTTCGTTCAAGAGCCAGGGGAATATATATCAAAAGAGATCACATCTTGAGTCATAAAAGAAACCTTAACAAATTAAAAAAATTGAAATCACACAGTGTGTTCTCTGATGATAATGGAATCAAACTAGAAAGCAAAAACAGAAAACTAAAGGAAAATCTCCAAACACTTGGTAACCAAACAAGAGACTTCTAAATAACCACTGGGCCAAAGATGAAATCTTAAGGAGAAAAAAAAACACACTGTATGAAATGAAAATAAAATTACAACATACCAAAATTTGTGGGACACAGCTAAAGCAGTCGTGAGAGGAAAATTTATAGCACTAAAATACCTGCATTTGTAAAGAAGAGACTCATTAAAAATCTAGGCTACCAACTCTATAACCTTAAAAAGAAAAAGAGAAAAAGAAAGTCAAAGCAAGCACAAGAAAGGAAATAATAAAGGTAAGAACAGAAATCAATACAATTAAAATAGAAAAATAATAGGGAAAAATCAATGAACAAAATGCTGGTTCTTTGAAACGATCAGTAAAACTGACAAGCTTGTATGACTGACAAGTAATTAAATAGGACAGAAGATACAAATTACCAATATTAGGTAACAGAAGAGGGGATTTCATTTCAGACTCTGCAAACATCAAAAGAATAATAAAGTAATACAATGAATGACTCTACACACCTACACACGTCAATCTGACAACTTAGATGAAATAGACTAATTCCTTGAAAAGCACAAATTGTGACAGCTCACAATACAAAATAAATCATTTGAACAGCTGTATAACCTTTAAGAAAACTGAATTCATAATTTTAAAACTCCCAAAAAAGAAAAAAGAAAAAGCCTAGATGATTTTACTGGAGAGTCTTACCAAATATTTAAAGAACTAACACCAATTCTACCCAATCACTTCCAGAAAACAGAAAAGAATGGAACACTTCCCAATTCATTTTATGAATGTCACCTTGATACCAAAACCAGACAAAGGTCTAAAAAGAGAAAACAACAGATCAATATCTCCAATGGATACGGAGGCAAAAATCCTTAACAAAATATTAGCAAATAGAATTCCGTGATATATACAGAGAACATGTCATCAAGAGACACAACGCTAGTTCAATATGTGAGTGTCAGGACAATCCACCATAGAAGAAGGTGAAAAAAAAGTCACATAATCAGTGCACCTGATGTAGAACATTGCAAATTGTTCTATTTGACAAAATTCAATACATATTCAAACTAAAAACTAAAAAAATATTAGAGGGGCGCCCGGGTGGCTCAGTTAGTTAAGCGTCTGACTCCTGATTTCAGCTCAGGTCATGATCTCATGGTTGTGGGATGGAGCCCTGTGTCGGGAGATTCTCTCTCTCCCCCTCTGCCCCTCTCCCCTGCTTGCACACTCTCTTAAATAAATAAATAAACAGATAAATAAATAAATAAATAAATAAAAATTTTAAAAAGGACACAAGAGCTTCCCACTGGTAAACTGGGGATAATCTGAGCATCAAAATAATTAAAGATGATAAAAAATATATAAATAATGAAGAGGAATAGGGACCCACAAGTACATACTAATGACAGATACACAGGCAGATAGATAAGAGATATAGATATATATACAGGCAGGCATACAGATGGACAAGGGAAAAGAAAGGGCTTTTGCTTCCCGGCGAAACCGGAATGCCATGCGAATCTTAAAGACAACAACAACAATAATAACAACAACAAACCAAAAAACCAGCTTATAGATACAGAGAGCAGAATGGTGATTGCCAGAGGTGGGGGGTTAGGGGCTGGGTAAAATAGGTAAAGGCGTTCGAAAGATACAAACTTCAGATTATAAATAAGTCAGTCCTGGGTGACTACAGATAATAATGTTGTACAGAAGCTAAGAGAACACATCTTGAAAGTTCTCAACACAAAAACAAATTTTGTAATTATGTATGGTGCTGATGTTAACTACGTGGCGATCATACTGCAGTGCATACAAACACTGAATCGTTGTGTTGTACACCTGAAAGTAATACAGTGTTGTTATAGGTCAATTATACTTCAAAAAAAAAAAAAAAGGCGGAATGCCAAGAGGTAAATATGGAGGAAGTGCTAGAGTAAAGAAATCATTCTTTTGCAACCAACTTAGTCTTAGCTTGGTTTACAAAAGCATCATGAAAAGATGCTAAATTTGGGGTGGGGGGGTTCTGATAAGGAATAGTACGTCTGCATAATCTTGAAGCGATTCTCCATAGATTAGATAACTCCTTGAAAGGAAAAGAATATTAGCTGTACAGGGGAGAAATCAAGCAATACATGGAGTGGATGATCAAAATTATCACCAAAAAGGGGCAGATGGATAGTGTCTGTGATCCAGAAGGACACATTACTTACTACTATTCTGGCTTCGGATGTGTAACCTTAATCGGAAATCATTAGACCCAAAATGAAGAACATTCTTATTTTTAAAAAGAGAGGAGGTATGTCCTCTTCAAAAGTATCAATGTCATAAAAGGAAGAGGCCGAAGGTGAAAAGACCCTAAGAGGCAACTAAATGTAACATGTGACCCTACAATGGAATTGAGTACAAGAGGGGAAATTGAGTGCTAGCAAAGATAGTACTGGGTCAAGTGACAAAACTGGGTATGGATGGTAGATTAAAAGATAGAATCAATGTTAAATTTTTTAAAAAATATTTTAATGTTCACTTATTTTTGAGAGAGACAGACAGAGCACAAGCAGGGGAGGGGCAGAGAGAGAGAGAGGGAGACACAGAATCCAAAGCAGGCTCCAGGCTCTGAGCTGTCAGCACAGAGCCCGATGCGGGGCTCTAACTCACAAACTGTGAGACTATGACCTGAGCCAAAATTGGACGCTTAACGGACTGAGCCACCCACGCGCCCCAATGTTAAATATCTTGAAGTCAGTAACTGTCCTGTGGTTATGTGAGAAAATTCCTACATTTTTACCAAGTACGTGCAAAAGTATTTGGGCATAAAAGAACAACAGTATGGTATACGGAACCTTCAAATGGCTTAGAAATAAACTGAGATGGTAATGATTGGTGAAATTAACGGGTGTACAAATTTTGTAATTATGTATGGTGATGGATATTAACGAGACCTCCCATGGTGATCATTTTGCAATGCATACAAACACTGAAGCATTGCGTTGTGCACCTGGAAGTAGTACAGTGTTATTTATTAATTAATTTATTTATTCTCTGAGTAAATCTTGAAATTTGCCAGTTTGAAATTATGTCTAAATTTTAAAAAAAATTTAAGCTCTTTGGCTACCGTTACCTATTAGAAAGAACTAAGAGATGTGCATACCAATTTGGACTGGATAGGTTTCCCCAAAGTACAATAATTTAGAGCGCAGGCCTCTGAGTTAAGACAAACTAGGGTTCAAATCTAGCTCTGACCCTATAAGCGGACCTGATCTCGTCTCAATTTATTCACCTGTAAAATGGGTAAAATAATGTTGACCTCATACAATTATTCTGAAGGTTACATGTATTCAGGGCACACATCACAATGCCTGGCATAGGCTCATCATCCCACAAAGCTACTTGCTATTTCAATAGGTTAGCAGTGGTGGTCCTCGTTAGCACCCGTGGTGATGGTACTGGTCGCTAGTAGGCCACAGAGGAACAAAGATGACCAAAACCTCGTTTCTGACCTCAAAGGACTTCAGAAGAAATCGAGTCGAACCACACACTACAGTGTGTGACGTTAGTGCAAACAATATGCTACTGGAGCGGAAGGAAGCAAGCATATTTACTTCCGGAGGTGGGCTGGGAAGGACTTCCCAGGGAAGGGGACGGTCGAGGCGATCAGTAGAGGGTAAGGTTAGGATGTCACCAGGTGGATGCAAGGGTCAGGTGACATCCTAAGGGCATTCCAAGGTGAGTTACCTCCCGAGGTAACAGGTAGGCCAAGCACTCGGGGCCTGGGCAGGAAAGAGCAGAGGCAGAGGCAAGAGCAGATGGGGCTGGAAAAGTACACCCAGGCGCCAGCTGTGGAGGGTAAAGGGCCTCAAATGTAACACCCTAAGTGGGTTCCACTGTTTGCTGTGTGCAGTGGGAGAATCACTGGGGGTGCTGAATCAGGGGTGACGTGACTGCATTGTTGTCAGAGAAATACACTACCTGGCAGGAGCTCGGAACATTAACCCAGCAATTACGGCTTCAAAGGGAAACTCTTAAGGAAAGGCCAAGCCAATACTGCCTTCACGTCTCTTCTCTTTTTGGCACATCCCACCCAAAGGGTGATAATCAAAACAGTCAGCAACAGGTAAGACCGGCCGGTGCCATGGTGCAGACACACAGAGGAGGGTGGGTGGGGGATGGAGGGCAGGGCAAGCACTCTGGTAGCCCTGCAGGGGGGCAGCCAAAAGGATTTGGGGGCAGCTGACTGGCATGACAGCACAAAGAGCTGCAATGCCCACCAGGCATTAACCCTATGCTTGCTGGATCACCGGGGCCAAGGGCTAGGTCAGGCTAGCCTTGTGCGGAGCAGGCAAAGGGCGGAGTGTTTCAACTGTTTAACCACCAGCACATCTGCTTTGCAGCTGAGCATGCGCCCTGCCCCTCTCGGGCCAGGTTTCTCTTCACCGGACTATGCACCCTCCGCTTACTTACCTGGGGCCGGCTCAGAAGGTGCTGTCATCAGCAGAACCACCCTGGCCACAAGCCCCCGTAGGGGCGCCTGGGTGTCTCAGTCGGTTAAGCGTCCGACTTCAGCTCAGGTCCTGATCCCACGGTTCGGGAGTTCGAGCCCTGTGTCCGGCTCTGTGCTGACAACTCAGAGCCTGGAGCCTGCTTCGGATTCTGTGTCTCTCTCTCTCTCTCTCTCTCTCTCTCTCTGCCCCTCCCCTGCTTGTGCTCGCTCGCTCTCTCTCAAAAATAAAGATTAAAAAATTTAAAAAAAAGATAATAATAAAAGGACACTGTAACCGGAATGTGGCTGTTCCGGAGTTCATAGGACTTCAGCTAAGCAGGCCGGCAAGGCTCATGCTTTCCCTGCTCAGAGCCAGGCGGAAGGAGAATGTGGGTTTCCGTAGGATGTTCTCCTTCCAACCCTCCAATCTAAACAGCTATTTGAAAGGGTGGCTGACATTTACATCAACACGACAGAAGAGCGGTTCCACGCGGACCGGGGGAAACGATCACCCAGCGATCGGAAGGGCCCGCCTGCGTTTCCGCGCCGCCCACACCCGCTGTTACCTCCGACGCGATGGACGTGAAGCTGCCGCTGAACTGCACGTGCTTCCGGACCTCGCTGCCGTTGGCGGTCAGCAGCCACGCCCCCAGGGCGCGGTCGTCACCCGCCGACCCGTTGCCGTGGCTCTGATTGGGCAGGAGCTCCGCCAGGTCCCAGCGGTAGGACGGCGTGGCCCCCACCAGGGCGATGAGGATGGCCTCGGTGGCCACGTAGAGCTGGGGGAGCAAACACACAAACCCATGAGCGCTGGCATCCCAGAATGCAGGCCCACGAGTCTCGCAAGATCGGGGTCTCGCTGCGCAGTTTTCGTGAGCCACGCAAAACGAGACACGCCGGAAGCACAGGGGAGCAACGTGAAAAGGACGCTTCCGGTCTCCTACCAACAGAGTCATCAGCGATCTCACTTGTCGAGCACCTTGGGCTTTTTCCGGAGGTGGTCTCCTCCACATCTGCAGCACATCTGATGCTCAGGACCCTGCACATGGGTGACAGTGTGGCAACGGTGAAGGGGGGGCGGGGGGGGGCGGTGGATCACTGGTTCTGATTTAGGAGACTGATTCCAGCTCTTTCCTCCCCAACACTGCACTCTCAATTCAGATAAGCAGGCACCAGGGTCCAAGAGCATCTTGGCCTTGGACTCACAGTCTAAACAAAGCCTTCTGTGGCACTGTTAAATGTCTCAGAAAACACCACCTACGTAGAGAGGATATATATATACATAGTAAAAGAGCATAGAGCATATACACATAGAGTATATATATACGCACACATAGAGAATATATAGAGCGTGTATATACAGAGAGAACATTTATAGAGTATATATAAAAATAAAAAGTATATATAGGCAGAAAATATATATACAGAGAAGTAGTATAGATGGATAACATATATAGAGAGGGAGCACAGATGAAAATACTTGAGTACGTACTATTTTATTTTATTTTACTTTGTTTTCCTTTATTTTATTTTGAGAGAGAGAGGGCACAAGTGAGTGAGGGACAGAGAGAGAATCAGAGCTCACTCAAATTGGGGCTCGTGCTCACCGGAAGCAGGGCTTGAGCACCCCGACCGTGAGATCACGACTGGAGCCAAAGTCAGATGCTCAACCGACTGGGCCACCCAGGCGCCCGAGTAGGTACTACTTTAAAACATAGTATACAGCTTACAAGATGTAAAGAAATCTGAAATCCCGTAATAAACACTCACTTTATAACCCTTAGCTCTACTTAATCGTTATTTAATCTAAACATGGTTGTTCTCCCAGAGGAAAAAAAATTCACTCATTCATTCAAGAAATAATTATTGAGCACATATGCCGTTTGTCTCGGACCGTTCTGGGCCTTACAGCTATTCGCAATTGGGTTTATAAGCTGTTGAGCCCTATGCAGCCTTTTTATGCTATGAATTTCCATTTATATTAGTTCTCGTTGTTGGATGATCATTTCAAGCTTCGAATGAATTAGGAAAACAGAATTAGTCTGTTCCACTGAGAACTGTCTCACTAAGTGAGACAATCTGATTTTAAGAACTTATCCCCATGAATTTAGAACCTGGTGCCTTAAAATACCTTTACACAGAGTAAGTGTTTCCAAAGTACGAAGCTGTGATTTCTCTATAGCACACAGTAACACCCCCACTGGATGGATGTGCTGACTGAGGCGCGAAAAGGAGGAGACTTGCCAACAGCTTCGGCTCCATTCATCAGTGAACCCCGAGCTCCTTCCACACCTCGGGGTAGAGGCACAGCCGGCTATTAAGTGGATAAAGCTAAAATGCCAAAGGCAGAGTAATTTATCACAAGTAGATGACGGAATTACTGTCAAGGAAAGAGAAAAGGAGTCATGACATTGTGCGTGTCATAACAGAAGGCTAACGTAAAACCCAGGGTGTGAGTTTTGCACTCTGCGAGGCTGCGAGGATATGAGGCAGCCCCAATCTATTTTGAGGCAAATGACAGCGGGCCTCCCGAGATGTACCAAGCCACCACAGGTCAGTCTGCATGGGTGATTTATTGTAGAATGCAGAGGAATTCAGGTTTCTAGATTTATATTGCTTCCTGGCCCCTATTTGCATCCTATTAAGGAAGTTTTAGACCAGGAGGCAATCAGTTTACAAAAATAAAAACCTTAATAATTACAAGAACAGAATGATTACACATTTGGCAGCAGCTATAATTACAAAGCCACTTGCATCGTGTTAGTAACGGGCCCTCCTTATTATAATCTGCTGAACTTAATTAAAGGGCAAAGAAATGAAAAGATATGGGGCACGTGAACTCTGGAGAGGAGGCAAAACACATGTTCAAAACACAGCCTTCAATCGGGCAAAGCAAACTAGTTATAGTTTCTCTCTTAAATATGCTTCTTTCTGCTTTTGTGCCTCCCATTCGCTTCACCTGGGAAGCACCTCACCTGGTTCAGCAGCGTCTCTGAACCTTTTCCACCAGCCCGGATGCAACTCAGGTACCACTTCCTTCCACCCCGCCTTCCTTTCAAACCCACCAGAAGCCCTCTCCTGCTTCTGCTCACCCCCCAAGAGCTCCATCTAGACCTTTCTTAGAGACAGATCATTTTCTGCACTCCATCATATTTATGTATTTGCTCATCTTATTTTTCCTACCAGAAAGAATATTCTGTCCCTGAGGACAGGATCTTTGTGCGATCCACCCCTGGGCTTCCAAAGCAAACAACTCAGGGCCTAGATACCGGAAGCCCACACTCAGCAAGTGAATGAATGAATAAATAGGACAGAATGATAATAACAGCAGCAAACATTTCTCTAAATTCTAATTATGTGCCAGGCACTGTTCTAGGTGCTTGTTGAAAATACGTGCACTACTAGGAATTTATCGAAAGGATACAGGAGTGCTGATTCACAGACGCACATGTTTACAGCAGTGCTTTCAACAATAGCCAAATCATGGAAAGAGCCTAAATGCCCATCAACTGACAAATGGATCAAGAAGATGTGGGTTATATATACCATGGAATACTACATGGCAATAAGAAAGAATGAAATCATGCCACTTGCAGCAACGTTGACGGAACTGGAGGGTATTATGCTGAGTGAAACAAGTCAGTCAGAGAAAGACAGATATCATATGTTTTCACTCATATGTGGATCTTGAGAAGCTTAACAGAAGACCATGGGGAAGGGAAGGGGGAAAATAGTTGCACAGAGGGAGAGAGGCAAACCATAAGAGACTCTAAAATACAGAGAACAAACAGGGCGAATAGGGAGTGGGGGAGTGGGGAAGGTGGGTGATAGGCATAGAGGAGGGCACTTGTTGGGAAGAGCACTGGGTGTTGTATGGAAGCAATGAACCAAGGGAATGTACCCCAAAAACCAAAAGCACACTTTACGCACTGCATGTTAGTCAATTTGACAATAAATTACATTAAAAAAAAGAAAATATGTTAATCCATCATATTTTTATCTGGACTGTTCTAAGATAAGCAATGTTCTAGGTAGGAGAGGAAATGCTCAAAGGGTCCTCTCATCTGAGGTGTGGGTCTTCGTGGAGACGACCATTCTCAGCAGAAGCTACGATGTGTGGAAAGCAGTTGAGAAACTACGTGCACCCAGTGTTTACTGCAGCATTCATTTACAACAGCCAAACGACGGAGGCAGCCCAAGTGTCCAGATGAATGGATAAAGAAGATGTGGGATGCATACACACACACACACACACGCACACACACACAGGAATATTACTCAGCCATAAAAAAGACTGAAATCTTGCCGCTTGTGATGACATGGATGGCGCTGGAAAGCATTATGCGAAGCGAAATAAGTCAGAGAAAGACAAATACCGAACGATTTCACTCACACGTGGCATTTGAGAAACAAAAAAAATGAGCAAAGGAGAAAGAGAGGGAGAGGCCAACCAAGAAACAGACTCTTACTCTAGAGAACACACTGGTGATTCCCAGAGGTGAGGTGGGGTGGGGGGAGCTGGGGGAAATAGGGGACGAGGATTAAGGAGTGCTCTTGCTGTGGTGAGCACTGAGGGACCTACGGAAGTGTTGAGTCACTGCATTGTACACCTGCAACTAACAGAACACTGTATGTTAACTATCCTGGATTTCCAATTAAACCATTAAGATTTTTAAAAAGAAAACAGTTCAGAAACAAAGAGGGGGTGCTGATACACACGCTAATTCACAGAGGGGAGCCGTGAAACCCGGTTAATCAGTATGACCTGCGTTAATCAGTATTATTCCTCGCAACCTGATGCCCCAGGAAGCGCATCAGGTTGCGCTTCTCAACTTCTCTGCCCTCCTCCCACCCCTCACAGTGTCTCCCGTGCCCACCCCACGCGTGCGCACATGCATGTCCACACAGGGACGTCAACTGCACACACAGAGCCGTGACTTTATGTCACCAGACGGGTCAGACACATGCAGTCCAGAACTCCTGCTTCTCTCCCAGAGTCGAAAGAGTCTCTCCATCTTGTCTGTATTACCCTGTACCTGCCATGCGCACGTTCGCCCATGCATCCTTGTCGAACGATCGCACCCACCAGAGGCTGGGTCTTAAAGCCACAATCAGAAACCAAGTGGGGTCAACAACACCGCAGGGAGGCCATTATCTTCTCCCACGCCCCCTCCAGGGAAGAAAAACAAGTGCCACACATGGCTGCACGCCCCCCCCTTCAATGTCATTATAATTAGGTGACTACAATGCACCAGGTTTTTTAAAGTGATTTTATATCAACAGCATTATGAGCTTTTAGACCACTCCGGAAACCAAAACCGTCCCCCATAAATGATCTCATCACAATATCTTGTGCTGTGAAGTCATGGGAAGTATGATGTTTGGTCTTAAAGTAGGCCAAATGGGCAATGGAGCAATTAAGGGAGTCGTTCAAGGTCATGTATAACACTAATAGCAAAACCAGGAGGAGAACGGGATCACCTAACACTGGGGCTGGAGCTTTGTTCAGAGGAAAAGAAAACAAACGGGAAAAATCAAAGATGACTCTGTTGGTCTCTTCTGCACTTAGTGCTCCGTTATCTGATGGACTCAACCAAAAGCATTACATGAGCAAGCATCTCGTGACAGAACGACCAAATGCCCAGTGCCCAGCACAAACTGGGTATTCAATAAATGTTTGCCGGGTGACTTACGGATACCACCCATTTTTTTTTTATTGAAAATACTTATTTATCATGCCCTGAATAACTGGTGTCTCAGAGTCCTGTTTCTTCCCCAATACTAATTCATCCGCGTAATGTCCCCAGATTGGTCTCCCTGACACACTCCTCATGAAATTCTTCTGGCCAGAACATATCCATGGATGTGGATAAATGTCTTTTAACGTTCCAGATCCCACCATATGGGCCAGCTGCTCCCCAATCCACATTCACGCGTTCTGTACTAACGTACTCAACTCCCCCATGCAGGTGTGGTGTAAACTCAGCTCTAAGAACCTTCCAGCAAATCAAAACCTCTTGAAACTTCAGGTTTTCTTTCCAGTGAGATTGGACACTGGTAGTACCCATCTTTATCTAATTCATTTGTGTCTAACCTATTCCGAGGATCGAATGAGATGTTTTCTTTAACCAGCAGTAAACTGTACAGCCCCATACAAATGGCATCTACCGGTGCCTCCCAGACTTTACAGTGCAGGGCCTGACCCTGTAGCCTGGGGGAGACCGGAGTTCCACATCTCTAGCAAGCTGTCCAACTCGGTGTTGCTGGTCTGGGCCACACTCCATGCAGCAAGCGTACAAGTTGTTCCCTCTTCTACACTTTTTTCCAATTTTACTGTTTTCCATCTGAAACGACCTTCCCACTTCTCCCTAAACCCAAGCTCCAAAGTTCAGCAGAAGCTCACCCCTTCTCAGGTCTTCAAGGAACCACTCCAGACCACACTGATGGCTCCTTTGTTAATCTCCAAAGCATTCAATGGAGCTGCACTATTTACTGGGGAAATCTTATTTTGTATTTAACGGTGTAGATATAGGGAAATCCTGATTTGTTAATGATCTGTTATCTCCTGAAGGAAAGAAACCTTCTATTTCCATATCCTTCCAAGTAAACCCAACACACCACTCTATAACTAACAGCCTAGGATACATTTTGTTAACTAATTCCTTGAAAAATGGTGTAGAAAAAAAAAGAAAGAAAGAAAAGATGAGATGATTGATTAAAGCCCAGTAATTCCAGGACCTAATCTCTGTTCCAACCACTAATTATGACTTTGGACAAATTAAGCATTTGGGTAAACAGTGATTTAACCTGCATCTGATTCCCCCCCCCCAAATAAAATGGAAACACCCCCACCTGACTACCTTCCTTCTGTGACTTCAGTTTAATTCTTAAAAAATTTTAGTGAGCACCGACACTTTGCAACACATTACATCACGAGCCTCAGGTGATAACAAGAATGGGTAAAAAATAGTTACTTCCTTCTAGGCAAATACATCCAAGCGAGGACAAGTGTCCCCAAAGCTACAAACACAAGGCACATTTTCACAGATGCAGTTTTAGCCATGGTGCAAATGAGGTTATGAGAGCACAGAGAAAGTAGATGGGAATTCTAACTGGGGGAATAAGGAAAAGGTTGCAAATATGACACCTGAACTTGGTAGTGAAAAGCTAGTAGGGGGTTAATGAAAACCAAACTCATAGGAAGGAATTCTTTAGAAAGAAAAAAAAGCCAATCAGAGTGGAGAAGGTAAAGAACGTATTTTTAGTGTTCTTTGAAGAAGTATGACAGGCTAGCTCAGCTCTTCCCAAACTTCAGTCACCTGTGTGCCCCCTGCAAGAATTTTATGTGCCCATTTTTTATATTCTATTAGTTACTTAATAGACTTTTCCCCCCCTTTTAGAGAGAGAGAGAGAGAGAATGTGCACACATGCACAAGGAGAGTGGTAGAGGGAAGGTGAGAGGGTGAGAGAGAGAGAGAGAGAGAGAGAAAGAGAGAGACAATCCCAAGCAGGCTCCACACTCAGCATGGAGCCTGACACAGGGCTCAATTCCCTGACCTGAGCCGAAGTCAAGAGTCAGATGCTGAACGGACTGAGTCACCCAGGTGCCCCTACTGGTCTTCTTTTAAATTGATTCAAAATGTCTCTAAGTTTTTGTTTAAATTCCAGTCAACATACAGTGTAATATTAATTTCAGGTGTACAATATAGTGAGTCAAGACTTCCATACGGCAGCCAGTGCTCATCACGGCAAGTGCCCTCCTTAATCCCCATCACATATTTCACCCCTCCCCCCCTCCCCTCCCCTCCCCTCTGGTAACCATTACTGTGTTCTCTAGTTAAGAATGTGTTCCTCTTTTTTTAATTTCTTTAACTTTTATTTACTATTGAGAGACAGAGAGAGACAGAGCATGAGCATGGGAGGGGCAGAGAGAAAGAGGGAGACACAGAATCTGAAGCAGGCTCCAGGCTCCGAGCTGTCAGCACAGAGCCCAATACGCAGCGCAAACTCACAAACCATGAGATCAAGACCTGAGCCGAAGTCGGACGCTCAACCGACTGAGCCACCCGGGTGCCCCAAGAGTTTGTTTCTTGGTTTGCCTCTCGCTTTTTCTTTTCCCCTTGGCTCATTTGTTTTGTTTCTTAAATTTCACATATGAGTGAAATTACATGGTATTTGTCTTTCTGACTTAATTTCACATAACATTATGCTCTCTAGCTCCATCCACATCATCACAAATGGCAAGATTTCATTCTTTTTTATGGCTGAGTAATATTGCATTGTATATATCTATCATATCTTTACCCATTCATCAATCGATGGACACTTGGGCTGTTTCCATTATTTGGCTATTATAAATAATGGTGCTATAAACATCAGGGTGCATGTATCCATTTGAATTAGTATTTTTGTATTCTTTGAGTAAATACCTAGTAGTGTGATTGCTAGATTGTAGGGTAGTTCTATTTTTAACTTCTTGAGGAATCTCTATCTGCACAGTGACTGCACCAGTTTGCATTCCCACCAACAGTGCAAGACGGTTCCTTTTTCTTCATATCCTCGCCAACACCTGTTGTTTCTTCTGTTGCTGATTTTAGTCATTCTGACAGGTGTGAGGTAATATTTCATGTAGTTCTGATTTGCGTTTCCCTGATGATGAGTGATGCTGAACATCTTTCCGTGTGTCCGTTGGCCATCTGTACGTCTTCTTTGGGAAAATGTCTATTCATGTGTTCTGCCCATTTTTTAATTGGAGTATTCATTTTGGGGGTGTTGAGTTTTGTAAGTTCTTAAGGAGGGGACAACATGGCAGAGAAGTAGGGGGATCAGAACTTCTCGTCTCTCAAGCAAAGAAGTGTTGAAGCCAAAGGACTTTGAACCCCAAGAGTCCGGGAGGAAAAGAGTTTTAGAAGTTCTTTATATATTTTGGATATGAACCCTTTATCAGATAATGTCATTTGCAAATTCAGTTCAAAATTTTTAACTTAAGTAAATTTTCAGGGAGATAAAATTTTATATCAATAGAGATGGAACTATCAAAATAAACACCATGACATAATGCCAAGTGTTGGCTAGAGTGTTTTATGTAAGGCGGGCCCTGAGAGATATTTTCAAGCAGCATTTGGGGTGTGTGAAAGCAAAGGAGCAGCCATCTTGGTTTTTATGCTCAGAAGGCTGGGGCAGGTGCTTTTCGCCCTTCTTTGCCACCTCTTTGCTGGTACAGCACACCAGCTGGGCCTGCAACTGACCCACGTTCCCCTGGACCCTCCTTCAGCGTCTCTGACCCCCAGGCCAAGTATGTGTTTTCCATGATGAAAGGCAGTCGCTTCATCAAGTTGGAGGCAGTGAGAACACCACAGATTCCCGTCAATTCTGATGGCTTCCAGACCATACTTCCCCTTACAGACTGCCTTCCCCCCTGCAGACTTCAGGCTCCAACATCAGACACAAAGACAACAGCCTTACAGGGAATGCTTAACCGACTCCCACAATCGTACATGGTCAAATCTCTGTAACAAATTATGCACTGACTACGTGTATAATCATACACATAGTATACAACACACACACACATACATGTGTCCCCATCCCAGGAGTCCTGTTTCCTGCCTCTCTGGTTGAACTGCGACTCACAACACCTTAAGCAAATATGACACAATATTAGTACTGATCAAACCCGGAAGTAGGTACAGGTATGTTTGTGACATTATTCTCTGTGTTTCTTTTGAAATGGTTCAGAATTGACAAAGAAGTTTTATAAGAAAATGACTTATACCATAAAAACAGAATAATGGTATTCAATTTCAACTAGGTCATGTTTTCTGCCCAAGTCTGAGCCTTCTTTAATTCTTGCTTCTAGTTCATCCCCTTTGTTAAGACAGAAATATTTGCAAAAGTTTTGAGACGTGCTAGCACCAAATGAGATTTTCTTCTTAGCTGAAAGTAAGAGCAGGGCACCTAGGTGGCTCAGTTGGTTAAGTGTACAACTTCGGCTCAGGTCAAGATCTCACAGTTCGTGGGTTCGAGCCCCGCATCAGGTTCTGTGCTGATAGCTCAGAGCCTGGAGCCTCCTTTGGATTCTATATCTCTCTCTCTCTGCCCCTCCCCCGCTCATGCTCACTCTCTCTCTCTCTCTCTCTCTCTCTCTCTCTCTGTCTCTCTCAAAAATAAATAAATAAAAATTTTAATTAAAAAAATTAAAACAAAGACTGAGGAAGAACTGAAGAGGGAATAACCCTCTCACTTTATACACTAATGCTATTCGATCTTATTTCCATAGACCACCTAGACCTACCATGCAGGCCATCCTTTGGGACATCAGAGAATGCAGAAAGATGGAAGATTAGAAAGGACTGAGAGAGTAATACAGAATCAAGAAGAAAGGTGAGAGATGTCCCTGGAAGGAGGGCAGAGATGCCTTCCCCTTGGACACTCTAGAGAGATATAATGACAGGGAAGGGTAAACATTAACGTCGCAGCAAAAGAAGGGAGATGGTTAGGGAGTCTGCACTTCCATTCCATCCATAACGTTGGAACAAAGAACATCTGGAGAGAGTGTGAGCAATGGGGTCAGGAGAAATTTGAGCTTAGGGAGAGCGGTCAACAACCAATTGGGAGAAGTGCAGGCCAGAGCCGGACAACGGTCCAAGAGCATGGCTTTCAGAACTCTGGAAGAGAGGAACCAACCAGCCTACATTTGCAACAAGGGATAATGGAGTATGCAAGTTACAGTACAGTCACACGTTGCAACATGGCTACAGCCGTTATTACATCTGTGCTTGTTCATTTATGAGCATAGCAAGGCACTCATGATGCCACTGAAAGGCAAAAACCAGGTTAAGACACAAATTTCTGCAAAAAAAGGCAAATGGACGTGTTTGTATAACTAAAAGTCTGGAAGGCAATCCACCACCACGTGGGCGTGATTCATGTCTGAGTGGTCCAAGTTCTGGTGATTTTTTTTCCCTTTTCTCTTCTATTTTCTCTTTTTGCTACAATCCCCATATACTATGGTGTTGAGCCTCCTACAACTCCCATTAATGCAGAGGCTGATTTCTGTCTGAACATTTGGTTAAGGGAGTCAGAGATGAAATTCCTGAGTTGTGTGTATCTCGGGATTTGCCAGCTCTCCTTTGTAAGGCAGTCTTTGACCAGTGGTGAAGAGCCAAGCTCCTGTCCTGAAAACCTCACGGTGACATCGACACAATGCCAACTAACTGCTGGGCACTGGGCACCTTGAAGGAATCCTCAACTTGCAAAACAAATGAATTAAACTTTCGTGATGCAGCCATTTCCCAGAGCACAAGAACGACCGAGGGGTTCGCCTACATAAGCTCTCTCCGCCATCTCATAGCAGAGGGTCACAGCATTCAAGTCGAGCGTTCTTTCTGTCACACACTGTGCGTCTTCGCATTTTTAATGACCTTTTTTTTTGGTGTGCTGTCTTATTAAGGTAACACCTTCTCTGTCAGGGCACATACTGAGTAGCCGTGCTGTGTGTGGCCCCGGCAGGCATGCTGCTTGAGATGGGGGTGCTCTAGGGGTGTTGAGCTAGTTGCTTTCTAAGGCACATCCCAATTCTTTAGATGCCCGAGGCTCAAAGGAGCTCCCTAAACCTCCCAGAGGCTCCCTGAATTTCCATAACATCCCGGATGGAAATCTGGTCTGATTTGCAAGGGCATCTGCCTTACGCCAGGGGGCACTGTCTGTCTATAGACCACACCTTTCCTGAGGACGTTCTTGGGGGCAAGTGTAGCTCTGGTCTCTTTAGGAAGCGCCCCACTCACCTAAAATGATGGAAGAATACGAGCAAAGGTTCCCCGGATTATCACCCGAACTCACGGCCACTGTCTGAGGGCAGACAGAACTAAGTCTGAGGGTAAGGGCAGCACAAAACGTGAGATGAGTGGCTCTAATGCCATAAGGGGTCATCACAGGTGAACCCCTGGTGGCGGGGAGGCTCTCCTGAGGCACCAGGGCTGGTCTCAAAGACTAACACAGTGAGGTCTTTGCTAACGTTTATCGTGTGGACTTCGTTACTTGCTGATGGTTGAGGGGTCGGAAGCCCCCCAGAGAGACCTCATCAGAAGAAGTCTTTCCATGAATCTCCTGGGGAGACTACGACAGGGAGGCAAACACAAGCAGGTAGGAGACATTCCTTGTGACAGTGCTCTACACAAAGTTTAATAACGCACCCTGAACAAAACTCACTCTACCTCATCCTCCTAAGTGTGAAATTCATAGAGCACCGTTCACAGCGCTAACTGGTTAAAGGGATAGCATGAGAAGGGTGGACGGTTATTCTCATGAAATGAACTGTAGTGTTTTCTTCATGCCGATCTTTTCTAGATCACTTATTTTTTTTTTTTAACATAGAGAAGCAAAACGAACTACAATTCAGGAGCTCACCATCACAATTAACAAGCTACATTTTATTATATTTGCTTCAGATTTTTAAAATACTGGATTATGGGTACAGAGCAAATCTCTTCTGTACCCTTCCCACCCCCACCTATCCCTTCCTTCCCTGGAGGTAACCAATCTCATGAATTGGGCATGGAGCCTTCTACCCCATAAGTTTATAGTTCTACATTGTCCATATACACTGAAAAGCCAAAAACGGTGTAGTTCCCTCTGTTTTTATAATTTTTTAAGACTTTATCTTAGAAAGAGAGAGCGCGGGGCGCCTGGGTGGCTCAGTCGGTTAAGTGGCTGACTTCGGCTCAGGTCACGATCTTGCAGTTCGAGCCCTGCAGAGCCTGGAGCCTGCTTCAGATTCGGTGTCTCCTTCTCTATCTGCCCTTCCCCTGCCCACGCTCTGTCTCTCTCTCTCTCAAAAATAAACATTAAAAAAAATTTTTTGAGAAAAAAATAGAAAGAGAGAGCACTCGTGCAAGTAGGGGAGAGGGACAGAGGGAGAAAGACTGAGAATCTGAGGCAGGCTCTGTACTAAGCGGAGGGCTCGATCCCACAACCCTGGGTCCATGACTTGAGCCAAAATCAAGACCTGAGTCAAAATCAAGAGTCAAGTGCTCAACCGACTGAGCCACCCAGGAGCCCCTATGTTTTCACAGTTTTTAATAAGACTTACGTGTCACATTGTATATATCACGCCCGTTATTTTTTTCATTTAACATTGTGTTTTGGAAATTCATCCCTGTAGTTGTTGACAGATCTGGGTCATTCACGTCAACTGTTGATGGGGTCAATATCCCATCAAATGTATACCACATTTTAATTACCTGGTCCCTTTTTGGGAGTCATGAAGGTGGCTACTAGTTTTTGTTACTACAAACAGTGCTGCAGTAAACATCTGAGACATATCTTCATGCACACGTTCAAGAAAGATCGGAGGACGTACACCTGGGAGTCTCAAGCTGGGTTTTAATTTTACTAGATAGTGCCAAATTGTTCTGGGAACGGCGCAGTTCCCGCCCCTCCTCATTTTCAGCACACCTGTACGGGTAGACTATTTCATGTCTGCTAATCTAATAAGTGTGAAATGATATTTCATAGTCATTTTAATACGCCTGTCCCAGATGACCACTGAAGGTAAACATCTCTTCCTGTGCTATCACACTTCCCGCTTCTCCACAATACCTGCTCAATCATTCCGCTTTCTAAAACACCATGAAAAGAGGTTTATCGCGTGAATGATTTGAAGGCGCGGGTAGCTCCAGGGTCTGATAAATAAGGTTGGAGTTGGTAAGAGGTGACCTTAAAATAATGTGTTCCAGAACAGCGGAAGACTGCACCTCAAGCGGAGGTCCACAATGACCTCACACTTTTGCCGGCGAAACCAATGCGTGTTACAGGTTACATGTTGCCATTGGCTCATGGATGTTTTAAATCCTGCGCAAATTATACTACAATCTGTGATGCGTGATCCCCGGGAAAATGAAGGCGCTGCAGTCTATGGCTTAGAACACAAAGCAGTAGGTTCCATTTTCACTTTGCAACTTAAGGGCTCACAAAACAAAGAATTGTATTCCAACCTTCTTCCTCCAGACAGACCGCCTGGCAAACAAACACACATGTACGCAAACACAAAATGATGGGGCTGGTGGCAACTCTGAATCACTACCGGAAAACAGACACAGAGATAAAGTACACAGAATTATTCATGTTTAAATACCACAGATAGCTCTTGCCCAAAGGAGGGCACGTATTATTTGGAGAGTTAAGAGTTTTCCTGACTACAAAATTGTAAATATTGCTGCGTGTTCATAAGACAACTACTTTTATCTAAGGCGATCCCTTTTCCTTGGGTTTTCTGTTTATATACTTTCAAACCACCTATTGCTATTATCAGGGGCATTGACATCAGCATATGAAGGCAAATCTACAAAATCTGCATCTATTCTTTATGTATCTGAAAGCTGACGACCACAGAGATTCCACAGATTGTGTTTGCAAAGCGTGTGAAAAAGGTTAAGTCTCCTCGCTAAAAGCAGGTGGAAATTGAGGTAACTTTTGATGCGCTACATGATGGTTATCCACGATCCATGAAATCGGTTAACCTAAAGACCTTCCGAGTTGGCTTTGTAATGTGGTTTTGTCCTTTTAGGTTGAACTTGGACGTCTTCGAAGTAAAGGGAGTTAAAACCATTAATAATAATAATAACAATAATAATAATAATAAAACCCAGAGGGAAGAAAATGCAGAAAGATCTGAATTTGCCATCTCTGTCCCCTCTAGTTCTGTGTTTCTCGACCGGGGTCGGTCATTACCAGACTGCAGATGCAGAAAAGGTTCCTGATGAAGCAAAGGCTCCTCTCTGGCTGTCCCTCTCTCTGGCAGTCCACCTACGGTGTATGGGACTCTCTCTGGCAGTCCACCTACGGTGTACGGGACTCTCTGGCAAGGCTCCCTCTCCCTGGCAGTGCTGCTGGGCAGTTGGTCTGTCTGTTCCTTGGGCAACAGTAGACCAGGGCTTTGGTTTTCTTTGTTTTTTTTTTGTTTTTTTTTTTGTTTTTTTTTTTAAGTAATCTCTATTCAAACTCACATCAAGATCAAGAGTCATACACTCCACCGACTGAGACTTTTTTCCTTTCTTTTTTTTTTAATTTTTTTTTTAGTTTATTTTTGAAAGAAGGGGAAAGGAGGAGCAGGGGGAGAGAGAGAGAGAGAGAGAATCCCAAGCAGGCTCTGCACTGTCAGTGTGGAGCCCGACGCGGGGCTTCAACTCACGAGCTGTGAGATCCTGACCTAAGCCTGAGCCAAAATCAGGAACCAGGCGCTTAACTGACTGAGCCACCCAGGTGCCCAGGACTATGGTTTTTGAACCAAACATCAATTTCTCATTTAAGCCAGCTCTGAAAAGGGCTTCCTGCTTTCTTCTCTGCTGGAAGAAGCAACTTGCACAAGATGATGAAAGCATCAATGTTACAACTGTGTAATGGGGCTCCCAGTACTCCCACTCCACAGGCCAGCCCCAGCCAAAGCCGTCTCCAACAAGAGACTTTGGCGATGTCCACTCTCATATCCAGGATGGCTTTGGGTGACCTCAACACCACCTGGATCATGTGTCTCAATGGGGCACCTGAGTCCTCGTCTGCCTGAACTGAGGGAGCTGTTGGGACAGACACAGCTACAGGGCGCCTCCCAGCCCACACCTACAAGATAAACAGTCACTCACTCCTAAGACCTGGTTCTTTAATGCAAATACTGACCACATGTCAGGCAGGGATTGGTGAACAATCATGGTCACGGGCTTAGAGCTCTTTGGTACTAAACTCTAACCAACTGGGTCAACCATAAAAAAAGTAAATGAGAAAAACAACAGGTCTCGAACCCAGAACAGTGGCCTTTTTAAAAAAAATTTTTTATTCATTTAGAGAGAGAAAGCACACAGGCAGGAGAAGGGCAGAGAGAGGAGGGAGAGAGAGGGAGAGAGAGAGAGAGAGAGAGAGAGAGAGAATCCCAAGCAGGTTCCTCGATATCAGCACAGAGCCTGACGGAGGGGATCAAACCCACGAACCATGACATCATGACCTGAGCCAAAATCAAGAGTGGGACACTTAACTGACTGAGCCACCCAGGGGCCCAAGAACAGTGGCCTTTTTAGTGCTGCACTCCCTCAAAACAAACTTATTCTACGCAGGCAGATCCCTGGCGAGGCCCGTAACAAGACAATGACAGCTGGTGGGGTAGAGGCATGGGGAGATGGGATTGTTCAGAAAAGGAATTATATTCCTGGAATTCTTGGTTAGAAGTTGAATGAAAAAATGTTCTCAAGAAAAAGGCATTATAAATGAACATCGGGCATCATGGGTACAATTATATGCTCTCTGTGTTAAATACTGTTTTGTGAGTCAGGAAATACTTTTTCCCCACAGGAAAATTACAGTTAAAGCTGAAACAACGAACTTGAAAGGACCTCAGAATCCTGCATATTTGTGAACTGAGAATGTGCTTTGCTAGAAAAAAGGACTGACATCATCTATCAGCCCATCATTTGAACAGCTCTTCTGGCGGGTGATAAAAACGACCAAACTTGCCAACATTTTAATGGAAAACAGAATCAGTAAGGCAACTCTCCCCCTCCCCCACCCGACTTCCTGTTGAGCGACTGCTTTATGCCAGGTTCAAGCAACTGGTGGTTATACTCATGACTTCCCTGTACTTTCCTCGGGATAATTATCATCACACACTAATTGTACTTATTGAACTGTCCGCCTGCCTTCCCCCCCCCCACTAGAATGGGGGGCTTTCAGGCTTTCCCAGAAAAGGGGCTTTGATTTGCCCACCACTGAAGCCTCTGCTAGGCAAATAGTAGGCACTCACTAAATGTGTCGAATGAAGCAGTAGTAAAATGACAGACTCACAGCAGATACTGATAAAGAATTTGTGAATGAAACTCCTTTAGAATGTTGGGAGAGGTAATCGATGTTATTAAATGCACCATTTAGGCTGGCAAGGGAAGCCTGGTAACTCTGATCTGGCCAAGTGTATCTCTAATGACCTTGAGCATACTAAACCCCCATTTTTAGGCTACGTGGGCAAGCAGTGTGTGAGAATTTTGTACAGTGAAGAAATGATTCTATTTTATAACTGAATCTTTTACATATTGTAGATGCCATTATTCAATTTATACTAGTCTCAGCCCGAGGCTGGCCCCTGGGCAGAATGACCCAGCAGAACTTAACGGGGGGGGGGGGGGGGGG
>CM053570.1:7666156-7727646 GCA_028646485.1 Cryptoprocta ferox
TCCACGGCGCATTCCAGGTAACCACGGAACCCGGCATCCGCTACGATTAACCGGCTCCTCCGCGGCTGAAGTACCCCCCACACACCCCCCACCCCCACTCCTTCTCCCACTCGAGGTGGCAGGGTGGGTGGGCCTGGCGGAACAGCCCCAGGGGGCAGCATCGGAGGCTGGGGCGGGCACCGCAGGCCTGCCGGAGACCTTGTGCCGGGGCGCAGGCGGGCCCTCGCGCGGGGCCCTCCCCGGGGTTTGCGGAGCCTCGGCGGCCTGCGGGCTCCTCGGGGGATCCGCGGGAGGCGGGGCAGCGGGGCGCGGGGGGCGCAGGGGGACTCACCTGCAGCAGCACGGCCAGCAGGAAGCACAAGTACATCTGGTAGATGCCCATCTCCCCCACGGCCTGGAACGCCTCCTCCACCTCCATGGCCGGCCTGCCAGTCGGCCCCGGCTCGGCCCGGCGGCCGGGAGCGGGAGCGGGAGCGGGGCCCGGGGCGGGGCGGGCCGGGGGGCCGCGCCGGCGCGGGGGCGGCGCGCGTGCGCGTGCGGGCGGCGCCGGGCGGGGGCGCGCGCGGGGCGCGGGGCGCGGGGCTTCGCGTCGGGGGATCTGGGCCGGAGAGGGCTCGGCGTGCGCGCGGCTCGCGGGGCGAGGGAAGAGGAAGTGGGTGCGGGTGAGGCATCCTCGGCGATGGGGAAACGCGGAAACGGCTGCCACTCAGATCCCCGGCCCTGCTTGGGGCGGGCGCGCGGTTAGCCGGCGACCCGGTGTCGGCTGGGCATTGTTTGTCCCTTTGTACAAATCGGGGCGGGGGGCGTTCCAGAGCCTTCGGAGAAGGGGGCCGGCCAGCCTTTTTTCTCTGTGGGGGTCACAGATAAACACATTCACGCAAAGCCGGGAGACTCATTTGCAAGTAGAAAAATATGCACGAGGTACAAAGGAAATACGAAAGAGCCAAGGTTAAGCCATGAACCTGGAGGTGATGGGTGCCAAGGTGTTCCTAGGATAAGCAGCATTTGCCTGGCGGGAAAGGTGGAGGGAGAGGAGGCAGGGGGAGTGAGGGGTCGGCTACCTTAAGTCCTCTTTCCTGCCCCTCCTGAGGTTGGTTTTAACAGTGCCTAGCATTCCCTTGTCCAGGCCATGACCTTCAGTCCACTGTGGACAGAAGACGGGACTAGCTAATGTTTTATCTAGGCTTTCACATCTAAAAGAGTGAGATAGGCCTGAGTTTTCTTGTCTTCCTACTGTCCCTGTTTGCACTTGGCATTAAGATCATAGCAGCTTAGCAAAATGAGTTGGAAGCCTTTGGTGTAACTCTAAACCATCTGGATTGCCTTGTCTTGCCGGGCGAACCCCTGTATTAGAGAGAGAAATATCAGATATATTTTTATATGGCTTTGTGTTCTTAAATTACTTGTATGTTTTAAAAAATGCTTCTATTTTCAGTGCGTTTTTTTTTATTTTGTAATTAACTTGTTCATCTTGTTCTCATAGGGTTTTATAAACTCATGCTCTAGTTGTATTTCTGTTTTTCATTCTTAATATTGTTTATTTTTATTGTTCATCGTTATCAGTCATGCTGGAGTTTCGCTGTTCTTTTTTTAAAGAACCCGTTTTTATTTTGTGGTTTTTCTTCCTGTGTTTCTTTGTTTTCTATTTTGTGGATTATGTGAATTCTTTTCACCCTTAACTTTTGTTACTCTGTATTTCTTTCATTAGCTACATGGCTTGAAAGTTTAGCTTATTTGCTTTAAATTTCACTTTTTAAAATAATATTTATTTTGAAGGAGAGGGAGAGAGAGAATCCCAAGCAGGCCCTGTGCAATCAGAGCCTGACACGGAGCTGGATCTCACAAACTGAACTGTGAGATAATCACCTGAGCCGAAATGAAGAGAAGGGGGCTTAACTGAGCAGCCCAGATGCCCCTAGTTATACTTTTTAAAGAATAATTACATTTCTGGGTATGCATTTCTCTTTGCTCTGTCCTATAAGTTTTGTCATGATGTGGCTTCTGGTGCCTTTTGTTCGGAATATTCCATGACACCGTAATATACTCTTCAAACCACTAAGTTATTTGTTCATGCTTTCTCCCTTTTTTCTTTTCTTTTCTTTTTTTAGTTTCCAAGTAAAAGTTAGTACTATTTTTAAACCATCCTTTTATTGTTGATTACTAATTTAAATGCTTTGTGAACCGAGATGATATTAAATCTTGGATATTGTTTGAGGTTTCTTGTGACCAAGAATGTGATCATTTTAGAAAAATGGATTGAATGTATTTGTATATATTAGATCAAGCATGTTAATTCTATTCAAGTAATGTGTATTACTACTGGATATATCAATTTTTAATAAATGTGTCCAAACCTTCCAAAATGTTTATTATTTTTGAGTTTGTATCAAGTTTTCTTTTTATTTCTGTAGGTACATAAAAGTACCAATTGAATCACTCCTTTTATCATGATAAAATAGCTCTTTTCTCTTTTTAATGCTTTTTGTCTTCATTTTTATTTTGTCTAATGTTAATATTGTAACATCAGGGTTTTTAAAATATTTTTCTTATAATCTTTTTATTTTCATTCTTTTGTTTTTACGATATTTTAAAAATGTTTATGGAGAGAGGATATTTTGTCCATCTGATTTGATAGTCTTTGTCTTTTAACTTGTGAGTTAAGTCCATTTATATTTATTGTGAGTGATATATTTGGAATTTTTTTTCTACCATTTCATTTAGTGTTTTCTGTTCGCCATCTTTTTTTTTTTTTTTTTTCCTTCTTGGCCATCTGTTGGAGTCTGAAAGCCATTTTCATCCTGCCTTTCTCTCTTCTTGCTATTTTAGAGAACTACAGATTGCATTATTATATTATTATTATTAATTTGGTAGTTACGCTTACGTGTTTAACATCTTCATAACTATATACTGTTCTACAATGTATAGTTATTTAACATATCTATTTTCTTTTCAAACTCCTAGGAAACCACACAAGATTCTGAAGGGGTTCAGAACAAGTCTCCCCAAAATGTGTCACTTTGGCATGTTAACTATTTTTAGCTGAAGGCAATAAAGCCACAGCAGACTCAAGAAAAAATTTCCCGTCCTTTAAACTACCTAAAAGAATTTAGATAGGAGGCCTGGCCCAGAAAGAGAGCTATTACTAAGAGATCATTTATTTTTATTTTTATTTTTTTACTGTTTATTCATTTCTGAGAGAGAGAGAGAGAGAGAGAGAGAGTGCAAGCAAGCAAGCAGGGGAGAGGCAGAGAGAGAGGAAGACACAGAACTCAAAGCAGGCTCTAGGCTTTGTGCTATCAGCACAGAGCCCAATGTAGGGCTCAAACTCACAAACCGTGAGATCATGCCCTGAGCTAAAGTCGGATGCTTAACCGACTGAGCCACCCAGGTGCCCCTAAGAGACAATTTTTTATCTGAAAGACTTATCTATAATTTAGGACAAACATCTAATTACCAAATATCTGCTCTTCTTATTGTCCTATGAATCACCCTTCACCCCTTTGAAGCCCTAGCCCTGATCCCATTCCTTAGTTCAGGATAGCATATAAGCTCCACTTGCCTCCTTTGTCCTTGGATCTCATATTCATATCCCCTGTAGGTGTGAAATTAAATGTTTTTCTCCTGTTAATCTATCTTATTATTAGACCAGCCAGAGAATCTAGAATGGTAAAAGGAAACTTTTTTTCTCTTCAACAATTCCAAGAATGCTTTATCTGAGAAAACATAGAACATAAAGATGTTATATGCTGGAAAACTTTGCTGGGTGACTCAAGAAGTTACTGTTGTGGTGCTAAAACATTGATGGGGAAGATTCAGTGTTTTAATAAAAAAACTTCCATTGTTAAGAAAAGTTATCCCATGCTTGGAAATAATAAGAAAGCAAGAAGAGGACTGTGTGTCCTTTCAAGGTGGTAATGAAGTATGTTGTTTACCAGGCCCACTGTAGGATCATTTAATTCTGTAAGAGAACGGACTTGTGTTTAACTTCGTATTTACTATGAATTCGAGTCCAGAGACTGCATGGTTACACGTAAATTTGCAGATTTTTGTTAGGTAGACATGTAAATGATTATATTCAACAGAAAAGATAATCCATTATTTCGTTACCTATAAACCATTAGCTCGTTTTATATCAAGTCTAGCAATTCTATTTTAACGTTCTTTTTTTGCTCTAGGAATTACAAGTTCCTCAACTGCTCTTAGAACCAGCTTTACTGTAGTACTGGTTCTTTCATCAATTAAAATAACATCATTTCATTCTCTATTGGTAAGAGAGTTATATTTTTAACTTTTGAAAGTTTTTCTTTGACATCATGATGTATGAGAATGAAAAAAATTAGAAATTAATATTTATATGATAGATAGATAAGTTAATGTGTCGAGTAGAAAGTGGGTTATTTCATCTTACTCCCCTTCAAGTTTATAGATTAATTCTTCTGCTATTGGACATTTATGCTAAAAGCAGTTGGCTATTATGAGAACAGAAAGTGCAACCTGGGGATTGTCAGGAATGAGGTCTGATGGGTTGATAAAAGCCAGGTATGCAGGACTAAGGGCCTTGAACTTTTTCCTACAGGTGATGGGAACCACTGAAATGTTTTAAGCTGGAGTAATGTGATTTTTAAAAGATGATTCGGCAGCAGTATTAAAAGCATGTAACACCAGTTGTAAGGGCCCAGGCAAGACCCAGGGAGGGCCTGAGGGCTTAAACCAGAAGAAGAATATAGATGGAGAAGTCAAGTCAAATTTAAAGTAAAATTTCAAAAATTGATAGTGACTGTGTTTTGCACAGGCAAAAGAGAGAGAAATCAAGAATGACTCCTATGTTTCTGGCCTTGATGACTGAACAAATGGAGATACTATTAACTGAGATAGGGAACGCAGAAGGTGGAGTGGGTTGGTAGTGGTGGATAGGAATGGTGGGGCTGACGGGCATTGCTCTTTTAAATAGTCGTTGCCCCTTTAAGATCCTGCCCTTCCCCCTTAACCCACCCAGGTCCCTGCTGGATTTTCTTGCCCTAATTTACAGTCAGCGCCAGAGCTTCTGAGCATGCGCTGAAGAAGGAGCTGGCCTAATTAAAGCTCTCCTGAGGCTCAAGGTATTGCATCTGTGGCTCTTAGCAAAGAGTTCCATTTTGAGAGCATGTTTTCCCATCTGACGGTTCTTTTCTCATTTTTCTTTTTCTTAAGCCCCTTCCTCCCATAATTTTATAGTACCTGACTCTTTCTTTTATCACTCAGGAGTAATGAGCATCTGAGGTAGTTGTTTTTTAAAGAATAAAAAATTAAAATAATGTTTACAATAGGGTGTCTATCAAATACACACTTTTGAGGATCTGAGAAGAAAAAGGGTAAACTTTATCTGGTACATTACATAAAGCTTGAAGCAAATAGACTCGATCATTACAATCTTTTTTTATTTTTATTATAAAAGCTGCACACTTAACCACTGTATCATGTCTTCTGCTCTGTTGGTAATTGATGTCCCTGAAGGCTACTGAAATTTGGTGTGCAAGATAATAGACTTCACACAGGTCAAGTGTTGCATCAGATCCTTGGCAATCAGTGTTGGAGACCCACCTAAATGTACCAAGAATTACTTTCTTTTTGAAAAATCTGAAGAACATTTTGCCTTTTGCATAAACCTTCAGGCTGTGCTAACCCTTCACTGTTAGTATTTCTGAGCAACGGACTTTGATAAAGACAGCCAAAGTACAACTACCTCCGTCAACATTAAGTTGACAGAAACACAGCAAATATGATGGGAATAACCCCATCACAAGGAAGCCGTCCTCCTGGGAGGAAGAAGCATGAAGGCCAAGGGAGGAGAAGCAACAAGAAAATGGAGTTGGCAGTGAGAAGGACATGTGTCCATCAACCGCTTCCCAAACTAACAACTCTCATTCAAAAACCATCCTCGAGTGGGTGACAAATATATACTAAAATAAATCTAAATGTGGAGAAACTGACCATTCCCATGTCTTAAACCTTAGCAGTAAAAGAAAAGAGGATGAATAGCGTGAGGTCTAAAATTAAGGAGGTTATGGAAAAGGAATATGAAATATGGGGGAAATTAGCCATTAAGTATGTTTGAATTTAGGTAGTAGAGTGTTTTGCTCGCTAAGAGCCCAATTTTACATGCTGTCCCAAGGGGCGCTAAGCTTAGCTGGTAAGACATTCATTGAATTCAACAAATTCATTCCTGAGTGCTCAATTTTAATGAAAATGTCCATATTGTCATGCCTGTCGTTGCTGCTACCATTTCTTCCGTGGGAATTATCCAACAGGGAACACAGACCGAAATGATGAATTTGCTGTACGCATGGGGTGGATAAACTGGGCTGCCTTCAGTAGGATGGATGAAAATTCACCCTCTACCAGACAAATGCTGCCGGGTTGCCCAGGATTAAAATCTAGAGGCTGTGGGAACTGCCTGAACCACCTCTGCTTCTGAGTATGGCACAAAGCTGATGATAATCTTCCTATCGAGAATTCTAGCTGCAACTGAGCCTTCCAGTTAAAACCAGCGATTGACATTGCTTTCAGAAAACAGGAAGTCCAAGTAGATTTCAGAGAACCAAGTGTGACACACTTGGGTCTACTCCATCTCAGGAGAGGTCACCAATCCTAAACTATTCTGAAAATGCAAGTATTAGACTCATTCAGCAAACACTGGCTTGAGCCACTCCTCTGTACCGGGCATCGTTGTAGGTGTGAGGAATAGGGCATTAAACCATCGGGGCCGCTCCCTCTCCCTGGATGCCTGCTTCCCAGAGAAGACTTCCTTCTTGGCTGCAGTTCTGGATGCCCCGGGTGGAGGAGGAGTTGGCAACTATGGAAATTGCACACTTGCTCCATTACCTGAACGTGAAAACAACCCCAAATCCAAACATAAGAATGTGAACTAATTAGAGTATAAAGGAAGCTTTACAATCCAGTCCATCTTCTCCAGTCTATCATTCTGTCTATCGGCTCTTGTCCCTGTGTTTAACTGCTTTACAAATAACATAGCCAAGGGGCGCCTGAGTGGCTCAGCCAGTTGAGCATCCAACTTTGGCTCAGGTCATGATCTCATGGCTCATGAGTTCGAGTCTCACATTGGGCTCTTTTCTGGCAGTGCAGAGCCTGCTTGGGATTCTCCCTCTCTTCTCTCTCTGAGCCTTCCCAACTCATGCTTTCGCATTCTCTCTCGAAAATAAATAAATAAATAATAAATAAAAATAAATTAAAAAAAAAAAACATAGCCATATCTTGTTATCTCCCAATAGTGGAAGTCACTTAATTCACAAATTAACAAAATGAATCTGCATGATCTTCATAACCAAATGAGTTCCTAGTTTACTGTCACAAAGCTATTTTGAGCCAAAAGATCACAATGCATTTGAAACAATATAAACTCCTCTTCCTCAGTCTTAATTTGCATGAGAAGAGTATCTTGTTCTTAGCCAAACAGAGCAAATCAGGTCCTCCAGTCAATTATCTATTCTAGCACAAGATTTTGAATATTCTCGGTTTCATTTGCCACTCCTACCAGGACTTGAGATGCATCCTTCACCTTTCTTCTTGTTGTTGGTCACAGGGCCTTTTGCAAACCTAATGGAAGTGAATCGTTTTTCTCGGAAAACCATTTTCTCATACACATACTTTGAATACTGTTTTTTTCAAATCACGGAATCCAACGCCGACATGACAGTAATGATGAATTAGGGCTACCGGAGGTTAGATAATATGCTTAAAATGATTAAGGAACATAGCAAAAGTCCACAGTTGGTAGAGCAGTGGATGCAAACCAAGTTCTCAAAAGTTTGTGCCTTTTTGTTTTTTAAAACTCCCAGAGACCCCTCTCAGGTTAAAGGCCCCATCTGTAAACAGTGTTTTTCTCATATGGAAATATTAACATAGAACCACATTATCTTTTCAACACGTTTGCACTCTGATTCCTTTGTAAACAGAGTAAATGTGCCCCCAGATCCATAATGATTTTAGGGTTGGGGTTGTCGCTGAATAGGGCCTTCCCTGCCTGTCTCCCAAGCCAGACACGCTAGTTGGGCTTATGTGGTAACTCGGCGACGTGATTGCAGCCACACACACGCCCAGAAAGCATCCTCATCTGTGGTGTTGGAAGCCGAATGGAGTAGTGTTGTAGTTTCCCTTTGTGGATTATTCCTTGCTCAACAGCCATTCTGCTTTTGACCTGAAAAACTGGGCCACAGAGATCCTGCACCATCAGGCATCTTTCTTGGGCTGTGAATGTCTGGCATATGGCTGATTACAATTTACACCTCCTGAAGTCTTCTAACAATCCGCTAAAGGCTGTTGTGTCTCTTTGGTTTACTATTCGGAGCACTTTTTGCAGACAACGCAGCAAATGGTTCTTTGGGAGGTACTTTTTTTTTTTTTTTAAGTTTTTATTTATTTATTATTTTAGAGAGAGAGAGTGCGCGTGTGCACGCATAAGAGTTGGGGAAGGGCAGAGAGAGAGAGACAGAGGGAGAGAGAGAGAACCCAAGCATGCCCTGGCTATCAGTATGGAGCCCAACTCGGGGCTGGATCTCACGAACCAGGAGATTGTGACCTGAACCGAAACCAAGAGTTGGACACAATCGACTGAGCCCCCCAGGTGCCCCTTGGAGGTACCCTTGATGACAGAAAATGATGATCTTCTATCTGGGTTGTTAATGGTGTATTTTCAGCCTGGTCTGTTAAATGCCTGTGTTCCTAATGATGTGTCATTGTCATTACAGTGTCCTGGTGACCAGCTTTCCTCTTCCTCTTTGTCTTCCTCTCAGACCCGTCTATTGAGGGTAAAATGAAGAACTAATGTAAGTGAAAGAAGGCAGGATTTTAAGAGCAAAAGTGTATGGCATAAAATAAGCCAATACAAATGATAACAGAGATATCTGAATAAAGATACCTGAGTTGTTTCGAGTTTACATTTTTATTTTTTATTTTTTTAGTTTTTATCTATTTTGGGAGAGAGCATGTGCATGGGAGAGAGTAGGGGAGAGGCAGAGAGAGGGAGAGAGAGAAACCCAAGCAAACTTCCGATGCGGGCTCAATCCCACAAACCATGAGATCATGACCCGAGCCAAAACCATGAGTTAGACGCTTAACCGACTGAGCCACCCGGGCGCCCCTTATGTTTTTATTTTTATCCCTGCTTTTTCCTGCTGCGTGTTTGTGAGATTTAAAAAAAAAAAAAAAAACATGCTGTATTGCAAGGAGACGGGTGTCTCTTCGGACAACATGTAATGGGAAGATATTTCCTCAAAGTTAATTTAGTTTTTAATTTGTGGGATATTAAAATACAAGCTGATAACTAGACAACACTTAAGCAGAGAGGTTTCCTCTCCAGTGGTGTGGTTGGCAGAGGAAGGAGGCATCCTGATGGGGATATTCAATTTGAAGCTGGATCTAGAAGGCAAGGACGGATTTAGCCCTCTTCTGGCCCTGCCAACAGCTGACCAGCTGGGACCAGATATGAGCGTGACAGCTTGGTGCACTCAACGGAGCCCCACGTTTCTGTTTCTCCTCATCCAGGGAATAGCTAAAAACACGATCTCGAATTCCCTTACTGGCATGGGGCAGTGCAGAAATAAATGAGATTTCAGTTAAAGATTCTAAATAAAAATATGGCCAACCAGTTAGAATTTTAAAGTTGAAAATTCAGCTTTGATGGCAGTGTTTATGGGATGGATATCTTTTTTTAAGTTTATTTATTTTTGAGAAGAGGGGAGGGGCAGAGAGTGGGGGAGAGAGAGAATCCCAAGCAGGCTCCATGCTGTCAGCACAGAGCCCAGTGCCGGGCTCGATCCCACGAACCATGAAATCACCACCTGAGCCCAAACCAAGAGTCGGACACCTCACTGACTGAGCCACCCACCAGCCCCGGGATGAATATCTTTCTGAGAGACCCACACCGCCTTGATGGGAATGCGGAGGTAGGCGAGAAGATTCAGCCCTTCTCCCTTTCCCCTCAATTGCCTGATGTGACCTAGAATAGCCATGATAAAGACACAACTATTTCCAATGAGCTCTTCCACTTTGATGTTTTCCTTTTCATTAATATCTCTCCTTTAATGTTAAGGGTACCTTAAAAAATACCCTTAAAGCTCCCAAAGGATGGTTAAAAGGAGGGAAAACAAACAAGGGAAAAAGATAATGCGGCCAGCAATTAACAAGAGCCCTGCTCTAATAGGCTCAGGACTGTTAGACCTCAGATTCGGATGGGTCACGAGGCAAGTACACCTGACATGTGTGCAACCTGGTGGTCCCTTCAGCCCCAGCCACTTGCTCTGTGCTCAGAGACCAGGAAGTCCTATACTTTCTACAATGTCAACTCCGCACCGAAGTCCACCGGAACTCTAGCACAGTCATACCCAGCTCCCTGCTTCCTCAGCACCTGCAAGGTCATGTTAAACTTCCTTCAGGATTATATATGGTGTGTTCCTCAAGACAGTTCTAAAATTCTTCCATACCGGGAAACAAAAGTAGAAAGGTACATTAAACAACATCTTTTATAGAAAGGGGGTGCAGGGCTATAGCTTTGGGGGGGTGTGGGAGGAGGGAATTTACCGAAAAAGAAATCCTGATATGATTGTTTATATGCTCAGGTTTTATATCTTCCACTTCTCGTTATATTTATGTTTTCCTTTCAACACACGGGCATATTTATAATAACTTCTGAAGTCCTCATCTGCTAATCTGCCAATTCTGTTATCTCTTCCGTTCTGGGTTTGTTGGCACTGACTGATTTTTTTTTTCCTTCTGATTATTGGTCCCTATTTCTGGTGCTTCTACATAATAGTTTTTTTTTTTTATTGAATTCTAGAAATTGTGAATTGTTATTGAGCACTGGAGTCTGTCTTAGTTCAAGCGTATTAGATTTTATTCTAGCAGGCAGTTCATCTATTTGTGCATCAGCTTGACCTTTGGAAGCTTTTTCTTAAGCTTTGTTGGAGTGGGTTTGGAGTAGCCTTCACTGCACGGCTAATTTAGTCCTCCTGCAAAAGCGTGACTCCTCTGGAGTGTCTAGTGACTACCCCAGGTGTTCACTGTCATCTCTTCACACCAATTTGGCTTTTCCCTTGTCTATACCCTGGAATTGCTCTTAATGAAAAGACCAATAACTTTTTTTTAGAGAGAGAGAGCGCGTGCTAGTGGGGGAGAGGGGCAGAGGGAGAGAGAGAATCCTTTTTTATATAAAGTTTATTTATGTATTTTGAGAGAGAGAGAGAAAGAGAGAGAGAGAGAGAGAGAGAGAGAGAGAGAGAGAGAGAGAATCCCAAGCAGGCTCTGCACCGTCAGTGCAGAGCCCAATGTGGGGCATGAATGAACCATGAGATCATGACCTCTGCTGAAGTCAGACACTTAACCAACTGTGCCACCCAGGTGCCCCAGGAGAGAGAATCTTTTTTTTAATGCTTATTTATTTTGAGAGAGAGAGAGAAAGAGAAAGACAGAGAGCATGAGTGTAGGAGGGGCAGAGAGAGGGGCAGAGAGAGAATTCCAAGCAGGCTCTGTGCTGACAGCACAGAGCCCAATTCAGGGCTCCATCCCATGAACCATGAGATCACAACTTGAGCCAAAACCAAGTGTTGGCTGCTTAACCGACTAAGCCACCCAGGGGTTCCCCCAAGAGAGAGAATTTCAAGCACAGAGCCCAACACAGGGCTCGATCCCATGACCTGAGTTGAAATCAAGAGTCAGATGCTCAACCAACTGAGCCCCCCACGTGCCCTGAACACCCATAACTTTGACATCCAGTTTCAGTTTTCATCTTACTTGACCTCTTGGTGGTGGCATTTAATGCTGTTAGCCACTCCCACCTTCTCAAAACACTCTCTTCTTGAGACTTTGGTGCATCTTCCCTTTCTCCAGGGGTCTCACGCTGTGTCATGGCTTCTACTCCCATCTATTTTACAGTGAAAGAAACTCAACGTGTATGTGTATGTGTGTGTTCTTCATCCTGGACTTTCTCCATGCTTCAGACTCCCCATTATCAACCCCATCCTCAATATCTCTTTTCGAATATTGCAAACACCTCATGGACTAAAGGGACCCCATGATTCCAGCCCACTGCCCCACACCTGCTTCTCTTCCAACATTCTGTCTCATTAAAAGGCACTACCCAGTTTCTCGTGCAAAAAAGGCCTGAATCATTCCTGTAGCCTCACCCTTGATGTATATGAATATCAAATTCAATCATTTTTTCCCTACTAGATACCTGTTGAATCTGTCTCCAAGATCCAACAAGAAACTATTGGTTCTGCACACCATGTGTGGTTCTAGAGCAGAAGAGAGATGCGTGGAATTTAATACAGCAGGGTTGAAACAGCCTCAGAGTGGTGTCCATAGGCAGATTGTTTTGGAAGAAGCAGAGTATTTTCTATGTCCTTGGGGAACGGATTAGACATGGTGCAGGGAAAAGGGGACCTGAGTAGGTTTCAGGATGGGGCAAAGAGGCTGTGGCAGAAGCCTGGGTGATGGGACTGTGGAAGTATCCGTGAACTCCGCAGCAGAACATTGAACAAGGAGACCAGATTGTTCACCCTACACCCACCTTGTACAAGATCTCGGCATCCCTTCCTCCCCAAATTCAGATCAATACCAAGGAGGTGGAAAGACCCCCCCCAAATGGGACTGAAATCAGATTTCCAACTTCCAGAAGAATGGGAGCTTGGAACTAAAATTAATTTCATGTATACACAAAATAATATCCTACTTCTTGGCAAAGGAATAAGACTCACACCCAGTATATGAACAACATCACTGATAAAGACTTGATGTTTAACCTAAATTGTGAATAAGTGTAAGTGCAAAGATGAAGCAGGCTCTGTGATGAGCCAGTCTTCATCACCACCACCCACCTCCAAGCCACTGTCATCTCTTGCCTGAACACCAATAATCACCTCCTTTATATTCTCTCACCCAAATTCTTGTTTCCCTCCAATCTTATTCTCGGAACCAAAACAGGAGTGATCTTTTTGGTATGCACACTTAATCCTATCACCCCCCTGCTTTTTCTTCTTCTTCTTTTTAATATAACTTATTTCAACTTGGCTAACATAGTGTATACAGTATGCTCTCGGCTTCAGGAGTAGATTCCCATGATTCATCACTTATATACAACACCCAGTGCTCATCCCAACAAGTGCCCTCCTCATTACCCATCACTTATTTTCCCCTCTTGCCCGCTTCCCCCTCAATCAACCCTTAGTTTGTTCTCTGTACTTAAGAGTCTCTTATGATTTGCCTCCCTCTCTATTTGAAACTATTTTTCCCCCTTCCCTTCCTCTATGGTCTTCTGTTAAGTCTCTCAAGTTCCATGTATGAGTGAAAACATATGACATCTGTCTTTCTCTGACTGACTTATTTCACTCAGCATAATACCCTCCAGTTCCATCCACATTGTTGCAAAGAGCAGGATTTCATTCTTATTGCCGTGTAGTATTCCATTGTATATATAAACTACACCTTCTTGATCCATTCATCAGTTGATGGACATTTAGGCTCTTTACATAATTTGGCTATTGTTGAAAGTGCTGTTATAAACTTGGGGTACGTGTGCCCCTATGCCTCAGCACTCCTGTATCCCTTGGGTAAATCCCTAGTAGTGTTATTGCTGGGTCACAGGGTAGTTCTATTTGTAATTTTCTGAGGAACCTCCATACTGTTTTCCAGAGCGGCTGCACCAGTTTGCATTCCCATCAACAGACAAGAAGGTTGCTGTTTCTCCACATTCTGGCCAGCATCTGTTGTTTCCAGAGTTGTAAATTTTAGCCACTCTGACTGGTGTGAGGTGGTGTCTCACTGTGGTTTTGATTTGTACTTCCCTGATGATGAGTGATGTTGAGCAGCTTTTCATGTGTCTGTGGGCCATCTGGATGTCTTTGGAAAAGTGTCTATTCATGTCTTCTGCCCATTTCTTCACTGGATTATTTGTTTTTCGGGTGTTGAGTTTGGTAAGTTCTTTATAGATTTTGGATATTAACCCTTTATCTGATATGTCATTTGCAAATATCTTCTCCCATTCCATCAGTTGCCTTTTAGTTGTGTTGATTGCTTCCTTTGCAGTGCAGAAGCTTTTTATCTTGATGTGGTCCCTGGCAGCACTCTCACTCCCCTGCTTCTATCCCTAATAGCTTCTTTTTGTTCTTAGAGTGGAGTCCCAATCCATTAACCAGGGCCTTTCAGACTCTGCACTGTCTTGACAGTTACCCCTCCGGGCCTCTTTCCTTCATTCACGCGCACTGGATTCTAAATGCTAATTCCATCGGCCTCCCTCTGCCTGGAATGTGGCTCCTCGGTCCCCCCCATATACACCCCAACTTGACCAACTCCCATTCATCCTTCAGTTCCTGGCTCCAGAGCCACTCCTCCCTGAAGCCTTCTTCCTCCTCCCAGGTCAGTCTGGGACTTCTTGAGCCACCTCATTTGCTCCCTGCCGTTTTACCTCATCGTGCTTTACAGCCACTGTGCTCCACAAGGCCAGGGCCAGGGCACACACTACACCCCCGATGGGGACCCTGCAGCACCAGAGGGATTGGAAGAAATGCTAGATGAAGGAAACAGGTCCAGAAAGCTAATTCCCACCAAAGTGTTAACTGATAATGTGTTCAGATGCTTGTCTAGAGGACATGCTGATAAAGTTAAAGGAGTGTGTCCCTCCTAGTAAAACTTTGACTGTTGGCATATTTCGGAGCCAGGCAATTTTCAGCTCCTAAGACTTTCAGGCTATTCACTAGGAGAAAAGGCGACAGGGACTCTGCCATTACCCATGAGTCCCTAGGTCACCACGCCCCTGCCTGCCTCTCTAACCTGCCTCTCCTCCCACTGTGTGCGCTGCCCAGAGCGGTTTCCTTTCTGTTCCTGGAACACACTATGCTCCCGCCCAACCTGGGTCCTCGAGTGCCATCTCTCTGCGGATGCTCTTAACCAGGTGAGTCCTCAGCCACTAGCTAAGGGAGGCCGGCTCTGCTATTCCCTGACGCTGCTCTCTGTCTCCGTCACAGCATTTGACTGCGGGCGGTAACTTAATGCATTTATGTATTTACTTGCTTCAATCCGTGTCCTTTACTTCACTGTAAGTGAAGGCAGGGAGCACATGTGCCTTGTTCACTGTTCTGCGAGGATCTAGCACAGTGCCTCGGGCAGAGTGGGCACTCAGCATTTGTTGAATAAAAGAACTGATATCTATAATAAACCACGAGCTGACAGGTATATTTATTAGCTGTCACACCATACATAGCTTGACAAGGAAAATCAGAATGTTTTTGTTAATGCTACGGAGGTTTGGCAAGTCAGACATAAAAGTAACTCTGAGGTTGCATTTGGATGGTTCCCTGGACTGGGGAGACGGAAGGTATTGGGAGGGGGAGGCAAGGGATGGAGAACCCCAGGCCGGGGAATGGGATGAGAGAAGCCGAGGGAGAAAATGCCCTTTGGAGCATTTTCCCTTTGATTTGCCTTCTCGCAAAAGCTTTACCTTAGAGATTTCTATTTTCCAGGCGGTAGGCCTGCAAAACGGAATGTGATTGAAGAGAAAACATATTCAACCTCTAGGTTAATTTTGTTAAGTCATGGAGCCCTGTTATTTTTGAGAGAGAGAGAGAGAGAGAGAGAGAGCGAGCATGAATGGAGGAGGGGCAAAGAGAGAGAGGGAGACACAGAATCCGAAGCAGGCTCCAGGCTCTGAGCTGCCAGCACAGAGCCCAATGTGGGGCTTGAACTCACGAACCATGAATTCATGACTTGAACTGAAGTCCGATGCTCAACTGACTGAGCCACCCAGGTGCCCTGGGAGTCCTGTTTCAGTTTCCCATTGCTGCTATAACAAATTGCCACAAGTGTAGTGGCTGCAAAGCACAACTTACTTTCCTAAAGTCCTAGAGGCCAGAAGTCTGAAGGAATCTTATGGGGTTAAACTGAAGGTGTCGTCAGCCTCCTTCTTGGAGGCTCCAGGGGAGAATCTATTCCCAGCCCCTTCCAGCTCCCAGCGGCTGCCCCAGTACTCGGCTTGTGATACATCGCTCCAATCTTTGCTTCCTGTTCGCGTTGCCTTTCTGTGGTCAGTCTCCCTCTGCCTCCCTCGCGTAAGGACATGTGTGATTGCATTTAGGGCCCACCTGGATTACCCAGGGTCCTCTTCCTATATCACAGATAACCTTTCTCTAGCAGGATCCCTAATTTAATCACATCTACAAGGTACCTTTTTTGATATAAGGCAGCATTCACAGGTTGCAGGGATTAGGGTGTGGACATGCATCTTTGAGGGCCATCACCCAGCCTACCACGCGTCCATTTCAACTTTGAATTTCTATCGCACTGCCTCTTTAAAAAAACAAACAAACAGGTGCTCTATTTGCTTGGTTTGGGGTTCATTTTTGGAACTCACCGGGCTCTTTACACATTTTTTATTCTTTGGGGCTCTAGCAATTTTCAGTGCTAATCAAACTTGGGTTCTAAGTGGTGGAACCACTTAGACCAAAACTTGCTTTTTATAAGGAGGAGCAAATGAATCAACACAACAACACAACTGTAGTTTTGTTTTCCATCAGGCGTCTCTTTTGCAAGGCTCCTCTAGGGAAGCTAAACTTAAATAAATATTTGTCTGATTAAAGATTTGTTTTAGAGATGTCAGAAAATAAAACACCCAGAGATTTCTGGTCGGCAAAGTGCTCAGCGACATACTATCATGTTTCCAATCATAGGATCCCGTGTCCTGTACCTCAGTGAAGGAGAAACTCACTGCTGGGGTTTTTGTGCTGTTCTTTATTCAGAGCCTGAGTCTGAAGCCTGGAGCTGCTCTTTGAAGGAGACCCTAGGCTCGGGCCAGCAGGGAGAAAGGCGCTTCTAGAAAGAGCCCCAGCCTTCTCAGCTCAGTTGCAATGGACAGGCGTTCGGTATTTTCAGCGCAGGGCTGTGCAATGGAAATATGACATAGGCGGTATATTTAAATATGCAACTTGGGGGCGCCTGGGTGGCTCAGTCGGTTGAGCATCCGACTTTGGCTCAGGTCATGGTCTCACAGTTTGTGGGTTCAAGCCCCGTGTTGGGCTCTGTGCAACAGCTCAAAGCCTGAAGTCTGCTTTGGATTCTGTGTCTCCCTCTCTCTCTCTGCCCCTCCCGTTAGCACTCTGTCTCTCTGTCTCTCTCGAAAATAAACATTAAAATTTTTTAAAAAATAAATATGCAATTTAAATTTTTCCTGTCGCCACCTTAAGAAAGCAAAAAGATGGGGCGCCTGGGTGGCTCAGTCGGTTAAGCATTGGACTTCGGCTTACGTCATGATCTCGCGGTTTGTGAATTCGAGCCCTGCGTCGGGCTCTGTGCTAACAGCTCAGAGCCTGGAGCCTTCTTTGGATTCTGTGCCTCCCCCTCTCTCTGCCCCTCCCATGCTCATGCTCTGTCTCTCAATAATAAATAAACATTAAAAAAATTTTTTTAAAAAGCAGAAAGAACAAGTGAAATTAAATCTAATGATAGTTTAATATATCCAAAATATGATTTCAACATGAATCAATAAAATAATTATTGAGGGATTTGTACCTTCTTTTTAAATGTTTTCATAGTGAGTCATGATTCTGGGGTGTATGTTACACCCCCAGGGCATCCCACTTTGGCCCAGCCATGGTTCAAGTGCTCCGTAGGCACGGGTGCCTAGTGGCTACTGTATTAGCCTTTGGGGTGACCAATAAAACTTTACTTGGTCACTAGTGGTACTTCACCATTATAGATGCACTCCTTTACTCTTTTTTTACATTTTCTGCTTTTGTTTTAATTTTGCTTCTTAGATTTCTTGTGAGCTGTAAGTCTGCTTTGATTTTCTTCGATGAGAAAATGGGAATTTTCTCTTTAAGGGTGTGGAGAATAACCCATGTACTAAAAATGAGATAAAATGTCCAGAATGTGACCTAGGCCTGCAGGACAGCACATGGGTGCTGGAAGAGGGACAGAACCACCTCATAAGGACTCAAGCAAACCCCACATGGCTCCCAAGACAGCAGTAACACCTTCTCAGAACAGGTCAGATTTGGGGACTAACTTGCTCTACATAAAGAAACAGTCCTGAGCTGGCATTCAGGAAACCTGGCTTTAATAGCTGGTTGGGAGACCTTGGAAAACTTACGTAAATTCTCTGAGCTGCAGGGCACTCATTAGTAAAATGATGAAGTCAGATGGGTCTGTGGTTTTTTAACACTACACAGTGAACTCCATTTCCAAACAAACTTTAAAGGGAATCTCAATATGTTAAATACATCCACAGGGAGCTACTCTGATAGGAATAAGAACAGGGAATGGAAGGAGATGGGGGTACAAACAAGAGCAGGGTGGACCAGAGCCCCCGGCCTCAACCATCCCTTTGCTTCTGAGGCACAGTTTGAAACTCTGGCTGGATGGTCTCCGCTATAGCTTTCAGCATTAAACATTCGAATTCTCTGGTATTCTCCATTGTCCTCTACCAGCCAATGCTCCCAACTAACCAAAACAAAGAACAAAGTAGACAAACAACAAAGTAGATGGGAGATGATTCCTATGAAGGTTCAAGTCTGGCTTAGGATTTGCAAAGGTTCTAAGCACTTTTCCTTTGGAGTCCCATTACTAAAATTTTCTTTTGGTATTGGAAAGACCTTTTTTTTTTTAGGTCTCAGAGATTTCTGAAAGTTCAGTACCTGGTGGATAGGTAGCCAGGAGGAAGATGTTTCAGTGTCCTGTCTCCATGGGTCCAATTTTCTTGATTTCCAGTGATGAAGCAAGATGGAGCAGAACTGGCCAGTGTGCACAACCCTCCATTTCTTTTGGCAGCCTTTCTTTAGCCACAAATAATGCCTGTCTTGCAGTTAGAATATAAAGAGAGTGAATCTGGGATATCAAAACCATGAGTGGATGAATAAAGGGAAATAAGAGCTATATAAAAATTGCAGTAGAACCAAAGCTCAATAAATATTAAAATATCTGATCTGAATCTGAGTATTTCAGGGTCCGTGGCTATGGACATAATAAATCATGTCCAACTTTGATATTACTGGGAGGAAAAATAATGGACCTCATTGTAGGACAAATAATCGTTGGATGATGAGTTGCTTTTATTTTGTTTTGTTTTTCTCATTTGACTGCCTGTTAGTAACATTATTCTAAATGTAGGCAATATTCTATTTTGTGGCCCTAGCAGAGAATGAGATATTCTACTTGAATAAAAAAACAAATTAGCCCTTTTCATAAAGTCAAATAGATCCTCCATTTAACTAAGCTCTGGGGCAATTTCTTGATATTTTCACTGAAACTACTTTTCTTAAAGCATCCACTGCTTGAAGATCATAGTTGAGGCTTGCGGGAGGTTTCCAATTCCTTTGGTAATTGGATGGTAAACTTTGGTTCATCTCTCAATCTCAATCCTCAGCCAAGGAAGTGAAAGAGATGTTGACAACCTTGCCACACTATCAACACAAATCTAGAGAGAAACAAAACAAACAAAAATATTGAGAGAGGGGAAAAATAAGCATAAGAAAACGTCTTAATAATTGAAGGAAATAACCAGAAGAATAAAGATAGCAATGTGTGACTTCTGACACTTTGTTATGGTTTCTCTCCTGCTGAAATTCCCTCCTGCTTCTGGTCTTCCTTTTCCACTAGATCCTTAAGCATATTAATAATAGTTTTTTAGGATCCCTGCCTGATAGTTTGAACATCTGGGTCATCTCTGAGTCAGGATCAAAATTGCTTTGTCTTGATAATGTTTTTACCTTTTGATATTTGTATGTCTTATAATCTGTGATTGAACGCTGGTCATTGTGTGTGAAAAGCACAGTCAAGACTGAGACAAATAGCATTTATGCCCAGAAATAGGTTTGCTGCTTTTTTTCCGACTGGCCATAGATATGGAGGGTTAGGTCAATATAGCCAGGAGTTGAGCTGAGTTTGGTACCTTCGGTGCACCACAGGATTTCTGTTCAACAGAGAAAATCTAAACAAAGGTAAATAAAAAGGTGATAAATTGGGAGAAGATACTTCCAATGTGCAACACCAGCAAGTGCTACACACCTAAAATAGACCAGAAGCGATTTCAAATCAGCAACAACAACAAAAATGGGAAAACCAACAGAAAAATGGGCAAAATATACATATAGACAATCTTCTGAAGAGGACACTGGGATAGCTAACAAGTATATGGAGACATACTCAATCTCACTTTACACAGAAATGAAAATTAAGATACAACTTTTCGCCTATCAGATTGGTAAAAAGTGAAAGTCTGGTGACATTGAGTAATGACAAAAGTGTGAGGAAACAAAAGCCCTCATGTGCTGCGAGCATACATGTAAATTGTGAGCAGGTGATCAACATTCAGGTAAGCAGCCCATTTCTGGGTGTACGCCTCTGGGAAACTCTTGCACATGACCAAAATGAAATATTGCTCAGCACATAGTAGGCACTCAATAAATGCATATTGAGTGAAAGTTTGAAGGTGCTCATCAGAGCATGGTTTTTGATAAGTAGAGTTGAGGCCACCCAATCATCCATTTCTAGAAGTACAGGCAAGTAAAACGTATGTGAAGGATGTGTCTGACAAAAGCTAACACTGGCCAAGTGGTTGCAGTGTGCCAGGCATCTTTCGAGTGCCTCATGTGTATGACTGCAATGGTTTTCACATCAATGTAATAAGGTGTTTATTTTACACAGAAGAGGTTCAGTCAGATCAAGCCAGAGGTCATGCAAACAATATGAGTCAGAGCTGGGTTTCAAGCCAGGCGTCCGGCCCCAGGAGCCGAGCACTGAGGCACCTGTGATAAAGGCACTCCCTGCCTTCTGGACTGTGTGTCTCTACCAGCGACCTGCCCCGTGGTCTGACCGATTCCCAACTTCCCAGCTCCTCCTTTCTGTTACGGGCCTTCGTTTCCTCTTCAAGGGGAAATCATTTCCTGTCCAACAGAGAGGCGCACACCTTAATGAGGCTCTGAGTGATTCTTCTCCTCTGTAATTAGTGAAAGCGTATCAGGCCTTTCAGATCTTTAAGGTCCTGCAGTGAGGCGCTGGGCCCTCAAACAGCCTCTTTTCTAGTCTTCTTGAGGTTCATTTTCAAATAACCTGAGACAATATGGCGAGTCCCTCCTCCAGGTCCCTTTGCCCTGGGGTGCAGGCACTTTCAGCCCTCACGGGATCTTTCAGAGACACCCTGTATGTGTCTTTGTGTACGGTGACAGGCTAGAGACCATGTGACTGTCAGTCATCACCATGGGCTGTGTGGCAGTGGAGTCCCTCAGAGGTGACATAGGTCTAGAAAGCTATTTTTGCCTGCACTGAAAACCCCAGACTACTACGGTTTGGAATTGTCTTGTTTTTGTAAAAGGTTCCATCCTCTCCTTCTTTGTGTATTTCCTGTATCTTTTAGCCCTGTCTCTTTTATCACTTGTCGGCGCATTTTCCCCTTATAGTCTTGAGCTGCTCACCCCATCAGTCGGTTGTGGCTGGGGAATGAGATGGCCGCAGCTTGGTAAGATTGCGTCTAAAGAAGTCATAGGTCCTGAGCCAAACCCTGAAGGGCTGTGGGTCTCAGCTTGGTAGAAACTATTTTCAAATTTAAACCCAAACACCGTTGAGTCGTGAGGCACCACCCACTGTGGCCTGCACTGCGCCGTGTTTCTTACTTCATCCTTAGGAACCACCCTGTGGGATGGATAAATGCGTCCCCATTTTGCAGATGCTGAAGCTTGAGGAGGGAGAGGGCCTTGCCCAAGGTCAGCTAAAAGGTTGCAGAGCTGGGATTCAGCCCAGGTGTTTTGACACAACTCCTTCAAGCCCTCCGTCTTTTGGCGTTGTTGCTGATTTCTATGCACTAAATTGCCAGTTAATGACCCTTGACCTAAATGTGGTGCATTTCTGTATTTAATTTCCTTTTTTCTCAAAACAAGTTACCTATCATTTGAAACACTCTCTTACTTTAGAATATTCACTGGCCTAGTGAAGATTAATTAGCAAATGGAAATTTCCTGCAAGGGGGAAAAATCACTTTATAATAAGAAGCACAATTCAGTTCTTTTTAAGCCAAGGTGTTTCTACCAGCCTGGCTATTCTGAAGGGGAGCCGTCTCCTTTCCTTGGAGCAGGTTTGTGTATTGATTTAGCAAACACGTATAAGGTGTACTATGTACTAGGCACTATCCTGAACCTTTTACAAATATCAACTCTCTCACAGTAGAAACTAATAATATCATCCACGTCTTACAGGTGAAGAGACTGAGGTTCAGAGAGATCTATCTATTGGTAAGCGGGCCCAGCTTGGTAGCGCTGCATCTAAAGAAGTCATAGGTCCTGAGGCAAACACTGGCTCGGGCAAGATTAAAAAACATTTTTTTTAAATGTTTATTTATTTTTGAGAGAGAGAGTGGGGGGAGGAGGATCAGAGAGAGAGAGAGAAAGGGGGGGGGGAGACAACAGGACCAAAGCAAGCTCCAGGCTCTGAGCTGTCAGCCCAGAGTCTGGCGCAGGGCTCGAACGCATGAACTGCAAGATTATGACCTGAGCTGTAGTTGGATGCTCAACTGACTGAGCCACCCCAGTGCCCTGAGACAGGCACGATTTTCATCCTAGAAGTCCGTGTCCAGGGGCTTAAGCACGACACCACCTTTCCTTCTTTGCTAACTCTTCTGTGCTATGGCAGCCAATGTATGACAACAGCATAGAAGGGATGGAAACAGGGAGGAGTGCAGGAGACCCGTGTCTGTGGACTGGTTGAAGAAGCTTTGAAAGCCACACGGCCCAAGATGAAACTAGCCTCCGCGTCTCTGCCAACTCCTGAGCTGTCCCCTGGGATCATTATTGAGGGGTCAGAAAGGGGGAGAGGCCCTCAGTCTTTGGTAGCTGACATCTCTGGTCTGAAGCAAATTCACGTGAAGGGGGAACGTGTTAGTCTTTCCGGTAAGTGACAGCAGAAGTGACCGTGCACCCTGCCTTTTCTCAGTCAAGCCACCTGCTTGGCATCCCAGAGATGGGATCCTGGTGTGTGTGTTTAGAACACCTCGGGCTATGTACAGCAGGTTGTTGAATCAGAAAAAAAAAAAAAAGATCTTTTATAAGGAAATGGACCTATGTGTTTCGTTCATGGTCATGAAATGGGAAGAGAAAAAGAAAGAATTCCATTTCGCTTCTCCTTCTAGAATAAAATGAAAAAGACCCTCAATTAATTCTGCCTTCATCCACAAAGGGGAGCAGACGGGTTATAAAAGCCCCGTCTCAGCACCACATAATCAGGTTCTTTCCTTCAGAGCCCAGTTCTGAGGTCTGTCGAGTATCCAACGTCTTGCTTCCATTTTCCTTCTCTCGTGGTTCCAGCCTTTGGAACCATCAGTTACGTCACGGGAGGAAGAACGGGGTAAAACCAAAATGATGAAAGACAAATTGGTTTGCAGGCTTCCTTTTTTTTTTTAAATTTTCTTAATATTCTATTTATTTTTGAGAGAGAGAGAGAGACAGCGTGAGCAGGGGAGGGTCAGAGAGAGAGGGAGACACAGAATCTGAAGACAGGCTCCAGGCTCTGAGCTAGCTGTTAGCACAGAGCCGGACAAGGGGCTCAAACCCACGAACCATGAGATCATGACCTGAGCCGAAGTCGGACGCTTACCTGACTGAGCCACCCAGGCGCCCCGCAGGCTTCCTTTTTAAAAGTTGATGAGAATGGACGTTTCAAGCAGGATCGTGTGACTGTGAGCAATGGAGCTCCAGCAAGGTTTCCAGGAATATTCAGAAAATCCTGAAAGCCCGGGGCCAGGTCTCTCTCGGCATCTCTGTCTCCCCCTCCCTCCCCTTCCCTGTCCTCCCTCAGAGTTTCTGAGTGTCTCTCCGCCCACCTGCTTTGTCATCCTCTGTCCACCACCACCCTCCCTGTCTCTGTTTTCTAGAGCATAGGCTCTACGTCCTGATAATACCAGCTTTTGTGTGATTTTCTAGCCCGCTGGACAGCAAGCACCCTTCACCTTCTGCTCAACTCACTCAGCCTTCCAGTTTCCCGAGTCCTAACTCCTAGGAGAGTTATCTGAAAGGCCCATCTTTTCAAGACAGGCTGCGTACGCCACAGGCTAGTCTGTCTATAAATTGGTGGCCTTTGGGCAAGGTGTGCGTCGCTCATCAGCTGTGGCAATTAGTATTCAACGTGTCTGCTTTGGCGACAGGGACGGATGGGAAGTCTCTCTTCCATCCAGGGCGTGTGGGTGGATAAGCTTCATCAACGAGTGCAGGGCAAGGCAGGTGAAGTTAGTTAAAATGAGCACATTGCCTGCAGCCACACTTTCAAGGTAACCTCGGCGTCTGCCACTGACCTCGCTCCACATTAGACAGTGGCCAATGTCTTCATGGTCCTTCCAGAACAAAACCCAAGATGGATGCTTTTGATATTCACTTCGGTTATGGCTGAGGAGTGTTATGAAGATCTGTAGAGTGAAACCTGTTGTTTCTGCCCTCTGATAGCATAAGGAAATGAAAATAATGGTCTGGTACGCCGGGGAGACTCTGGGCCTTTGCAGTCAGGCAGACCCAGGTCGTTTACCATTTGTACCAAATGTGACCAGTCTCCAAACCAGCTTTCTTATCTGCAAAGAGTAGATAGCACAGTAATATCTCCTTCGTTGGGCTGTAATGAGTACTTTCCTTAAAAAGTAGTTTTTTACCGCAAGGTAAGTACTTTTTGTAGTACCCGGCTCATAGTAGGTACTCAATACATGGTATTCGCCAGCAGCTTTATCTCTGTCCCAAGGACATCTTTTGGGCCTGAATTTTACTGAGAAAGGGCCATTACAACAGAGACCTGGTATATACGGTTTACATTTTAGTAACGTATGTTTAGTCTCTGACATCTTTGGAAACCCTTAAGAACACCAAAAAGAACAAAAAAAAGAAAACCTCTCTTCATGTTCAATGAACTGATTAAATAGCCATGTTATCATTCAGACTTCTTAGCGACACACAACAGAAATCAGTTTTTGCAGAGAGAAGCAGGAAAAAAGAGGTACTGGTGGCTCACAGACTCGCTAGAAAAGCTGGAGAATCGGGGTCAGAAAATGACCAGGAATGAGTAGAGGTGGGAAGTGAGAGCCCCAGCCAGAGGGACCGCCTGCACAGCTGAAGGGGGTGCCTGGGCCAGCACCCCACCAGCCCTGGACCTTGACGCTGCCGCACGGTGCTGCTGGCCTGGAAAGTGCTGGGGCCAGATGAAAAATACATTCTCTGATATCCCTTGGTTTGGAATGTTTTTTAAGACTTTTTTTTTTTTTTTAGAGCAGTAGACTTACAGAAAAATTGAGAAGATACAAAGATTCCTCATAAACCCTGTACCTCCATACATGCATAGCTTCTCCTGTTATCAACACCTCCCTCTAGAGCGGGGCATTTGTCACACTGGACGACCCTACATTGACACATCATTATCGTCCAAAGTCCATAGTTTACCTTAGGGCTCATTGTTGGGGTTATGCATTCTATGGGTCTGGGCAAATGTATAAGACAATGCATCCACCATTATGAAATTGTACAGAGTATTTCCACTGCCCTAAAAATCCTCTGTATTCTGCCTACAGTTTGGTCCTTTGCCTCACTCATTTCCTCCCTCTAGGCTGTGTGGCAGCCATCTTGGCCCCATGCGGGGAGACATTGCCAAGCAGCTGAGGAAGGAGAAGTGGGAGGCTGGAAAGAGCCTGGTTCTCCCATGACATTGCTGAGCAGCTGAACCCACCCTTGGATGCCTGCTACCAGCCTTCCCATGATATAGGTTATGATTTAGATCACTTTAAAGTAATGCTATAGTTGCTATTTAAAGCCAAATGAACACGGATATATTCCCCTTAAATAGTTGGGCTCAAGCACCTTGAGCTGCAGCAGAGCCCCCCTTTTCTGCCTGTTCACCATTGGCAAGAGGAGCTTAAAATGGCGAGGTGACAATCACAGCTTCTAATTCAGTGGGATTATTGCTTCCCATTCCTCTCCCCCCTACTCCCAAGACTGTTCTTTCTTTGGATTCTGAGTTCCCTACATCAGCGGGGCCCTGAGTTATGGGGAACATAAGCGGAATTTTACAAACGGCAGTGAGGCATAACTCCTGCCTCTACCTTCTTGATTCCCAGATAGGTTTATCCTCGCCATGGCTGAAATGGCACCGTATATTGGCCGCTAATTCAGAGAATAAACTTTATCTCCCAATGCCTCACCTGCTTTAGTTTCCAGTGAGGCTCCGTAACTGAGCCTTTGATGGGCTCTTCCGCACCTCTGTTACAGGCTGTGGATAGTAGTGTTTGCAAGCACAGGCTCTGTAGCTACACTGTCTGAATTCAAATCGCAGTGTCCTCCTTACTAACTGGGGGACCAGAAGAAATGTATTCACCATTCTTGGGCACTGGTATAATGATGTGATTACCTCAAGGGGCGGTTGGAAGCATTCGATGAGTTGGCATACGGGACATTCTTAGAACAGCGCCTGGCACGTACAGGTGGTCCCTGATTTATGATGGGTCCAGTTTAACAATGTTTTGACTTTATAATGATGCAAAAGTAGAACCTGCACTTTGGAATTTGAGTTTTGGTCTTTTTCTGAACTGAGGACATGTGGTAGGACCCTGTCTCATGACGCCAAGTGGTGGCGGCTCCCAGTCATCTACACGATCATGAGGGGGAGCCGCCAGTGTGCTGACAACCACTCCGTCCCACACAGCCCTTTCTCACTTTCGCAGTCAATACCTCGCATGGGAAATGCAACACTTCACTATGAAATAGGCTGTGTGTGTTAGCTGCCTTTGCCCAAGTGTAGACTAATGAAAGTGTTCTGAGCACGTTTAAGGTAGGCCGGGCCGAGCTGTGATGTTTGGTAGGTTAGGCTCATCAAACGCAGTTTTGACTTACACGATATTTTCAACTTACAATGAGTTTGTTGGGACACAACTCCATTGTAAGTCAAGGAAGATCTACAAATGTTACTTGTCATTACTATTCTATAAGGCCGAATGCTTCTGGGTAATGGGAAGTAAATCCTGTGGGTCTCTGCTTTACTTCTTTCAGAGAACGGCTAGTTCCTTGCTCAGAACCAGTGCTCTGTGGGATTCCATGGAAGCATGTCTGCCATCTTTGTTCCTACAGATAACAAGGGGGGCAGAATTATGGTGGACAGGGAAAACAGTTCTGAACTCCGAGCATAGATCTACTCTAGAGAGGACAAATTTCTGCCTCCTCACTTGAAGCCCGGAGTCCAATGTTACCAGGGGGGAACAGGGGTTGTTGGCTAGGCTTTTGGGGAATATGGTACCATATTTGGACCCCATGTTGGTGAACAATGAGAGCAAGTTGGGCACTCTGAAGTGGCAAAAGCCAGTGGCAGGACAGAAGGACAGGCAGTCCATGATATTAAGCCTAGGAATATTTCTGATTCTACCATCATGGCCAGTAATGGTTATTCATGAGCCAGTTGAATAAGCCCTGGGGTAACTGGGGGAGGAGGCTGACTAACTCACAGAGCAAGTAATTCTGACCACCTGATTAAAATCTTCCTCTTTGGAAGGGACTTTTGGGTAAACATTTACATGGGACACTGATAATGTCACCCTTCTGGACCATTCTCAGGGATTTACCATGGACTCCTCCAAACCTTCTTGCTATCAATCCCCCAATCTCGTGCCTTCCAAGTCCCTGACCATCCAACCCTATTACTGAAACAGCTAGAGAAGAAATTCTTTGCCCCATTTTATGGAGAAGGAGAAAGTCTCCGAAGGATCAAGCAATGTACTAAATCGCAGTTAGTAACAAGTACAGATTAGATCTAACCCGAGTCTCCAGAATCTGCAGCTCTTTTATATACCATGCTCCCAGGCAGACACTCACCTCTCCAACACATTTTAGAAAAATCTACCAGCTCTCCACTATGTATTCCCAACGAACGGGCTGCTCCCCCAGGTGAAGGGGGAGCTCTCGTAACTGGGGGTTTGTTAGGACTCCGTGTGATGTTCAGAAGTGGTCTGTATTCACTGTGACGAGGATTGAGAGAGACCAAAGTATATCTCCTGATTCTCTCCAGGAGAGAGAGGCAGGCCCCGCGGGCTTTGTCCTCTGAAAGCTCTCACCATGGCAGCCCCGTGGCACATCCAGCACATCCCATCTTGGGCCCACCTGGCCTGTGTTTGCTTTTCTATCCATTTTGTATCCCAAAGGCCCCATGCAAAGAGAAGAGACGAAGACAGAAAACAAGAGAAAGTGAGCTGCAATGTGTGGGCTTGGGTCTTACCCATACTACGGAAATCTGAATTTCTTACTTGATACACTGCCCACATGTTGGGCATTGTGCCGTCACATTGCCTGCAGGGCCCTGGTTATGGCTGCGCCACTTGAATACCAACTTCTCCCCAGACGCGGACCTCCAAGTCAGAGATGGGCGTGATTTTCATTCAATTAGGATGTTCTTTTATATTCAAAGTTAACTACTTATTAAAAAATAAAACATTAGAATGACCAGTATTTATATATAAATGTATATATACATATATACTATATATAGTGTGTGTGTGTGTGTGTGTGTGTGTGTGTATTGTGTGTTTTATCACTCTACCAAATATACACTGTGGTATAATTTCATGTGTTCCCAAGTAGAGCAAGATTTTTTCAAAAAATTGTTAGTTTATTTATTTTCGAGAGACAGAAAGACAGAGCATGAGTGGGGGAGGGGCAGAGAGAGAGGGGGACACAGAATCCGAAGCAGATTCCAGGCTCTGAGCTGTCAGCACAGAGCCCGATGTGAGGCTCCAACCCACAAACCATGGGATCGTGACCTGAGCTGCAGTTAGACACTCAACCGACTGAGCCACCTGGACTCCCCAAGTAGAGCAAGATTTAAAGATCTCTAAGGACTTGGGTATTAGTACTATCCAAGTCTGTTCAGACTGCCGTAACAAAAATACCACAGACTGAGTATTTAAACATTTTGTAACAGTTCTGTAGGCCAGGAAGTCAAAATCAAGGTGGTAGCCTTTCTAGCTCCTGAGGAGAGCACTTGTCCTTGCTTGCAGATCACCCGCTTCCGGCTGTGTCATCACGTGACCTCTTCTTTGTGCAGCTGGGGAGAAAGCTGGAGCGCTCCACTGTCTCTTCTTACAAGGGCACTAATCCCATCAGACCGGGGCCCCATGCTCATGACCTCCTCTAACCCTGATTACCTCTCAGAGGCCACATCTTCGGTACCATCACACTGGGGGTTAGGGCTTCAACATGTGAATTTGGGGGTGGGGGGTCCATAAACATAACAGGCACCATTTTCAATGTTTAAAAATACCAACATTGTTCCTCTTTTCTCAGCCTCCGGGGAAAAAAGTCATCCATCCATTCATTGAGTAGCTGGTTATTTTAATGAGCACGTACTAAGTGCCAGAACTTCAATCTTGTAGTGATCCAAAGCCTCAGGAATCACAGAGCTCCCTGCAGCCCAGAATGGACATCCCTTCCTGCCTTTCTCTTTGGCTCCCATTATCACCTATTCTTTTTCATGTGTAGTTATTGAATAAATTCCCCAATGGGTTTTAAGTACTTTTTTCTTAGATCTCCACCTTTCTTTTAATGTGGCTCAACAAACAGAAAGCGACAACTGCTACGTGCACCCCGTGTTTCCCAGTGTGACTTCTCAGCAACTCTGTTTCTGCAATTAGTTTTTACCACCTCAAAGGAGAGGGTCTCCCTGCCCACTGGTGCTATATTTGGCTGTTAGGGTTTAATAATTAATTACTTGGATTTACAATTTCTCTCCTTATTAATTCTAGTAGGCATCTAGTTCACTTATAAGATTGATTCAGATTTTATTTATTTTTAATTTTTTAACATTTTTATTTATTATTAAGAGACAGAGACAGAGTGTGAGTGGGCGAGGGGCACAGAGAGAGGGAGACACAGAATCTGAAGCAGGCTGCAGGCTCTTAGCTGTCAGCACAGAGCCCAACGCGGGGCTCGAACGCACAAACCGCTAGATCATGACCCAAGCCAAAGTCGGACGCTTAACCGACGGAGCCACCCAGGCACCCCAATGGATTCAGATTTTAAAATGACCATACTCTTTTGCCAAAACACGTAAACTTTATACACACACTCTATATAACATTAGGAATTGTGTTTAAAAAAGGAATGCAAAGTGGTTTCCCATAGTCACCGTCACAAGCTTCTGTGTTTGTGCTTCTCAGCTATGCTGTCATGGCGTCCTGGCGCATTCTCAGGCTGAATCGGTGGTGGGCAGCATCACAGGCACTTGGTACCTGTATGCCTTTAAATATGTAGACCATTTGCTTTTTCCATACATTAGGGCAGAGTCAAGGTTTCTCCTTCAACACCGTTGCTTGAGGAAACAGGAGCACTAAGGCATGACATACAAGAAACCTCTGGTTCTACGCCCTAAGCTCTCAGCCAAGCTACACCAAAGGCAAGCTGAATAACTTTAGTCAAGACAATTAAAGTTAATAAGTCTCCATTTCTTCATCTATAAAATGGGGGGTCATAATAGGATTGTAAATGATTTAGGTTGTAAAAACTTTCTGTTGTAAATTATGAGAATTAGTTCTGAATGTGAGTAAAAGAGTAGAGTGCTTGGCATATGGTAAATATTCAATAAAGGGGAGCTAAAATAATACTATTTTCAAAACCACTACTACTACTGTTGTTGTTGTTGTTGTTGTTGTTGTTATTATTATTATTATTATAGCTGAGAGGCCATCTAATGCAGTGGTTAAGAAAGAATCTTTCAGTTCAAACAAACTTGGTCAAGATCTAGCCCTGCCGCTTACTAGCTCTGTGACTCTAGGCAACTTGCTTAACTTCTATTAGCTGATTTGAGAAATAATGAGCATACAAAAACATGTCAACACTTTTCTCACAATTCCAAACCACCAGAGAAGCCTAGCATCCTAAGACAAACTGGGGCTACGTGTGTATAGATCAGAATTGGGAATTGATTGCTTATTGATATAAAGAACACATGATTTTGAAGGAAGAAAGAAACCTCAGGAAGTATATAGTCCAAATCTTTCTTGTTGTTGTTGTTGTTTTAGAGAGAGAGAGAGAGAGAGAGAGAGAGAGAGAGAGAGAATCTTAAGCAGGCTCCATGCTCAGCAGAGAGCCCGATGCAGGGCTTGATCCCACGACCCTGGGATCACGACCTGAGACAAAATCAAGAGTTGGATGCTTAACCAACTGAGCCATCCAGGTGCTCCCAGGTACTTAATTTTAATACATAGTCAATCAGACTTGGTTAGAAGAATACATACAAGAAGGATTTGGTTTGCATCTCTATTTCTCTGTGTAATGGCACAACTCTAGGGCCCTGATTACAGACTGTGTTGACATGTCAACTGAAAACTAAGAGAGAGAGGGAAAGAGACTTATCAGAATGTTTCAAACATCTGGATGTTTCGCCTGTGCTTTGTATATACAAATCATCAAAGAAGAAAAATTCGTATTTACTTTAAGTACTCACCAAGTGCCAGTCACTTTCATAGCAACTATCTCATGTAAACTTCAGAATAACCCTGGAAGGAGATATACCCATCAGGGTTCAGTGCAGAAAACCGAAACTACTTTGGCTGTTTGAAACAGAAAGGGAATTTGGTGCCTACGAAAGTACAGAAAGACCTCAATGCACAAGCTTCAGGCACGACCTCTGGGAATAATGGCTTCCCCCAAACACCACCACAGGACTAAGCTGCCACAGGAACTTCTCCCTCAACTGCACTAGGAGTCCAGAGTTTGCTCCCCCTACTGCAGACTCGAAGATCCTTCCATGTAAGCCATGCCTCCGGGTCATGTCTCCAATAAGGCCCACTGGCCCCAGAGCTGTGCTGCAGCTGCTGGGTCCCCACCAGTGACGGGTGGTGCCCTTCAAGCCTGTTTTGCCATGATTCCCAAAGTCAGCTTGCGCCGTGTGCATCTGATTAGTTGCAGCCAAGTCCCATCAAGTCACATCTTTAGCTGCGAGGAGTCTAACGAATATAGGTTTTAGGCTTTTAAGGCTTTGCCGACCAGGAAGCCATGTTAGAAGAAGGTTGCTTGACACATGTCAAGCGGGCCAATATCCATTTTTATAAAGCCAATATTTTGAAAGGTTAAATAGCTTACCCAAGGAAGGTTGCATACCAGTTCATAAAAGCGAAGAGATTCAAATTAAGATCTTCTGGCTCTAATGCTGTCTGGGCTTATGTCCTTAGCAGTATGCTGGTATTTCTGGTGCATCATTCACCACATTGGGTAAGTTGTATACTCACTCATTTCCCTTGATTCGGAACTCCCTTATGGCAGAGACATGATGTGGTTGATTATTACATTCAGGGTCTCCCAAATGTTCATGCCCTGTGCAATCCCCTCCCACACTGACTCTGTGGTTGGCCACGTGTTTCGCTTTGGCCAATGAGATGTCAGCACACCTGATACAAGTTCAAAAAGGGTTTGTGCATGGGGACACTGCTACTGCCGTGTCGGGAAGTCCAAGGAACCAACCTGATGGTGAGAGACAATTCTAGGCCATCTGCCGTCCCACCTGAGCCCTACCCTTAGAGACCTCCAACTGAAAGACCTCTAACCTCCACATGAAAGAGCAGAAGAACTATCCAGTCAACTTACAGAATCATAAGAAATAATAAATCATTGTTTTTAGTCTCTAAGTTTTGGGGCTGTTTGTTATGTAGTAACAGGTAATTGAAACATAACTTATTTATTATTGGACCCATGTATTACTTGTTTATTTATTCATTTGGCAATTATATAGCATATGCTATAGCGATCACAGACGCTGTGATAAGCAGTGGGAGATATAACAATGAACAAGACAAAGGCTTTGCCACAGAGAAGCACCCAGTAAGGGGTATGAAAAAATAAAGATATGATTATAGTATTACGAGATATAGGCTATCAGAAGGGTAAACTCTGGGTGCTATGGAAGAACGTAGCAGTGACATATAACTCAGTTTGGGGACAGAGGGTCATTGGAAAATGCCTGATGTAGACACTCAATGCATATTTATTTGTTTGGTTATTGGAGAAGAGAGAGAACTTCAGCTATTTATTTGACCAATGTCACTTGATTATTGGGACTAATATAATTTCTCCTAACTCTCATTTGAGGGTACTGTACTCAAAGATTGTTTATTTACACAGATATTTTGTTTGTTTAGTTGGTTTTGTTTTTTCTACAATGGAATTAATATTCTTGCCAATAAGAACGAAGGTGTTGTGATCCTAATAACTGAGCTTTCTGCAGGCATAATTTTCTACAACAGATTAGCCTACTTTCCCTACTTTAATAATTCTTTATTAAAAATTAAAAAGCAGAATAAATTATTAGAGGAACCAAAAAAAAAAAAAAGAATGTTACACTGGAAAGATACCTCTATAGAGCAAGATTTAAGAAAACAAATATTGAGATACCATTTGGTGCCTTTCTTACTTATTATTACCAGTCATGGATAATCCAACTGTTTTCTTCCCATCAAAACCTGAAGAAGCACACAGATCCTGGGACAAAAGTGATCTTTGGGCCAATGAAATGGCTGCTTAGGAAGGTTCTATGACCTCTCAGGGAGTCCTCAGTGTGTCACAGAGGGGAAAAAAGAATACATTCGAAAAGGACAGACCTAATCAGTAACCCGTATTTTAGTCAAAATACACGCTTGTACATAGAAACAAGACCACCAGTCTAGAAAAAAGTCCTCAAACAGGCAGTGCAGTTTTAATTAGTTGAGTACGGAGACTAATTAATATGCAAATGAGAAGCTTACCAATATTAATCATCTGTTTTACTAGGCAGCTTTTACTGAAGAGTTTCTAACGGGTTTGCAAATTAAGTTTCTTTGACATTAAAAATCAGCTAAACGCCTGTCTGAGAATAATCTCTTCTAACTCAAAAGCAGGAAGGGGGGATTTTTTTTTTTGGATGAAAAACAGCAATGTTTAAAACCAATTCCCATGTTGGCAAGCACTGTGCCAGAGTTTGGTAACAAGCCTTTCCAGGCTCTAATTGAAACCATTTCGGCAAGAAGAGACAGCAGAAAGCAGTTGGAACAAGAGACAAGTAGCCGTGGTGATTTAAAGACACATGACCTAAAAAGCTACATGACAAAACTTGTTAGTGACCAGCATTGTTAAAACTTGAAAGAGGTTACACACATTTTTAGAAACTCCCCTGTATGGCCTTACACATACGAACTACTCTGCTTCTCCTTTCTGGGAAATGGTGAAGATTGGGTTGGACCTTGATTCTCAGAGATGATTTGAAGTATGGGGGTGAATTACAAGATCTTCCTGGGGTCACTTCTATTTTAGGATTCCTTTTCCTTTGGTTTGTGTAGAAAGGCATGGGTTTGGGCTCAATGGCGTCAATCATTTTCAGTGTCCCCCAGCTCCGTTACTGTGCCGTTCAGCCATTAATACGTGACAATCCAACGCCAAGTTAATAGGATACTATTAGCCAGAATGTCAGAAAAGAAATTCTGTAAAGGAGCCAACATAAACCGAACGTACAACTGAAACACACAGTTCCCCTTAAAAAGATGTTTTCTGTCCCATCCTATCCCCTTGGAGATTCAAAGGAAGCTGTGAGATGGTATACTTTTAATCACCTCCCAATCTGCGTTTCTTCTCAAATTTTGCATCTCTGCCTCCTGCCCCCTTTTCTGTACCTGTCGGTGGAGTTGAATTTAGGTGCTGAGCACCTTGCACCATATCAGGTATTTGTGGGAGGCAAATATGTATGATGAGCAGTTTCAAGGGGCTTACAGTCTACTAAGAAAATAAAACATGTTCCCCCAATCAGCCCGCTTGGAAGAATTACGAGATAAGACAGTGATGGTGTATTTCTCATGTGCTTGCTGCAAATGACGGAACAATCGTATGGAGACACTATAACTCGATCTCTTAATACGTATAGCAGAGAGAAGCTTAGTGAGATGCACAGAGACGAGGATATGATGGGTGGTTTAGTACTTCTAAGGTTTTGTAAGTTGAAAGTGGCCAAATGCCCAATACTGGAGATTGTTGCCACTTTCTCCATCTTAGGACGAGGCTGTTCTTCAGTCTTTAGAGATGTTTACTCGCTGACCAGCAACGGTGATGAGCCAATGAGTGGCATTCACTTAAAGATGGCCGGCCTGTCCAGGACTTCCGGGTCATATTGTTCAGTGTCTGTTATCGTTCTTGCTTGTCCGAAGCTTTATTGCTCTTGGTCCGAGGCTTTATTGCTCTTGATCAGTGCCTATGCTAAATGTCATGGCTGGTGGAAAATACTGCTAGGTTCAGATTCATTGAAATTCATGGCAAAAAAGAAAGAAAGTCCTTAATCAAAGGCACAGGATAGATTTCGCAAAGAAATAACCGCCAGAAAATTAATCCAAAACGCGATTTGGTTTGGGCTTCTGTGCAAGTGTGACTTGGCGGCGGGTCTGGACTCGAGGTTCTGGGAGAGCAGGAGTGGAAAATGGAAATGGCTCATCCGCACCTGCCCTTTCTCAGGAGATTTGGCTCATCCTCTCCCACGACACACAAGGCCTGTTTACACTCAGAGAGAAGGCTGCAGGCCACCCTCTCTCGATGCCCGGGCCCAGCAGCCTGGTCCCACAAGTCACCGTCACTGAAATTTTATTGTTTTACAAAGAACTATATGATTGGATATGGGACATATCTCTGTGTGTGAATTCCAATCTTCTGCTCTAGAATTTTCTGCAGTGGCTAAAATGGTCTATAAATCTGCAGTCTCTGATACAGTAGCCACTAACCACATGTGGCTATGGAGCACCTGGAATGTGAAACTAACTGTATTTTATTTCTTTTTAAGTAATCTTAATTGAAATCACCACATATGGCTAGCAGCTGCCATAATGGACAGTACAGCCCTATGGTTTCATCCATTTGGATTTTCATGACGAGAAGTGAATAAATGCTCACCCTATGATAATGATACACTTTTGACTTAGGGACATGAACTAATTCTCTTACTTTTGACATAAATAGAATGAAAAAATCCAAAAGTTTTTTTTTCTCCCCCGTATTCAGGTGGCATCTGAGGCTGTGTCTCCTCAATATCCAACTATCAAGATAAAGAGAAAACAACTTAGAAGTCTAGGTTCTTACCTCATGGTGACCTAGGTGTTTGGAATATCAGTAGGTAATTACGGCATCAGACTTCTTCATGTCTTCGGTCATGTATAGGCAACTGGAAGTTATTCTGATCAAGGGAATTCAGATAAAAAATATCCAGCCTTTCTGCTATTGATGAAAAAGTAAAGCTTTAACCTCAGCTGTCTAGAGTGAACATGTAACTGACCAACTGCTTGCTTTGATTTTTTTTCCCATTTATCATACATCTTTGCCTCCCACTCCTAGCCATAGACAAAATTGCAATTTACTAGTCTTCCATCTTAGAAGCAACATGAAGATCCTCTACTCAGTACAAAAAATTATGAAAATATAAATATTGTAAACACAAGTAATATTAACAACCTCTAGAGAATTCACTCTAGGTGCTGTTTGGATCAGACTCTTGAACAACATGGTGACCTGTCTACACTGGAGCTAAATCTGCCATGACTTGAAAATTATGGAGTCAAGGGGTGCCTGAGTGGCTCAGTCAGTTAGGCAACCAACTCTTGATTTTGGCTCAGGTCATGATCTCATGGTTTGTGTTGTGAGTTCAAGCCCCACATCGGGTTCTGTGCTGACACTGCAGAGCCTGCTTGGGATTCTCTCTCTTTCCTTCACTCTCTGCCCCTCCCCCACCCCTCTCCCTCAAAATAAATGAATAAACTTGAAAAACAGAAGAAAACAATTATGGAGTTGAGTAGTGATGTATTCTAACGAGAAAGAAAGACAACCAGCTCTTTAATATATGGTGACAGCTATGATCCAAACAATTTTAGGTTAGGTTTTACGATACCCGGAAATGTAATGCACAGCTCATGTTGGGGAGGAGACGCCACCAGTATCTGCAACAGAAGTAGATGCACCGGAGGTTCAATGGGTCTGGTTCTCAAGACAGGAAGTAAGCACTCCTGAGGTGCTGACCGTACTTCTGAGTCCCCTTCCTCTGACTGACCCATGTTGAGCCTACACACACAAGACACTAGCATTTTGTCACTTTTAGATCTGCCACTATCCATGAATATGGTTTAGACTAGACCAGAAAATGTAGCTTTTCAGGTAACCAGAGGCTTTCGCCAAATTCCAGACTTGAGCTTGAGAACACCTGCTCCACTGATTGCATGAATAGGGCTCCTGGCAAATCAACCCACTTGTTTATACAGCCTGTCTTACTTCACAGGATTCTTGTGAGAATCCAATAACATCCCAAGAGAGTTAAGACTCCTGTAGTAAAGAAAGAGCAGTTGGTGATCAGAAATACCAGACTTCTAATCCTGGGATTTGACTGAATTTGAGTTTTCCTTTTCTTTTCTTCTTTTTAATTAAAAAAAAATTTTTTTAAGTCTATTTATTTTAAGAGAGAGAGACGTGAGAGCAGGGTAGGGGCAGAGAGAGTAGGGGAGAGAGAGAATCCCAAGCAGGCTCCACCCTTAGCACAGAGCCGGATGTGGGGTCAAACCCTCAAGCCATGAGATCATGACCTGAGCCAGAATCCGAGCGTCGGACGCTTAACCAGCTGAGCCACGCAGGCACCCTGAGTCTTCCTTTTCTTATCTGCAGAATTAGGGGAGGACTGTCTGCTCTGTGTGGTTCATGGAGTTGCTGTGTGAATTACATGAGGCGCATCACGTGAACACACTTTTTAGTTCCAATTCTGTATAGACAGATTTCCAGTCTCTGTTTTCCAGATGAGATTCATTGACTTTTATCTTGTCTCTCAGTCACCGGTTGTACAAAGATGCAAGATGATTGGCTGGGATTAGTGGTGTGGTCTGTGAAGGTGAAATTGAGTGAAATGAGAAGGACCATAAATGCCCCAAATCCGTGGCCCTGACTTCATTAAGCAGGCATGATATTCATCAATGTGACCCATCTTCAGTCAAAGGCAGCCTTCTGACCTTTTGCCAGCTTAGCCCGGCTGTCTGCAGCTGAGGGCCCTGCCAAAGGGCAGGGGGAGGGAGCCCAGGTTGCCCACGTTGCAGATGATCTCGGAGATATTCAAGAAGTACCGTAAAATAAACCCCCAGTCCTGTAATTTTACTTCAAAAAGCAAAAAAGCTTCGAGATAATGAGCATTTTGCTCTAATAAGAACTGTAGGATTGATTAGGTTCAAACTGTTAACAGACCTCCTTGTGGTTAATGAAGCAGCATTGAAAATGCCTCTTGATTCTCTGGAAACTTAAATCATACAAAGGCACCAAGGAGCAAGAAAAGAACTGGAGGTGGGGTAGAATAAACTGTCTGCTAGTTAGTATACTTGAGATAATGAACAAAAAAATGTCTGTCATTTGAAAAGTTAATATTTATTGAGAGTGATCTGGGTAGTGGGCAAGCAATAAACTTTGACGATTATTGTGAAAACATTCTTTGGATAACATGTTTTTCTGTGAGTCTTGAGTGGGGGACGGAAGCTTCTGCCATTTTAATTCCTTTGTTAATGTCTTTATGAATGCAATTAACACTTCATTCACGCTTCTTTGTTTCTGGATCCCATTAGGATGTGGTTTATGCCAGTTTCTCTCTCCCAGGAGACAGCCCGCATCACACAACACTTCACTCAGCTGTGTGGCTGAGCACTGACAAACTCAATTTACCAAAGGCAAGAGTGAGTTGACACCATGCTGTGGCAGTTGTCCTGATGGGAACAAATGACTCATTTCATTCCAAGGTGGAACCCACCTTCTCCCACCACACAAGAGGATGGGAGACGGAGACAAGGAGGTAGAGATAGCCTTCCGGCTGCCGCAAAGTAACCTCGGCGCAGGTCAAGGTGTGCTAAGAACCAAAGCCTTAGAAGGGAAAGCTGGCTACTACTGCACAACAGGCTGCTACCGCCCCCTCTCAAACATTTAGTGAGGGCTGACTACCTAGAAAGTCCGGGAAGAGCCGCAAAGTAGGAGACACAGTCTCTCCCTTCTGGAACTTACTGTTGAAATGAGAGGCAAAAGATACACGTAACAAATATATCAGCAAGGGTGCAGGCAGCACAGGCAAGTCCTAAGTGGGCATAGACCATAAGAAAATAGGGGTTCAGGCTTCTGTGCGATGGGGAGGCGGGGGGGGGGGCGCTCTTCTGAGGAGATGGGACTGAAGTCGGAGCAGTTCCCCAGGCCATGCTAAGGAGATGGCCAGGAAGGAGGGGAGGGTGGGAAGAACTGGGAAAAGGGGTGGGGACAGACAGGCGTTAGCGAAGAGCCACGCCAAGTGAGTTAGAGGGTTCATGTTCATGAGAAATTATTTTCCCTTTATATTAAAGTCTCTCCTCCGATTGATGGCATCATTTCTATTTCAAATATCAGTGTGATATTTGCTTAACAGCCAAAGGCGCTGCGGATGAATATATCTGAGTCTTACTAAGATACTGTACGGAAGGAGGTGGACAAGGTCTGAGGAGCCGTCAGAGACAAAGGAAGGAGAGGAGGAGGCACGGCCCATCTTTGGGGTGACGTTTTTCCTTAAATGAAAAATAATTGCTGAGAGGCCCTCTACCTGTGCCATGATTTTAAGGTTTCTTTTTTCTTCTGACAAAGATTAAAAAAAAAAAAAAAAAGGACCAGAGTTTCTAATGACACTATGAAGCATCAAATATTACCAGGAGAGGAAGGAAAAGAGCCTATAGCCCCAAGTCATCTGTGCCTGACACTGAAGGCGTGCTTTACCATTACTTAATGATATGCTGATTGCTTGTTTTCTTTTCTCCGCGTTTCTCTAAAAATATAGCAAGTGTTCCATTCGTTATATATATCCTTACCACCAAGATGAGTCTCCTGTCTTTTTCAACCAGACCTGGGCTGTCAACGCCACCGTGTTCTATTATAATAAGGCCTGGCTGCATCTCTGCCGGATGGGCTGCCCTCGCGCACTCAAGCGTTTCAGACCACAGTCATGCCCTGCACCTTTTTGCATCAGGAAGGGTTATTTTGTTTCCATTTCGTCCTATGTGACTGCTCTTCAAGGGGAAAATGGCTTCCTGGACCGCAAATATTTCTCAGGCCAAAGAACAAGTCCCAACAAATGTTACCACTGATCCTAATCAAAGGTTCAAGTGTGGGTACGTAGTTGTGGGAGTGGCTCTTCCTTTCCTCTAAAGCAAATAGTTGTCAATTGTCTGATTTAGAACCACTCTGTGATTTATTGCAAGAATAACAACTCATTAGCTGAGTTAATGTCCAAACAGTAAAAGGGGAAAGAAAAAGAAAAGGTGATGCTCTGTGTCTATGGGGGTCATGGGGTCCTCTGGGGTTCAAAAAAAAGATCTTTACTGGAAGTGACGTCTTGTGCTTGTGTGCTTCTTGGTTTTTTGTTTCTTTATTTTTTGGGTTTTTTTTGTTTGTTTGTTTTAATAGAAAAAGTCACTCTGCATTCCCTGGCCTCGAGCCACTAGGTAGCCATGTAAAACATAAACAGGGTCTGTGTTTTGGTGCATTTGGGAAAGATGTAAATGTGTGAATATGATGGAAGAGGTTTTATTTTCTTTCCCCCTCACAGGAGTGGTCTGACAGCCCCAGGCTGGAGAACGTGTCTCTCCCAAGTGCTCTGTCACCCTGGTAACCATGGAGACCATGACGATCGATTAGATGCCATCTGATCTCAACCTCATAAAAAAAAAAAAAAGGCAGCAGATGGCAACCAGGCCACTAGACCTGTCTCAAGAGAGACGCAAAGGAAGAGAGAGAAAGGGAAGGAAGGAGGGGAGAGAGGAGGCGAGGTGGGGGCGAACCGGTGTGGGAAGAAGAGAGCACAGAAGCAGCCCGGGAACTGAACGTTTTAGGGGGAAAAAAAAAGTGGAAATAGAAACAGAAAACAGGGAAAGCAGGAACAAGGGAAAAGAGGACACACAATGAAAAAACTGAAATTAAAGCTAACTGTGCAATGCACGTCCCTCGTGATCCGGAGGAAGAAAACCCCACAGAGAGCGATCGGCGCACTCCTAACTTTCTGCTTGTGTTTGTAGCGCTCAGAATGCTCTGGAAACCTGGGCCCTACTCAGGCTCCTGGCTCTCGGTATCAGTTGGGATGTGACGCATCTGCCCAAGGATGCTGAGGCCTGGCTGTCACAATGCATGCCCCTAATCAGACAGGGTTTCCTCGTCCAGATGAACGCAATGGCTACTATTTATTAAGTGCTTGCGGCGCGGCCATCCCACGCTCTGCTAAGCACTGTATATAGACTATTTTATATAGATGATTTAATGCAATCCAGATAAGAATGCTGTAAGACACGTGCTGTTATCCACATTTTACAGATAGGAGATGGGTTTGAGAGGCTAACTACCTTCATTAAGGGCACACCTAGAATGCAGAATGTATGTAACAGTTTACTTGTATAGGGAGAGAGAACAGTTTGCTCACTCTTTCTTTCCCTTTCTAATTTTTAAATTTTTGCATATTACAAAAAATAGGACACAATTCAACGTAGAAAATGGTTTAAAAACTAGAACGAAAAGAAAAAAATACCTATAATGTCACTAGAGATAGGCATGTGAGTTGTACACTAAACACGATTTTCTATGGATATATACATTTCCATATATATATATATCACATATTTTAACCAAGTATATGATTGAACCTTAAAAATCATTTGGTTAACCCATCCTTTTCCTGCAATATATTATGACCTTCTTTCCGTGTTTTTAACTGTTCTTCTACTTCATCGTATTTAATGATGACACAGCATTCTCCTGTTTGAAGGTACCATAATTTACTTGACTACTTCCTTATTAACTGAGTTCTAGAGTTTTGCTACTATAAATAAAAAAAAATCGTTCTTCCATGTAAACCTTTTTTGTATTCCTTGGTTTTCCTTTAGGATGAAAACCTAATTGCTAAATCAAAGGGTAAGTTTTCATCAAACTTTTAGTTGAAGTACAACATATACACATCCAACGAATATATCCGAAGCATATGGCTGGCTGAATTTCACACCGGTGCGTACAGCTGTATAACCACTCCCTAGGATCAATGCAGTAGACATGCACATCTCCCCATAATGCTCCTAGTCAGTACCTACCACAGGTTCTTGAACTTCATAGAAATGGAATGACAGGGTGCGCATTTCTTTTGTTTCTGGCTTCTTTCACTCAACATGATGTCTGTGATATTCATCCATGCTGCAATGTATAGCAGCAATTCACTCTTTTTTAAAATTTTTAAAAAATTTATTTACTTTTGAGAGAGAGAGAGAGAGAGAGAGAGAGAATAGAAACAGGGGAAAGGGAGAGAGAGAGGGAGACAGAGAATCCGAAGCAAGCTCCAGGCTCTGAGCTGTCAGCACAGAGCCCGACGTGGGGCTCGAACCCATGAACCATGAGATCATCACCTGAGCCAAAGTCGGACGCTTAACTGACTGAGCCACCTGGGTGCCCCAGTAATTCACTCATTATATTGCTATGTAGTGTTTTGTTTGAATTCATTACAATTTGATTCATTTTATTGTAGATGGTCATCTAGACTACTATGAATAAAGTTGCTATGAACAGTTCATACATGCCTTTCGGGGGACGTATGTATACATTTTTTTGAAGCAAACTAGAAGTGGTCATCGGGTAGCGTGTTTAGCTTTAAGTGCAGGAAAAACATTTTTAAAGGGTTTTGTTTGTTGTTGTTTTAGTCTACAGTTGACTCTGGGACAACACAGGTTTGAACTGCGTGGGTCCACTTATACACAGATTTTTTGCTGTAGAGTCCTGTAAATGTATTTTCTCTTCTCTAAAATTTTCTTAGTAATGTTTATTTTCTCTAGCTTACTTTATTATAAGAACATAGTATATAACACATAATAACATATGAAAGATGTGTTAATCAATTCCTTAGTTTATTGGTAAGGCTTCTGGTCAGTAGGTAGCTACTAGTAGTTAGACTTTTGGAGGGGTCAAAAGTTATACACAGTTTTCACCTATGCAGGAAGTGGGGGCTTGGGTCCCATAAACCCTATAATTTCTAGGGTCAACTGTACTTTTTTTTAAACAGGGAGCATTAAAAAAATTTTAATGTTTATTTATTGGGGGGGGGGGTGCTGACAGAGACAGAGAGAGACGGAGAGAGAGAGTTCCAAACAGGCTCCATGCTGTCAGTGCAGAGCCCAATGCAGGCTCGATCCCTGAAACCTGTGCGATCATAATCTGAGCCGAAATCAAGAGTTGGACGTTTGCCCGACTGAGCCGCCCAGGCGCCCCCAGGAGCAACTGTACTTTTATACTGTAACATCTATACCAATTTGAACTCCAGCCACTCAGTGTTTTGAGAGTGCCGCTCCCTCACACCCTTACCAACTGTGGGCAGTCTTTTCCATTCTTCTTACTCTTTGCCAGTCTGAGTGATTAAATGGTATTTGATTGTTTACGTCGTGTCTGATGACCAGATATGTTAAGCAATTCTTGTTATATTACCAGACATTCTTATTTCTTCTCTCATAAATTGCCCATACATGTCATTGCCCTATTTGGTATTAGCTTCAGGATAAGGCAAAAAGGTGAAACATAATCCATATAGTCTGTACAAATTCATGGGCATTGTCAGAAAATGCACTGACATTTATGGCCAGAACAAATTTACATTCTTTGCATAAGTTGACATCCTGCTCTATATATTTCAGAAGGAAGCTAACATTTACAGAACACCTTTTACTGAGCACATTTACTTTAGAACAGCCCTATTCATTTAATTTTTATAGCTTCATTTAATTTCAGTAGTAGCATTTAATTTTCACAAAAGCTCTAAAAGACACTTAATATTCTGCCTATTTTTACAAATGTAGAAATCAAGGCTCACAGTCACACAGCTATTTAAGTGGAGGGACTGGGATTTAAACCCAAGACACTTCAAGTCCAAAGTATATTTTCTTTTCTCTAGATACCATTATTCAGGTGTTCAGTGATCCTCATTTTTTTTTCCACTCTAGAAACTCTAAGAGAGGCGCCTGGGTGGCTCAGTCCGTTAAGTGTCTGACTCTTTAGTTTGGCTCAGGTTATGATCTCACGGTTCGCGAGATCAAGCCCCGCACGGGCTCTGCGCTGACACTGTGGAGCCTAGTTGGGATTCTCTCTCTCTCTCTCTCTCTCTCTCTCTCTGCCCCTCCCCTGCTTGTGTGTACGTATTTTCTCTCTCTCTCTCAAAATAAATAAATAAACTTAAAAAAAAACAAACTCTAAGCTCTAAGAGAGTTCCTGAATTCCATCCTCAACACACATATACCATTCTATTGTTACTGGATTGTCTAAAACACCACTATAATTTTTCATTTTTTTTTTGAACTCCATATGCTGGATTACCTCTTCATCTGGCAAAGATTTTATAATATATTTAGTCTAGAAAGTTTAAATCTTTCCTGTACATGGTTGATCAAATGTGCCTTTTATTAATAATTTAGGAAAGTTTGCGAGCTTCTTATCTTATTGTTGGTATCATCACACAAATGTTTAGGATTATAGTCAATTTGGGGAAACTTTTTCTTGTCATATGTGAGTTTTAAGATTTCAGAGCATTTCCAGTTTTTGTTGTTTTGTGCCTCATCTTAGATGTTTTGAAATGGTGGTGCTCGCTGTTAACGAGTTTGTTGCGAATGTCCTCACTGGAGTGGTGTATTATGAGTTAGTTAACGTATTCTTTGTCAACATGAATATTCTTGTCAAATCATAAAGAAATTTAAATATTTTTCAAATATGTTCACATAACTCATTCTTCCTCATTAATTGCATCATTAAATAATCTAAGAGCCTATTTATTATTTCTATTAGCAATTTATCTCTTCCTCTTAATGGTTTACTGTTTTGGAATGATCTGGGGGTTTTGTTTGGTTTTGTTTTGTTTCAATTCATTTCTAGATGTCATAATAATTTGCCATTTGCAAAATAATGTTATTTGCAAAAATATGAAAAATGATTTTACGATATGGCACAAAATTACAGAAGTATATACACTGCATCTTCATGTCTATTCCCCATGGGAGAACACCTCATTTTAACTAGGTGTCAATGAAAACCGTTTGTTTGCACTTGATTGGAAAGAATTTTCCACAGCCTAGCTTCCGGGTCCATTTCAAACATTCCTTTTCCTCCACTAAGGTCACAGAACACATTCGTATCGTGATACAACATCTGTACGTGCCACTTTATGTTAGGACATCAAATGTGATTTTTACAGTGGGAGTCGGCTCCCACAAGAGGAAGGCTAGAAATACTACATGCACAAGTGACCGTGAATCATATAAATATATCCTGCTACACAAAAACTAATGTATTTCAAATCCACTTGACTTAGCTGCTCCCCCCCTCCAAAAGGCTGCAGTGACTGATGCCACCTGGTAGGGGAGCAAGTTGGAGTAGAAAGAGACAGAAGTCTGACCTGTCAAGACTAAAATATTTGTTACAAATTTTGCAAAAACGTATGACAAGTGAATGCATTGGTAGGGTTCCTCCTAGCACTCAGAGGGGCACACTAGTGCTTAACCTTCATCAGCCTCATGATAAATTCACCTCTGGAGATTTTCTTCTCTCCTATAAAACTTGGCTCTGGGCAAGACTCTGATATCAGTCACTCATTTAGTCACAAATGGTGATTTTGCATGTATTATGGGTTAGACACCCTTTTAGTTATAAGGGATAAAGTAATGAACAAGACAAAAATACCTCTGGCTTCACAAAGCTTCCTTTCTTGAGTCAGTGAGACAGACTTTCAAGTGGCCAAGCTGCTAGTACTGTATTAGGGCTCTCGTGGACATTTGCATTGGAGATCCTTTATCGCTGTCTTTACTCTCGAGTTAATAATTTCAAACAGCAGGGACTCGGGATGTATTTCAGATGGGGAGGGATACTTTTCCAATTCCGCGAAGGCCTTCCATTTTTATTTATGCACAAAACCTGCCTTGGCTTCCACAAGTTTAAATGACTTTCCTCCAGCCCATGCCCTTCCACTGGGAACTGTATGATTATTGTCAGGGCTTCCAGAACAGTCTCCCGACCGGGGCGTCTTGGCGGCCATTTTAGATTATACACTAAGTTGTATCTGTGTTATGCTCTGTAACAGGTCCTCTGCTGAGGTGGAGGACGGCCGTGGTAGATATCTAGGATTTTAGACCATGTTGAATGTTACCTGGTCACATTCAAACTATCCTGAGTGATGACAGTGCCTTAGGTTCGGCGCTAAATTATTTGATAGTTTAAATCTTTGCACTATGGAGGAAGCCATCTCCGTTCTCTTCTTAGTCAATATTACATTCTTTCTTTTACACAGGCAACAAACAGGTTTTGTCATTCTCACTAGGACTACTTAGAAATTTTTAGCTTTTGACAACTTGTAATTAGTTAAGATTCCTTTCTTGCGAGCAACAGAAAACTCAAACCGGCTTCTAAACTAACACATTCGTATTGGGATACAACATCTGTACGTGTAAGATAAAGTACGGCTCACAAAACCAAAGTCTAGAGGAACTTGAGGCTTTGGGGTGGATGGGGTCTTGGGACTCCTGCCCCTCTTTCCTGCTGTTCTCTTAGGCTCTGCCCTCTTCCACCTGCATCTTCATCCTCAGCCTGTTAACAGGGCAGGTGTAGCAGATGGCCTCACACCCGGGGACATGTGATGTCCAGAGGAAACTCCGCCCAAGACAGTCTCTGAAGAATAAGGTTATTTTCCCCAGAGGCGCCCAGAAAAATCTCTTCTTTTGCCTCACTGGCCCAAATGATTACACACTCATTTCTGAACCAACCACTGACCAGATCAGGCCCTCCCCCTGGAGCGAGGGAAGGTGGGGAGCTGGCCTTGGATCCTCTTCCTGGAGGCCCATGGAAATGCCAGACAGAGCCAGAGTTCCGAGGGGCAAGGGGGAATGGGAGCAGATGCAGGGAAAGGGCAATACCGCCCATCTCGGTCGGATGTCATTCTAGTTGCCTCGGTGATATTTTGTTAATTTCTGAACTTCTTTCTCCAGTTTCCAGTTAACAAGACCAGGCTCAGACATGCCAGGCAATGGCTATGGAAGAGTTCTTTATGTTCAGTATCTTTTGTTGAAGAAAATGAGGCTGGATGGAGAATACAGATGACTAAAATAAATAACTTCCCTCTTCAGCTGAAAGAGTTGAATTTTAGGGTTTTTAAAAGTATTTATTTATTTTTGAGAGTGAGAGAGAGAGAGAGAGAGCGAGAGAGCATGAGCAGGGGAAGGGCAGAGAGAGAAGGAGACACAGAATCTGAAGCAGGTTCCAGGCTCTGAGCTGTCAGCACAGAGCCTGACTTGGGGCTCACTCTGAACCACAGGATCATGACCGGAGCCGAAGTCAGACACTTAACCAACTAAACCACCCGGGCACCCCTGAATTTTAGGTTCCGAGAGTGGTCCGCAGGCTCCAACTGCCAAAGTCTCCATGGAGAGGCTGGGGAGATTTTACTGGGTATACTTGTCACACAGAACATAGCCCCCTCATTCCTACCCAGGTGTCCATGATGGGATTGTTTGGTTTCACCTGCACTTTGGCATGTCATGGGTCACTGAGGGGCTTGGTCATACTCTCTGGTTCCCTGCCTTCTGCCTTCGGAGGCATTTTCTTTCTTGAATCAAACCTCGAATGGCTACAGCCGTTTCAAGGACATTTGCTGTTCTCCCTCTCTCTTCTTTGGGGGTGGGACAGAGATGGGCTGTACAGAAATCTTTAATTTTATGTAAATGACTCACCTTTCCTTCTTCCCCTGGGGCGGGGGGGTTATAAAAATTAGTGTTCTAAAAACATTTTTACAAAGTGCTCCCTTGAGATGCAAAGAAAAGTGCCATCAGCTCAGTATGTCTTCTACAAAAGCTTTTAAGTGGGAGGAGGGAAGAAGAAAGAGTCATACACATGCCTCTGGCGTTTTTCAGGTACTTGGGAATTCAAAAAATATATCCTCACGGAAACTATTTTGGCTTTCCCCATCAACCAGTCCACAGACTGGGCCTATGTTCCCTTTTCCCATTGGGCTGGCTATTGACTTAACGAGGGTGCTTCGATGGGAAAGGTTAGCACATCAGAGTGGTGTTTGTTGAAACTGACAAAGTGATAAACTAGGTTTGTATTTATTATTACCAAGGATACTTTTAACATCCTTTTGATGTGCTAATAGTCATTCCTAAGGAAAATTATGCAAACAAACGATTAATTAAATCAAGAGCAGCCATCCCTACTGAACTACAATATGCAGATTTGCTGATCTGGATGGACTTGAGCCAGGCAGTGGCCTTTGGCTGCATAGATGCTCTCCGGGGCCAGCTCTCTCACATCTGTACCCCTTTCGGAAAGGGCTAGAGGAACTCTGTGTCCACTGGCCTCCCTACGATCTCGGAGTTCCTTCCCTTGGGGGCTCTACACGCATTGTTCCAATCCCCCCGCCCCAGGAAAATCAACTACTGATCCAAATGACCGAACACGGGGACTCGGAAAGACAATATAGAATCAGACAGGTACCCTATGAGTTTCTAGCTTGTCATTAGAGTTCCTGTATGGCTTACAACTCTTCATGGAGGTGAAAGAATTATCACGTGAAAAACCAAAAGCCAGAAAGATGATGTGATGAGCTATAACCCGAATCTTGGATAGCTGAGCGCATTTCACCTGCTGGCTACCTGTGGTTCTAGGAGCTACCATCTGTGAATATGGTGTGACCATTACTATCACTGGGCTATTAATACTAATTCTGAGGGTGCCTGGGTGGCTCAGTCGGCTGAGTGTGCTACTTCAGTTAGCGTCATGATCTCGAGGTCCGTGAGTTCAAGCTCTGCGTCTGGCTCGCCGCTGTCACCGAGAGCTGGATCCTCTGCACCCAGCCCGCTCCTCCCCTGCTCATGCTTTCTCTCTCTCAGAAATAAAAACATTAAAAAATATATTAGTTCTGCGCCTGACCGCATGTGTGCCGATGCCGGGCACGTGCAGAGAGGAGCCATGTTATTCCTTGGTCCCCGATGTGCTCCAGTTTCATCCACGGCCGCAGCCAGCCCTGACCTTCCTTGATGCTTCATTGTACTGGCAGCTTCCAGCCCACCGGCTGCTCACGCTTCCTGTTGGGGGACTGTCAGCAACACAGCTGCAGATAGACGTAGCGATGCACATGATTTTTTTTTCTCCTCACTCAAGGTTTCTTCCCCTCCATCTCCAGAAAAATCCCTATTTGCCCTTTGTTCTGCCCAAGCTTTTAATTGTTTAGGTCGGTCTCTTTCTCTTTTCTCTCCAAAACATTATGGAGTGTTGAATTTCATATTTCACACTGTTAACTCTGTGACATGCTTTCTCATAAGCATGGGAAGCATGTCCTATGACTCCCAAGTCTTGAGTGGTACATTCGCGTGAAGTTCTGTACCCTTGTCTCTGCTCCGTCCTCCTCCAGCCATTGAAGTAGATGGAAAAAGGCTCTTCCCTCTCTTCGCGGAGTGTGATAATAACAATGCCATGGAGACTTTCCCCAGAGTCACTGGCTCCCTTATTACAGGGAGGGGAGGCCTGTGATACCATTACTGGAGATGTAATCCTTTGGTCTAATTAAAGCATTTCCTCTAGTTAAAATGAATCTTTCTAAGAGGGGTCACTTCAGCATAAATGAGTCACCTGGGCCTTCCAAGGAGGCTTCTGAAGAAGTAAAGGAGTCGGGACATTATAGCGTAAGTTCCAGAGTGGGAACGGTGGGGCTATATGGTGGGGCCAGGGCAGGAATAAGGTTGAGGGAGGTGGATGGCATAGGCAGGCAGGGAGAATATGTTCTTAACTGAGCAGCCTCCCACTGTTGTTGCAGGCCTGTCTATCCTAGGTGCACTGGCTTCTGGCTGAGGTAGGGCCCTGAGACTAGGTGTGGGGCTTGCTCACGCTCCCGGGGCCCTAAGTGATCTCAAGACAACTGGCCTCGGTAGGAGTCCCGGATTCTGAAAAATAATCAGCTGACCCAATGGGGGAAGAAAAACTGGGCTCCCTTGGTTTGAGGAGTTTAGTTTATTTCGGTTCTCTTTGTTCAACTGACTGGTAGTTCACGGAACTGACCAAGCGTGTCACTGAGCGGCTTGGCTGCTTTGCCGAAGAAGAACCACACATGAATGACGTGACCGGTTCTTTTGTTCTCGTGTAACCACAGGCTTCAAAACCCAGTCTCCCTGTCAGTGCACATGGGAGGCCTCTGGGAATGTGGCCTAGTACCTAGGAAGGCAGATGCCCGGGTAATAGAGGCCCGGGGTCCATTTTTGAAGCCCCTCTTTGTCAGCTGGGGGACCACTCCATGCCCTAATCTTTTCACCTGCAGATGGCAATAACAGTGGCACCAAGTTGGGACAGTTCTTTAAGGAAGAATGATCCTGCACACGAAGGGCTTACTCAGTGCCTGGCAAATACTAAGCATTCGGTAGATGCCAGTTGCTAGTTTGAATCCTAGGAGAGGGCCCGCAGGCCAGGTATTTAATAACTAGCATGTTGACAATCAGGAAGATGTAGAGCATCTTCCCAACAAGCCGAATTTGTCCTCAGAGTAGTTCCAGGGAAGAAGACACAGCTATGCATAAGGGCCGGGGCGGGGGGAGGACGGTGTGCAGAAGGAAGAAGGTTCCTCTCCCCAGTGTCCTACAAACTATCATGGCAATGTAGGAAGCCGCGCCCACATTGAGTGTGGCCTTCTGGGGAAGGAGCAAGGATTGGGAATTTGGAGAACCCTGAGCAGGACTAATTCCCAGTCCACTGCTCTCAGGAAAATGATCTGTGTCCACAATGCACACACAGGTGCACAGCCTCAGCGCCTCTACACTGACATGCACACACACGCGCGCACACACACACACACACACACACACACTCACTTCAGGCTGGAACACCATTGCATCGGACGTATTTTTTTCTGGTCTTCCTTCTTATCTCTTACCTCCTTTGCAGTCCATTTGGGCATAATTATTATTGCTTTGCTGGCTCGGTTCTGCAGCTCTCTAGAGTGGAGCAGATGTCGACAGCTCTGAAAGATCCCATGCTATTACACAGCAGAACAAATGAGGATGTCAGAAAAGGCTCTTCAGTCTAACAAGAAAACAGAGGAAAGAGACAAAAAGAATAAAGCCTTTGGAGACCAGCAGACTCGCTCTGATTAGATCTTATGCTAACATGATGCCCACTCTGCGTACTAACAGTGATTTAATATGTTTAAACGATACAGGGGAGATACGTCTTGGGGAAAAAAAAGAGAAAGGAGAATTTCTTCCCTGGCAGGCATGATTAAGATCGTGTGGGCTCCCTAGGAACACACAACTGCAGCGGGCGGCTGTGGAGGGCTGGCCCAAGCCTATTTGCCTACAATGCCTGACATGGTCTCGTTATCCTGGCCAGATGCCGTTCTCACCACCACACAGGGGAGCTTGCCTGATGGGTAAGCTGGCTGGTGCGTGATGGGGTGGCGGTCTCGCTGCCGGGCCATTGTTCCTTCCCAGGTATGGGAAGCCGAACTTTAAAAGCATTTTATATATAGGGTCATGAGCCCACACACCCTAATTTTCCCAGAACAAAGATACAAAATACTCTAGAGTTTTGGAAGCGGGGGAGAGGGAAGTCTCTCATCAAATGGATGTACCAAAGTCCACGCATTATACATCGTGTCACGCAATTTACTAACTGAACGGGTCTCCGGTTCCTTGCTCTGAACCTATTTACTCATTTCCTATTTATAATCCTACCTATGAACGTCATACTTCTTTCACCAGACCACAGCATAACAGGGGAGAGAGGATTTAGAAGGGCCAACTTTGGGATAGCAAAGGTGGAGGGAAAGGCATATATGCAGGTATACGTAAAACCCTGACTGTATCAAAAAGTGCTATCTGATAAGGAGGTGGTAAATGAGAAGAGACGAACACCACAAGGAAGTAGAGGGCATTGTTAAGTGTTTGTTCCCTTATTTGTTCTTAAATCCTTCCACAGTGGCTCTGCCTGTGGACCACCTGTGTGTCGGCGGCTTCTGTTCTATGCATAAAAGAGAACAGTACATACTTCAAAAATCCCCGAAGAATAGAAGTTAAAAAAAATAAATATAGAAATAATAAATAAGTCAATAAATAAGTAAACAAATAAATCACTAATTAAATAAAAACTCCCTGAAGGGGAACAGGTTATCAGCATTCATTGTTGAAATGCAATCAGTCAAACCCCCCAGGACTTTCCCCGGTGCCTAAAAATGCCCTGACTCCCTAGTCCAGATGTTAGGACCAGTCCAGAAGCAGAGGAGCCCTCACTCAGTAGAAGGAGAACTCAGAAGGTCACCTGGTCCAGCATCTGTCTCTGACAAGGGATCAGTTGGCCCATGCTGGATGTCATCTAGTGACACTCCCTCGTGAGATGCCAGTCCGTTGTCAGAGTGCTCAAATTATTAGACAGTGCACTGTTACTTGGACTTAAACATGCCTCTGCATTTTCACCCTTTCCGCCATGGCTCTGCCTTCCAGGACCCCAGGAAGGAACAATCCAAGCCCGTTATACATTTGAAGGCAGAGATCCTAACACCTGCCTTCTCCCCTGCGTCCCTCCCACCATGGCCCAGCCTGCCTTTTCTCATTCCATATGTCTATCATTTCAAGTCCTCAACTCTGTGTAGAGATGTCACTTCTTTAAGGTGAACTGTTGTACTGACACCCAGCACAGTTCTCTAGGTATAAGCCAAAGGGTCCAAAGGCAGCCTGGAAGGGTGGTTTAGCACAAGGCGGGATCAGAACACCGCGTTCATATCCTGGCTCTTGTATGTGACTTTGGGCAAGTTAGTCTCCTCAAGCCTCAGTTTCATTATCGGTAAGATGGGGTAATATTGGCCCCTGAAAGGCTAGCGAGACTGGATGAGAGAATCCATGTAAAGATGTTTGCCATAGAGCAAACTGAAAATAAGAGCTATCGTTGTAGAGGAAGAAAGGTTATTGCCTCCCTTATATTCTACCCCCTTCCCATTATAGTCTAAATTTACGACGCACTGGTGATTCATTTTGAGCCGATAACCAACTGAAACATCTCTATCATTTCCACGTAGACTACTATCAAAGCGCATCTGCTGCTCATTCCATCCCAGTTGTTTGTTTATTTTAACCAAGTGCAGGACTTTGCATTTATCCCCATTAAACATAATCTTATTAGATCTGGTCCATTGTTTCAGTCCGTCAGATCTTTTTTGCATCCCAATCTTGCCAACCAACATATGAGCTAGCTCTTCCAGCTTTGTGTCACCCACAAATTTTATCACCAGGCCATCAATGTCTTCATCCAAGTCATTAATAAAAATAGTTAACTAGGCAAGACGGAGGCCAGAAACCTGTAGTGTGAAAGATCCTTTCTCCGGATCATCATCAATCTATTCATTAGTACTCTACATTCAATCAATTCCTCATCTACCTGACCCGGCTACCTTCCACTCCTGCCCACAGGTGCATCTCGTCTGTCTTCAAGGACAGGGACTTTAGCTGTCAGAAGGACTGCTGCGAACGAATTCTGTTTACGCAATACTCAAAAACCAGTCTAGCAACTCTCAGGAAGAAATGTGGTACATCTGGGAAAAAGCACTGACTCCATGCCTCTTACCTGGAAACACTGTCCAGACAGTCTGACCAAGATCATCCAAACTGCCTGCCCATTTTTTTTTTTAAAAGATCAGAATTTTCCTGTGGCTGGGCTTCAAGCCCCTTCCCTCAAACCTCAGCCCCTCAAATCAGACAAGTCTCCTAGAATTTACTTTATCTGGCCAAACCCTGGAACGCTGAGGGGGCCTTTAGAACGTTCCTTCTTTCTTGCCTGGGCTTCCATTTTCTGTCACCAACATCTGTGGGAACCTTGCCCCTTCCAACTTGAAGTTACTTTTCTGGATAGGGAATGTGAAAAGAACATAAATGCCCAAAGTGCCAATAATAATACTGATCAAGCAATAGATGTGTTTTTGACCCTTGCCAAACATGACTAACAACTTTGTTTGAAAAGTCTGGGTGTTTCTCAGCAGCCCCAGGAGCAGCGCCAACAAAGGACTAGATGGCTCACCATATGCCGGCCTGTTATGGCAGTGGTGGACCAAGGGGCATCTGTCCCAGTCACTGGGTTCCTGACTGCCCCCTGCCTCCCTCTCCCACCCTCAGATTCTGACCCAAAATATGCCACTACCACTGGAGAGAAGCAGTGTTCAAGACCTTGGAATTCTGAGTCCATCAAATGCTGACACACACTATATATGTGCCCGGCGCCCATCTGTAAGGGAGACACAGTAGTAATTACCTCTTAGAGTGGCTGTCAAGATCACATGATATAATGGCTTTAAAAGTGCCTGGCCCAGGGGCGCCTGGGTGGCTCAGTTGGCTAAGCGTCTGACTTCGGTTCAGGTCATGATCTCACCGTTCACGGGTTCGAGCCTCACGTTGGGCTCTGTGCTGACGGCTCAGAGCCTGGAGCCTGCTTCAGATTCTGTGTCTCCCTCTCTCTCTGCCCCTCCCCTGCTTTACCTCTGTCTCTCAAAAATGAATACACGTTAAAAAATTAAAAACCAAAGCGCAGGGTTGAATAGTGGTCCTCCACTATTATCTTCTGGTTTCTGTCTTGTTCTTAATCCCATTTGGTTCCATTCTTGTCACCGGTCCCTTGCCCCTTTCAGCCTGTGCTAGGTCTGTCTCAAACTTTAATTTTCGACTTGCCCCTCACAGACTGGCTTCCCCTTCCTTGCCCCCAACCCCCCTCCTACACACACTGGCTTTTGACAATACCCCCTTTACACTGAAAATCCTTTGCTGACTCTACTTCTAGAGATACAGACCAAATGTGCGTGCAAAATCCTATCCCCTACCTGGAGAGTCGAGGTTTCCATTTATGACAAGTCCCGGGGAATAGTAACAGCCCTCAGAACTTTTTCACAAATCTCAAAGGCCGTAGTGTTTGGGATCAGATCCTGGCTTCCTCATGCTTTAACTTAAAGTATACCTTGGACGAATCAATTTTCTGCCTTGGTCTCATCTGTAAGGTGTGTCTCATAAGACTGGGAACATACACTGTAGCATCATCACTCCTCTTACAAAGTAAATGCTCAGTAAATGCTAGCTGTTATTATCAGCCTCTAGCACCAGCCTTCCCCACTTTACATTTCTTGCTAGTATCGTGTTCTTAATACATTCTTGTAACTCTAGTGGTTATGTTACAGAAAAGACTCTCTTCTTTTACGTCCATTAAATTTCTGAGCTCAATAGCTAGGTCTCCAGAAACCACATGGATCGTTCTAGATCATGCCTTCCTTTCTGTGAGAAAAGGTCATCGAAACTATCAACTACAGAGCTCAATGAAAATGATAATTACTGTATTACTATATTTTGAGATCAATTTCCACCACATTAGGATTGGTAGAGTTCATACCCATCCTCCGGTCCTCCTAGAGTTCTTTTACAAAATGTATGGAAGCTGTGTGTTCTCATGTTATACCGTGAATTATCTGACAGTAAATCCATGTTTTAGTCACAACCCCCCCGCCCCCAATCTTCAACATTCATTAACAACTTAATTCTCATATTTATTGAACTTCTGTTATGTGGCAAGCACTGCCACACACAAACACTAAGGGTGCCTGCCTTCCAGAAACTAAGTTAAGTGGGGGAGAATTCTCTTTCGGGTTAGCATGTAAAAGATTGCAGCACATTTTTATTCCCACAGGAATACCAAGAAAAATGTGGATAACATAAATATCATAGAGATATCATAGAGAGGATATTTCCTGGCCACACTGGAATTTAACCAATAACAAAAAGAGATCTCAGAAATATTAGAATATTTAGAAAGTGAACAATACTCCTCCAGAGAAAAAAATCTCGAGGAAAATATACATGTATTTTTTTTTTTAAGTAGGCGCTATGCCCAGCACAGAGCCCACTGCGGAGCTTGAGTCCATGACCCTGAGATCAAGACCTGAGCTGAAATCAAGTTGGACATTCAACTGACTGAGCCCCCTGGGTACTTCCTAAGCTTCCTTCTTCAGAAGCTAATAAAGGAATGACTGACTACCCTCAAAGTAAACAGAAAAAAATGAAATAAGAAAGAGTGAAAATCCATGAAATAGAAAATGGATAAACAATGGAGGAAAGAAAGAGCAAAAAAAAAAAGATTTTTTGATAGATCAATAAAATTGATAAATCCCTAGTTAAGCTGGACAAGGAAAAAAATACAGAGAAAATGCAAATGACCAATATGAAGAATGAAAGGAAGGGCAGTCCCTCAAATCCGACAGATCTTTTTTTAAAAACTTTTTAAAATGTTGATTTACTTTTATTTATTTTTATTTTTTTATTTTTATTTTTCAAAAAATTTTTTATGTTTATTTATTTTTGAGAGAGAGACAGAACACAAGCAGGGAGGGGTAGAGAGAGAGGGAGACACAGAATCCGAAGCAGGCTCCAGGCTCCGAGCTGTCAGCACAGAGCCCGATGTGGGGCTTGAACTCAAGAACTGCGAGATCATGACCTGAGCCGAAGTCGGACACTTAACCGACTGAGCCACCCAGGTGCCCCAATCCTACAGAACTTGAAAGAAAAATAAGGGGATATTCCAAACAACTTTATGCCAACAAGTTTGAAAAGGTGAATGAAATGAATAATCTCTTGAAAAATACAATTTTTCCAAATGGACCCAAGAAGAAATAAATGACCTGAAATCTGTTAAGGAAGTTGAATTCACCATTAAAAATTTTCCCCCACAAAGAACACCTCTGGCCCAGATAGTACTAATGGTAAGCTCTATCAAACACTTCAGAAATAATGCCAATCTTAGTCTCTTAGAGAAACAAAGGAAGAGGGGCTACCTCTCGACCCTTTCAAAGAAGCCTAATATTCCTAATACCAAAATCTGACAAATGCACTACAAAAAAATTACAAACCAATATTCCTCGTGAACAGAGATGCAAAAAGCCTTAGCAAAACATGAGCAAATCAAATCCATCAATATATAAAAGGGATAACATATCAGGGCCAAGTGAGGTTTATCACAAATAAATGCGAGGTTGGGTAAAGCCAAGAAACCCAATGTAACCCATCCCATTAAAAACTAAAGGAGAGAAATCATGTGAACACCTCAGCAGGTCCAGGAAAAGAATCTGACAAACCTTAGAATCACTTCATGATAAAAACTCTAGGCAAATTAGGATAGAACAGAATTTCCTCAATTTGATACAAGCCATCTATAAAAACCTACACTTAACATCACAATGGATGATAAAACATGCACCACTTTCCCTCTAAGGTCAGAAACAAGGTAAGGATGTCTACTCTCACTGCTTCTAGTCAACACGGTATTTCTTTCCATTAGGCAGAAAAAGAAATAAGAGTCCTGAAGACTGGGAGAGACTAAGTTTAAATAAGATAATAATTAGCTTTATTTACAGAGACATGATTTTGCATATAGGAAATTCAAAGGAATCTACCCCCAAATCCTACTGAATGTAATAATTCAGCAAAGTTTAAGGATATGACGTCAATATAGAAAATTTAATTATAGTTCTATGTATTACCAATAAATAATTGGAAAAGGAAATTAAAAGTCAATAGCATTTACAATAGAATCAATATCATGAAATACTTACAGATCACTTTTTAAAAAGATGGGTGAGATCTGTACACTTAAACCTATAAAATATTGGGGTGCCTGAGTGGCTCAGTCAGTTAAGCGTCTGACTCTTGATTCTGGTTCAGGTCATGATTTCATTGTTCATGAGTTCGAGCCCCACATTGTACTCTGGGTGGACAGTGCAGAGCCTGCTTGGTATTCTCTTTCTCTCTCTCTCTCTCTCTCTCTCTGTGTGCCCCTCCTCTACTCACTCACTCACTCTCTCTCTCTCAAAATAAATAAATAAACATTTTTAAAAACTATAAAATATTATTGAGAGAAATTAAGACAGACTAATAAATGGGGAGAGATATACCATACTTACAGGGTAGCCGAATCAATATTGTAAAGATGGTGGTTCTCACAAAATTGATCTATAGATTAAGTGCAATTCCAGTGAAATTCCCAGGAAGGTTTTTGCAGACATTGATGAGTTGATAAAAAATAAAATAGAGGATTTACACAACTTGATTTTAAGTGTCACTGTAAAGCTTTATAGGATTTTTTAAGACTATTTTTTTTATGTTTCCATATAAATGTTAGTATGAACTTGTCAATTTCTGAGACAGTAAGTTATTGGTGTAAAGACAGACAAATAGATCAATGGGGCAGAAAAACCCGCACAATGACTATCTAATGATCTTTGCCAGAGGTGCCAAGGCAAATCAATGGGGGAGGTACAAGCTCTTCAACAAATGGTTCTGGAATGTACTTGGCAGCAAAAAGAAACATACTGTGGACACTTGAGACAACAGGAATGAACCCCCAAATATCGTGTGGTATACTGAAAGGAGCCAGACACAATGGAACACATACTTAGAATTAATATGAAGCTCCCACACATGCAAAACTAGTCTGTGGGGATAGAAATCAGAATAGTGATGGCCTGGATGCAGCGAGTGATGACTAGAAAGGTGCACAGAGGAATTTTCTGGAATAATGGCAGTGTCTTATTTGGGGTGTTAGTTAAATGGGTTTTTACACTTACCAAAACTCAGTGAATGGTACATTTAAGATTTATGCACTTTACTATTATACCGCATAAACATATATTAAAAAAAAAAACCCAGAGCAGGATAAGGACGAACAAGACACATATAAAGAAAAATTATAATATGATGCTGTAAGTGCAATGCTAGAGACACACACAGAGTTTTACGGGAGAACATGGAAGGCACTCAAACAGCTTGAATGCGGACAAGTCTTCCAGCTTACATCTATCCATGAGAGAATTATACGTCTACCCCTCCTGGCATCCTTGTCAACTTGCTCAGAGAGAATCTCACTTTCCAGTAGTTGAGTGAGGTCTTAACAGCAGGAAACAAATGGGGGTGCGCCTGGCTTTTGACCACTTGAATCTGGGACAGTTCACTGTGGTGTAAACTCCCTGTACATGAGGAGAAGGAGGAAAGGAGGACAATCTAGAACCCTCTCAGCAGCTGTCAAATATGTGTTTTTCCTGTTTTCCTTTCCTGGTGATCACTCAAACATCCATCGGCGTTTCCAGCACCCCAGCTTCATGAATTCCTCCAGCACCAAATCTTCCTATTGCCCCCTGCCCCACCTTTCTGGGTCCAATTTAACATCAAGATTCAAACTATGCAAATCTGTTGAAAAATCTGACTATTCGCAAACAAAAGAGAAAATGTATTGTCTTACACACCATATAGCAAAATAAAACCAGATGGATGGGAGAAAATTTTAAATGAATATCGAGATGAATATTTGTCAGAGTTCTGGGTGGAAAAGGAATTCCTATACGGATAACTAATCGAGGGAGTCAGAACAAAATAATAGATTCCTTGATGAAAATACAAAACTTAAGTACATCAGAAAGTCATTACAATTTTTAAAAGCCTTACAACTGTCTGGCAGAAAACATTTGCTACAAACATTTCAGAAAAAGGATTTATATCCTTAATAACTAAAGAAGGAAAGAGAAACACTCGTTACAATAAAAAAAAAAGGTAGGCAAAGGACAATATAAATGATTAACTTAGAAAAACAAAAGTTCACCTCAGGAATACCCAAACAAATAAAATAACCTTGGTATACCATTTTTAAATCTATTGAAATAACAAAGCGTTTGAAAAATGACAAAACTCAAAATCTGGTAAGATCAGCATTTTCCCCCCACTGTGGAGGGAGTATAAATTAGTGCAGTCTTTCTGGAAACCGGTTAGGCAGTCTTGTATCAAAAATCTTAAAAATGGTTTGTCCTTTAAGAATTCCACATGCATGAATCTATCGTGAAACAATCAGAAGGGCTGAACACATTTTAGACACAAAGATATTTAACAAAAATGGAAAACTATTATACCTAAATGAGTGTAATGACTGAGCAATGTGTAATTGACTGAATAAATTGTTATATATCAAAATAATGGAAGATTTTGCAGGCTTTAAAAGTCTGTTTGAAAAACATTTTTGAGGGGTGCCTGGGTGGCTCTGTCAGTTGAGCACTGACTTCAGCTCAGGTCATGATCTCACAGTTTGTGGGTTCGAGCCCCGCATCAGGCTCTGTGCTGACAGCTCAGAGCCTGGAGCCTGCTTCAGATTCTGTGTTTCCCTGTTTCTCTGCTCTTCTCCACCTTGCACTCGGTCTCTCCCTCTCTCTCTCAAAAATAAAATAAATGTAAAAAAATAAAAATACGAATTTTTGAAAAATACAGTATTGGGATTAGGTTTAAAAAACAAAAGCTTTTCCACAGCAGAGGAAACTACCAACAAAAAGAAAAGGCATCCTACGAATGGAAGAAGATATGTGCAATGTGCAAATGATATATCCAATAAGGGGTTAAGATCCAAATTATATAAAGAACTTATAGAACTCAACAACCCTAAAACAAATCCGACTAAAAATGGGCAGAGGATCTAAACAGACATTTTTCCAAAGAAATACAGATGGCCAACAGACACATGAAAAGATATTCAACATCACTAATCATCAACGAAATGCAAATCAAAACCACAATGAAATATCAAGTTACACCCAGTGAAATGGCTAGAATGAAAAAGACAAGAAATAAGAAGGGTTGGTGAGGATGTGGAGAAAAAGGAACGCTTGTGTCCTGAAGGTGGGAATGTAAATTAGCGCAGCCACTGGGGAAAACAGTATGAAGCGTCCTCAAAAAATTAGAATAGGAATACCACATGATGCACCAATTTCTCTGCTGGATGTTTACGTAAAGAAAACTAAAACACTAATTCGAAAAGACATGTGCACTCCAATGTTTACTGCAGCATTATTTATTGGCTATTATAAATAATAGCCAGGATATGGAAGCAGCCCAAGTATCAATCGATAAATGAATGAATAAAGAGACTGTGGTGTATATATATAGATATACATATATACTTACACAATGGAGTATTACTCTGTCATAAAAAAGAAAGAGATCTTGCAGTTTGTGACAACATAGATGGATCTAGAGGGTATTATGCTAAGTGAAAAAAGTCAGAGAAAGGAAAATGCTATATGCTTTCACTTATATGTGGAATCGAAGAAACAAAACAAATAAACAAAAAGCAGAAAGAGACCCATAAATACAGAGAACAAACTGATGGCTGCTGGAGGGAAAGGGGTGGGGGGATGGGCCAAATGGGTGAAGGGGTGTGGGAGGTACAGGCTTCTAGTTATGGAATGAATACATCCCCAGGATAAAAGGTATAGTGTTGCATGGTGACACACAGGTAGCTAACTTGTGGCAAGCACAGCACAATGTTAATCATTAAATCACTATGTTGTACACCTGACACTAACGTAACATTGTGTGTCTACTGTATTTCAGT
>CM053570.1:7727746-7838343 GCA_028646485.1 Cryptoprocta ferox
ATGAGGGAGGAAAGAAGAGCCCTTCACTCTTGTATCCAAAGCATTTAGGATCACTCAAGGACAAGAAGTGCTCTTCGAGAGTTCTCCCCTGGGTCATAGGGTCTTAGCAGCATTCCTATAGGATTCTCCATGCACCCCTCCCACCCCGACCCCCTTCAACATACAGTGAAAAGAGCTCTGGCTTGAAGAAGAGCCATACTGAATTCTACATCTTTAGCAGGAGTGTGAATTTAAACTGAGCAAGAGAAGTTTAGCCAGTGGTTATTGGGAGTGTGATGGTCAGGGCTGTCTGAGCTCCTCAGGGCTTCTCTGCATTCGTAGGAAATTTACCCTCTTCTAGAGCAGAGAATCTGAAAAGGGAGTGACAGGGACGTGTCTTTCCCTGGCAGCTTTGGGAAGTAGAACCTAAAGGGGGAAAGTCTAGGGCGCCTGGGTGGTTCAGTTGGTTAAACATCCCACTTCAGGGCATAATCTCATGGCTCGTGAGTTCGAGCCCCACACTGGGCTCTGTGTGGATAGCCCAGAGCCTGGAGCCTGCTTCGAATTCTCTCTCTCTCTCTCTCTCTCTCTCTGCCCTCACCCACTCGTGCTCTGCATCTCTTTCTCTCTCAAAAATAAATAGACATTAAAAAAACAACAACAAAGGGGAAAGTCTATGGAGAGGTAGAGAGAACACCAGGCTGGAAGCCTGTCTCCATGGGGTGAGCTATAGCTCCAATTCCTCAGCTGCACGGTGACCCTGGACAAGTCACTTTCTCTGAGTCTCACCTTCATTATAAGGTAGGCACTGTGGCACCTACCCCAACTTACTTCCCAAGGCTTGGAGAAGATGAAATCAGTGGGATAGGCACTGTGAAATGGCTTCGTTATGCAAATCTAGGGAATGATTATGTATCTACTATGCGCTGGCTTGTTATGATGTGAGGGTCTAAGTCTTGTGTGACCTTATATTTCCTTTGCTGTGAGATTTCGGGGTGTCAGGCATATCAGACTCACAGCTGAAAGAAAGCACTGCCTCGCTCATCAAAAACCAGGCTGAGTGGTGTGTGTCACTGCCAATACAGGACCAGTAAAGCCACATAAAAATAAACACCGCAGAACAAGTCCCCCTTTCTATGAGAAGAAATCGGAATCTGGGAGTGCGAGCCCTCTCCTTAACCCCTCTTAAATCACTGAATCTTGATTATAACCGGGACACATAGAGGAGTAGATATTGTTGCCCGTAAAGAATGAGATGGCTCATCTATTTTAAAAAAAAAAATTTTTTTTACATTTATTTATTTTTGATAGACAGAGAGAGACAGATCATGAGCAGGGGAGGGGCAGAGAGAGAGGGACACACAGAATCGGAAACAGGCTCCAGGCTCTGAGCTGCGTTGGCAGGGCTTGAACCCACAAACTGTGAGATCATGGCCTGAGCCGAAGTCGGAGGCTCAACCACCTGAGCCACCCAGGCGCCCCAGAGATGGCTTATCTATTAAACACACTGGTGAGCACACTCTCAGAGAATTGGTTTTCCGCACCTCTGGGGATGGTCAATCTGAACAGCATTGAGATACCACCCGTATGTGGAAGCCCTAACTGAGAAAGCAGGAAATGCAGAAAAATTATACGGTGGTTGAGGTTTATTTTGTTATTGTTGCTTCCCCTTAAAACTGAGGACTGCTGTAAATTGGTGACAGTCAAGAGGTGCTTCAGGGGCACCTGGGTGGCTCAGTCAGTTGAGTCTGACTTCAGCTCAGATCATGATCTTGCAGTTCGTGAGTTTGAGCCCTGTGTCGAGCTCTGTGCTGACAGCTCGGAGCCTGGAGCCTGCTTCGGATTCTGTATCTCCCGCTCTCTCTCTCCGCCCCTCCCCCGCTCTCTGTCTCTGTCTCTCAAAAATAAACAAACATTAAAAAAAAAAGATTCTGTGTTTCTAGTGGAGACACTGTCCAATGAAGTAGAGACCTCAGAAACAGACCCTTGAATATGTGGAACTTTGATATTTGAAAGATCTGGCATGGAAGGTCAGTAGGGAAAAAAAGACTGTGTAATGAATTAACCTGGGGGAGAAAAAGAATATCCATATGGTGGGGGAAAAAAAAGTGAAATTAATTCTAAGTTTGTACCATACAGAAAAATAACTCTTGATAACTCAAGGACTTAAATGAGAAAAACAATATGTTTTTTTTTTTCCTTTTTAGGAGACAATATAGGTGAACATATTTCTTTTTTTTTAAGTTTATTTATTTATTTTGGGAGAGAGGTGGGGGAGGAGCAGAGAAGGAAAGAAACAAAATCTCAAGCAGGCCCCGCACTGCCAGCACAAACCGCAAGATCATGACCTGAGCCGAAATCAAGAGTCGGACGCTTAACCAACTGAGCCCTAGGTGAATCTATTTCTAATCTTGGGATAGGGGAGAAAGTTTTAAATATAAATGCCAACTATTAAACATTGATAAGTTTTATTAAAATGGAGAAATTCTGCTCATCAACAGACACCTTACAGGATGTGAAAGACAACTTACAAATTGGATTGGGAAAAGATATTTTCAACACATGAATTATCAGGATAATTATCAGGGGCAGATAAAGAAGTCCTAGATTTCAGTCAAAAAAACATCTCCACCCCCCACTTCCCAAAATGGCACAGCCATAAACAGGCAGTTTACAGAAGAGGCAATAACATAGAAAGATGTTCAGCTTGAGGGAAATGCCAATCAAGCCCACAGTGATGATTTTATACCCATTTAAGTAGCAAAAATTAAGAATTTCAACCTAAGTATTGGAGAGGCTACAAATCCACAGGATCTCCTATACTTCACCGGAGTGTAAATGTGTACAAACTCTTTAGAAAGCAGTTCGACATTATCTTAAACGTCAGCCAGACACCTACCCCATGACCCAGAAACTTCTAGATATATTTGTAAGACAAATTACTGAACATATAAACATACAAGGGATGTTTATAGCAGTGTTCTTCATAACGGTAAAATCTGGAAACAACCCAAATCTGCAATTATTAGAATATACCACGGTGTATTTATCCATTCCCTTGGTATATTCATATAATCAAACATTGTACAGCAGTGGAAACAACAGACTTCTGTGACATGTAACAGTGTGAATGCTGTGTTTGACCTCTGAGGAGCAATGCTTGTGGGAGAAAATGGGAGGAAGGCCGGGGCGGTCACAGACTGTGTTGGAAGTCTGATCCCTGAGAAGGAGGAGGAAAGGAGGGTTGGATGGAAGGGATGTAGACTGTACTAGGTCTGCAGACAATTTGGCAAGGTCACCTCGGTGTCCTTGAGCAAGCGTCAGCTGTCAGAGGAGCCCTGTGTCTCCCAGGACTGGGGCTGCCTCAGTGTCTCTACCACACTTTGTCACCAGCAGGGAGCAATGTCCCAGGGAGCAGCAGGAAGCGTGGTCTTGGCACAACTCAGCAACGTTCCCAATAGAGAGCGCAGAAGAGGGCCCTTGGTCAAGTATGCCCGCGTTCTCATGGCCACCGCAGATGTCTTAACAATATAATATTGAGGGGGGAGATAAACCCAAGAAGACTGCATTCAGGAGAATATCCTTTAATATAAAGAACAGTTAAAAAAGGAAAAACTACATGTTAAAAAAAAAAAAGCAGGGGAATGACACACACAGGAATGAGGATAGTGGATGGGAGCCACAGAAGGACAGGATGCCAGAGGAATATGGAAGCTACTGTAACATAAGCCATTGCCAGTAGTTTTGTTCTCATGTTGATGGGGTAGGGGAGCGCCTGCATTTTACTTCTATTATTTAAGAAAAACAAGTCAGTAAATATACACATGAAAACACACATATGAACAAAGAGGGCCATGCATGGATCAAAAATGAAGAGTGTTTCATGGGAAAGGGATTATCATTAATCTAATTCTGTGACTCTAAGTCCAAAAATATTGCCTCTTTTCTCTCCTCTGCTCTGATGTGTTTCTTATAATTGTTAGTGATTGGGCTCTTGGTGGATGAGACACTGCCTGTGTATCACAGATTAAATGATATGTTTGTAAGGACCTCCCCAATATGGTCCCCAATATGGCAATCTGGAAGTTGGATGTCCCAATTTGGGATCTCTTCGATGGTGTGTTCAAAGTCCAGGTGCTCTAATAGGAGCAGAGAAAACAGTTAAATGGTAATAGCATTGCTGTACATGGGCTTTCTCCAAGGATTAGTTGGTGATCTTCTCAAACCAAGGCCTGGCATTCAGAATTCTAGGAGTAAAGACCTAGCCTCTAGGACATGAAGTCCAAGGAAGCAGGGAGACAGCAAAAGAGAATAGGCCACAGGGTTATCAAGAGGGACACAAACTGAAGTCAGACTCCCTAGGTCTGAATCCCAGTTCTGTCACATTCTCAGTTTGTCATCTAATCTCTATGTGCCTTGATTTCCACATTTCTAGAGTAGGGATAATAGTACTTTGTCTGTAGTGTGGTTATAAAAATTAAATGACTCATTGTACCTAAGATGCTTGAAACAGAGCCTGGGAAATTGTACACGTCAGAATGAGCTAGGTTATGGTAGTGTCTTGCTAGTGTCTTAAGAAAAAAGTTGTATTCTCCATGCATAGAAGGCCAAATAGCACACGGCGAGCAACTCTGTGCACAAACTTTGGAATGGAGCATCTCTGAGCCCCTGCACACAGATCCACAAAGCCAGGGGGAGAACACATAAGGTACTCTATACGGCTTTCTTTACCCAACATCAAGAACTGTCCTTTGAACCCCCTGCGGTTTCTCCTTCTCAGGTGAGGGTTCTATTCTAGATCTCCCCATTGCAAGATCAAGGTAGACAGAGCTTCCATTATTAGAATTGTCGATTGCTCTGGCAAGGGACAGAGACACTATGTGCAATGGTCTCAAAATTTCTTCTCAGACGTGTCATATGTTTCAGCAGCTGAAGTGGGTGACTGCTTCAAGTGGGCAAAGAACTATGCGCCTACCACAGTCCTGCAGGGAGGAGAAGCAAAATGTCTATGAACAGTCTAATGGACTGTGACATATCTAATTAGTTATTATACTTCTGGAAGATCTGCAGAGCCGAAATACGTTAATAGGATACCCAGGAGGAACCAGAAAGGCAGTTCAGCCTTTGCACATGTCCCTCCTCTACCAGCCTGCCGTGTCTCTAGGGACAAGGTCTTTTTAATGCTCGTATCACCAACACCTAGAAGCACCTGGTCGGTCCTTGATAAATAACAGAGACATATGCTAAGGACCAACTGACCAAAGAATGAAGAGTGACTTCTGGAGAGTGCTCCTAAAGTGACCTTTCCTGGGCCAAGTCCCAGATTGCTAGCGGAGGCCCCCATATGGGTTTTCTAGGCACCCTCAACCGTGTACATTCTGACATCAGAGGCCTCGAAGAAAGAGTCCCCTGGGTAACCATTTCTGCTCTATGGATCAATTGCTTCATGCTCTTTGCCACCACTATTAACACAGCCAAGTGAAAGGTCTCCTGTAGTAGAACAGAGTGTGTTCGAAGGAGACAGGAATAAGCGGCCTTTAGGTCAACAAGCAAATTCACAAGATCATCAATGGCATGTACATGACACAGGGCTCCAGTCCACTTCATCATGAGACATGTGGCCACTGTGAGTGGAGCCAGTGGACTACTTCAAAGCCTGCAAGGTTCTTCTACTGACTTTGAATTAACCACTCAGGAACCAACAGATACCATTTCTTCACATTTAGCAAACACTGCATGTATAATGGTGACTGACTAATAACATGGTCCCTGTTTTCATGGAGCTTTCCGACCAGTGCAGGGGTTTAGAGGAGAGGACGGTCATCAAACAAATAAACACATAAATGAGTCTATAATTAAAACTGATACATGTACTTTGAAGGAAAAGGTCATCATTTTATGAAAACACGTAACAATAGGACCCCATCTAAGGAGGGGGAATGAAAAATAGGAGGAGGGAAGGGGCCGGCAGCATATTCAGAGGGGATTTTCTAAAAATAAAGTTGGAGTTGATATCTAAAAAGTAACTGGGGATTGAACAAATCAAATTTAGGGGTAAAAAGTGGTTTGGTTTAGACAAAGAGTAATATAAGGGAAAAGGGTCTGGAGTAGAAGGGTGTATGGTTAAGTTTTTAAAACTAAAATAACAATAATAATAATAATAATAAAGATTGGGCCAGAATGTGGAGGTAGAGGGGGGAGTGGTACAGACAAAGCTGTGCCGTAGGTTATATTAAGAATTTGGTCTTTATCTCAACAGTAACAAAAAAAGCCTTTGACAAAAGACCCTTTGGGCGAATCTTGGGATGGGGGACCGAGGAGAAGAGCTTCCATGAAAAAGCAGCAGTGACCTTCAGTAACCTAACTCTGGAGTTAGGGTTCCCTGCTGTCTCCTGCTAATGGGAAGGAGGGACAGTGGAGACCACCATTTGCTAGCGAGGTCCTCTGAACACAAATCGTTCAAGGTGTCTTTTTCAAAAAGCATTGTGTTCAAATAAATTTTTGAAGTAGTTCTATATGACCTAGCATCCCTGGAGAGTCATAAAACACAGGAACTATATACACGGTCAAGTCCTACAGGAAAGATCAACATTGCTCAGCCCAATATTTCTAAAACTTACTGATCATGGAGGCCTTGTATTTTCAAATGAATCTTAGTTCCAACCTGTGGGGCTAATATTCAGTGAAATACACTTTCAGGCTGGTGTAGACAGTTTGGGTTTATGCATGATCATAAATACCAGTTTAAAAAATAAGGAGCCCTCCCTTATTTGTGGGGCATATGTTCCAAGATCCTTAGTGGATGCTTGAAACTGTGCATAGTACCAAACCCCTATATGTACTATGTCTTTTCCTAGACATACATAGCTAGGATAAAAGTTATACTGAGGTGCATAAGAGTAACAATAACTAATAAAACAGAACAATTTAAATATATGATAATAGAAGGCATATGAATGTGGTTTTTCTCAATCTCTCTCAAAATATCTTCTTGTACTGTACTCACTCTTCCTGTGATGATGTGAGGTGAATGATGCAGGCATTGTGATGTAACGTTAGGCTACTACTGACATATATCAGAAGGAGGATCATCTGTTTCTAGAGCACAATTCACTGCAGATAACAAACTGTGGAAAGCAAAACCACAGAGAAAGGTCAACTACTATAAAAAGAAAATCTTTATAAACATGAATTTTTAAAATGTGGATAGTAACAAGTAACCAGCCAGAAAAAAAGCATAACACAACTGTTGGAACCCCACAGTTGAGAACCCCTGGGCAGGAGCCCAATAGGAAGAATGATGTCTGGCCAAGGAATGGCTTGGCAATCCCAGGGAACCTATTGATTGCTTTATTGATTCCAGACTGTTCTCAGACAAGTGAGTCAGGAGAAATCAACCAAAGTGCTCTGCAAAATTCTGTAAGTGTAAATCTTCAAGAGCATGGTCATTGACAGTCAACCTCATGGCGGTCTTGATCCATGAGTTGGGGATGTGACTGCACACGACTATTTAGGCTAGACCCTCTTTCGGCATTACGAAGTCTGTGAGGAAAATTAAGTCAAGATTCCTCACAGAAGAAGGGCCAGAGCTTGTAGTTCAAGGAAGAGAGAATCAAGGATTGCATGGTGGACACGTGATGGGGGTGCAGAGAACCAGAACAGAGGGCAAGCCTTGCAGGCCTTGGATTGAATCACAACAAGAGGAAATGAGCACAACATGAGGAAAAGAGTGTCCTGGGATGGAGGGAGGAGGATGTGGAAGCACCAGGCTTATCAACTGTTGGGTGTTGGAAAGTGAAGGCTCGAGGAGAACTTAAGAGACCCTCTAGTCTTAGTTGCTTGTTTTATGGATAGAACCCTCCAACTTCCCCCAAAGCACACAGCTAGAGAGCATTTGAGCCCAGGCTATATAATGCCAGGCCCATCTATGTCAGCCAAGTTGTAAGAACGGTGGCAGTGTTGGTTGTGTAGTATTAATCATTTAAATAAAAACCAAAATTACTCTCTCTGGAGCCTAAATTAATATAAAGCTTTTTTTTTTTTTTTACTCTTTAAGAGACAAGAAGAAAGGCTATCATTTTTAGATATGCATAAATCTGGGAAGAGAAAATACGCAGTTCCTAAAATGAGACAGAATTTTTTTCCTTTTTCCCATTCATTTAGAAATAATTTATATTCACTTTTTTGGGTTCCAAGCAAGATCAAATAAGCACAGTCAACCTCGCCTCTCCTATTAACTACAACTAAAAACCCTGGACAAAACCACATACTTTAACTTTCAGAAGGCTCTGACAGGTGGATGAGAGCAGGCAGAGTGAGCAAGGATCACTGGACTCAAGAAAAGGACACGGTAGTGATTTCTGAGGCGGTTGTTTTGAGGTTTGTTTTCTGTGGGGGACGGGTCCTCTTTTTGCCTCTTATATATCCTGACCTGGATGTCAAAACAGCCTGAAACCCAAAACTGCCAATGGATGCAGACGGGACGGGGTGGAGGGGACGGGGGGAGGGGGGGAGGAAGCCCCAGCGAAAGCCAGAGTATCTGGAAAGGGAGAAGCGGGCAGGACCAAACCCTACTCCAGGCAAACACCAGCAAACACTGGTTACCTGTCGCTCCCTTCCCACTGGTAGCTGAATGGTCACTGGGGGGGCAGAGTCCTGTTAACCCTCCCCACCCTAGACCAGCCAAGTCCTAGCAAAGAGGCAGAACTCCTTCTTACCACCACAGCTGACCCCATGGGCAAGCTACAGCCCCAGCTTTCCAACCAGAACACAAGGAAGGGCAAACCCTGGGAGATGGGGGGTGCAGAGTGGGGCCGGGGGTCATTAGGAAGCAGCTAGATAGAGAAAGGCCTCCATTAAAGCTGCATGTAAAGTTCCTGGCTCATGCTTGAACTGAGCATGTGTAAACCAGCCGAGAATCAGCCCAGTGAAGACTCTGAACACTGAACTGGAGGGCAGACCATGCCACTCAGAGTCCCAGCTGAGTACTAGAGAGGCTGGGTGGGTCAGAATAGCGCTTGTAAATGCTTTCAAAATGAAACGGATGTTGGAATCACAGACCACGGAAAGTAGACCAGGTTGTCGCATATGAACCTAACCTGGGCGCCTGCCTGGTTAAAAACAAAAAGGATAAACTTTTTAGATTTAAATAGGACTCAGAGTTTCATGACATAATATTCAAAATATCTATGATGCAAAATGACTTCATATACAGAACAGGGAGACATAGATAACTCTCAAGGGAAAGGCAGTCAACACAAGCGGACATTGAGAAGACATATTGGAATTGTTAGACAAAGGTCCTGAAATAGTTATTGTAAATCATGCTTCAAGAAGTAAAGGTAAATATTTTTTATATAAATGGAAAGATAGAAGTTTGCAGTAAGATCAAAAGCTATCACAAGGAACTAACCGGAAGTTTTAGAACTGAAAAATCCACCGGCAAGACTGAACAGCAGAATGGAAAAGAACTCTACCTCATAGAATACACAAATCTTAACTCAAAATGGATCACAGAACTGAATCTAGAATTTGTTTTAATTTTAAACACATGAGTTAAATTAAAACTAAACATAAAGTTAATTTGAAGTCATGGAAGAAAACCTGGAAAAACACTTTGACTTTGGGTTAGACAAGAGTTCTTAGAAACAAGAAATAAGGATCATCCATCAAGAAAACATGGTTAAACTTGGCTTCATAGAATAGAGAAGTCTTACTCTGCAAAGGAGATTGCTGACATCCTACAAAATGACAGGTCCTAAGCTGGAAGACAGTATTTGCGACCACCTATAAGACAAAGGATTTGTATCCAGGGAATATAAAGAACCCAAGATTCAATGACCAGAGACAAAGAACATAGTTTAAAGTGGGCCAAAAATTGACATACACTTCACAAAAGAAGATATATGGATAGCAAATAAGGTGCTTCAGATTAATAAGATTAATAACATGCATGAAAAGACGCTTCAATAAAATTTATTAGTGACACGCTGATTAAATGGCAATTCTAAGCGTCAGTGAGGATGCAAATCAACAGGAACTCCCACACAGTGCTGGTGGTAGAATGTAAAATAGTACAGCCACTTTGGAAAATGGCTTGGGAGTTTCTCATCAAGTTAAATACGTATTTACCATATGACCCAGCAATCCCACTTGCAGACAGTTAACTTAGAGCCATGAAAACTTACGTTCACCCCCCCTCCCAAAAAAAAACCTGTACACAAATGATGAACAGAGGCATTACTCAGAATCACCAAAAGACCAGAAACAAGAGTTTCAGTGGGTGGCTGGATAAACACACCCTAATCCATCCACACCAGAGGATACGAGTCCGCAGTAAAAATGAATGAACTATGAACACACACAATAACAGAAGTGAACTCAAATGTATTATGCTAAGTGAAAGGTCACAGTATCAAAAGGCATTTATAGGACATGCTGAAAAAGACAGTGTTGGAACAGAGAATGGATCTGTGGTTTCCAGGGCTTGTAAGTGGAAAGAGGGTCTAACTAAAAAGAGGTAGCAGGAGGGACTGCTTTGGAATATTCCACTTGTTCTCCATCCCAGCTGCAATGCTGGTAGTAAAAATCCATGCAGTGTAAAAATTTACACACAGTACATCAAAATGTGAATTCTACTCTGTAATTTTTTTTAAGTTTTTACTCATTTATTTATTTTGGGAGAAAGAGAGGGAGGGAGAAGAGGGGGAGAGAGAGAGAGAGAGACAGAGAGAGAGAGAGAGAGAGAGAGAGAGAGAGAGAGAGCACAAGTGGGAGAGAACAGACAGAAAGGGAGAAAGAATCCCAAGCAGGCTCTGTACTGTCAGGGCAGAGCCGGACGCAGGACTCGAACTCACGAACTTTGAAATCATGACCTGAGCTGAAATCAAGAGTTGGATGCTTAACCAACTGAGCCACCTAGGTGTCCCTACTCTGTGATTTTTAATATAAAACTTTATGGAGTTCCTACTATATACCATAAGCTCTAACAACAGAAGGGCGATTTGGTCTTTGAAATTGCATAATGTGAAAATGTAACTTTTGAGATTTCCTTGAGTCTGGTTTTCATCCCCAAATTGCCTTGAATTCTAATCAATTTAATCTATCCTAGGGCTTTCTGCGTCTGCAGGCCTGCCTCAGACTAGGGGAAAGAATGGCGTGACTCGTGATATTAATGGAAGTCAGAAGTAGGTAAGGACTTAGAGAAATGGTGTTTGATTGGAAATTTTCAGAATTTCTTTCACTCGTGGCTGGTGCTGACAAGTAACTTGAAACCACGAGCAGATGCTGTGACGGGAACAGCTGGGGTCCAAGCACCATCTTGCCCAGAGCAATAGAGGCAGAGTTTCAGCTAATCCTGTGGTCGCTTAACCCGCCCTGCATGCAGTTCCAGCTGGCCTTTTATTTGGGGTGGGAATGGGACTTTATATTCAAATGTGTTCTGTAAATATGATAAAGGTTCTTCGTGTCTGCGATGACCCAAAGGGGGAAAATGGGTGGCACTGGACAGCTGTAAGAGACGAAGACCATGGATGTAAAACACTGAGTGATAACTTCATTGTTGAATGTAATACCCCAATACGCATTTCTGTCTCTCAAAGGTGCCCAGACTCCAGGCAGAGTTCTTTGAAGCCATGGCGTTTATTACATGGAAATCCAGGCGGTTCTAGGCTGTAAACAGAGTAAGTTTTGCTTTCACTTAAAGTGAGACCGACTGACTCACGGGGGAAACTCCGCTTGGAAAGTACAGGTGTGCTCCCCCGAACACAGCACGGACGGCCCCTCCCTGCCACAATTAGAGGGAGCAAAATCCCAGCTGACCTCGGAGATGAACACTGCTGTGATTATTTTCATTTCAAAAAGGATCCACTTAAAATATTTACTCTGGTAGCTCCTTCAAGTGTGGACCACCTCTGGGGGCATTTAGATTTTCCATAAATCATTAAGCACCGGGCTGAGGGCATACAGTGAGGGGGAGTTCAGAATCCTTGCCAATTGAAGATCAATAGAAGCGCAGGGGCCATCACGCCTGCGACATTGCTGTGAGTTGATGGGAGGTTCGGGGCTATGCTTTACACCCAGTGCTTTAGGGAGTGTGTCCGTGGAATGAAGGGAACAGTCTCAGTGACGTAGAGGCGGGAAGCCGTCCCTCCTCAAGTGGGTTGCTGGGTGGCATGAGAAAATCAGGAACGTCCTGTCACCTCTGCCCGTGTGTCCTCTCTCCACTCAAAGGGCCTGTGACTGGAGGTGACAGGTATCGGCGAAGCTCAATGCATTGTGCCTCTGGGCCTCACTCGCTCATTATAGAAGGCGGCAATTTCATTTCGGATCGGCAGTGTAAAACCTGTTGTCATATTTTATGTGAGGATGGTAACTCTGCTATGAAATTATACCCTGAGAATACCCCAGAGCCGGCTCAGTACATATAAATAGCCATTTATCAGATGCAACCCGTAATCTTCCCGCTGCTGTGACCCATTCTGTAATTTTCCCTCAGCTGACAAGCTACAAATGAAGAGTGTACTTAGATTTCAGTTATGAGGTTTAAAATATGGATGTGGATATAAAAAGCCAAGCCCTTCAAAAAGAAACCAGGGGATTTTCCCATTAAATTCTAAGGGCCTTCATCCATCTGCTTTCTAATCATACAAGAATCCCGTGATCCCCTTGCTGACCCCCCACACAATCTCTCCCCCTCTGATTCTGTCACCTCCCCCCCTCCTAACTGGCCCATCACCCACTTACATGCCCATTCTCTCACACCCATCAGCACACACGCTTTCGTCACACGTGCTCGCAGAACGTCTCTGCTAAGCTGTGAACCTCTTCGTCTTTGTGGACACATTGATGTAAGCTTTATGCACAAAGTTGTTTTTATCCACAAAAATCAACATTCACACAGTATTACTGGGTGCCAACCACTGTGTCCCAGATACCTCACAATCTGGTCTTATTGTGTACACTGAGGAAACAGAGGTTCAGAACAAACTGTGTCTAAGATGACACAGAATTACACTGGACCCAGAATCTGAACCCAGGCGTAGCAGACCCTGTACTAGCGTCCGTGCCTGGGGTAACTACCACAAACTCAGTGGCTAACTAGTAGAAATGTGGTCTCTCACAGCTCTGAAGGACAGAAGTCTGAAATCAAGATGTCAGCAGGTCACACTCCTCGGGCCTATAGGAGGGAGTCCATCCTTTGCCTGTTCAGTTTCTGGTGGCTCCCATGTTCCTTGACTCTGCTCCATCTTCACATCACCTTCCCTGTGTGTGCCTCGCAAAACTCCCTCTACCTCGCTCTTAACAAGCTTACATGTGACTGCACTGAAGGCCCATGCAGATGTACCAGGATAAGCTCTTTAACTTAATCAAGAGCCATAACTTAAGCACAGCTTTCGCCATTTAGAAGAACACTTGACAGACTCCGGAAATTTTACGTGGATATCTTGGGGAGGGGTTGTGCTAATTGTGAGCGACCACAGACTCCAAAGCTGTCAAAACCCCATCTCTGTGGTCCCCATCACTAATGCATGAGAAGTCCTTGAGCTAGAGGTAAGGGTTGCCTCACCTACAAGTAGCCAGATCCAGTTACTTGAACTTTCCAGGGATCTGAAATTCCCAAACTCCTTTGGACTCAAACATCAAGACAGGAACAAAACAAGATACCTGGGAAGCGTGAGTGATGAGGCATTACTAGCCACAATCACCTTAACTGAAATCAGTTTATCGGATTAACCCTAGTCACTCACAGCCCTGCAAAAATGAGACACCAATCAGGTCAAGTCTGATGGCCTAATCAGAAGGATGGTAACACTTCCTTCAGGCACATTATGCTGACAGGGACAATGGCTTTGAAATGTACTTTAAGCCATGTGTGTTTTGTTTTGTTTTGTTTTGTTTTGTTTTGAGGCCTATCTGATGGACACCAGACTATCTGGAGGGGGAAAAATGCAGTATTTGATTAACTGTAAGTTTTATCTACAAAACTTTTATATGCTTGATTATTCACAGAACTTAACTATCTGGCCATCTCCTTTTAGGTTTAAATTGTTTGTCAGATTGGCATTTATTGATCCATTTGTTTGTTATTTCCATGTCCGTGAGACATGAGAACTCTCCAAAAATATTTTATTTTTCTTCTGGAAAAGACCTTTGTGTAACCTTTTTAAAAATGCTCATTTTTCAAAGAATTTTATGTCAACATTAAAGAACAACTTTGGAAGGATAAAAAAAAAAAATCACCCCTAATCCCACCAACCTAGCAAACAAGAGTTTTCAGGAGGAGAATGTTCGAACATTGAACATCACTATGCTCCTCTAGCAACAGCTTGAGACTATATGTAAAAGAGAAACAGGAAAATATTTGCTTTTCAGTTTTGAGGCAAAGAACTACTTCAAGAACTGATTAAAACACTTAGGTACCCTGGCAACAGTCTTATGAATAAGTAGGTCTTCATCATGTCCTGGCACCAGAAAATGCTAACAGATGTGCTCAAATAAGTGGGCAATCACCTGGTAAAATCCCAGGTACTGTAAATCCTCACTGTGATGCGCTGGAACTTTGTGCTAGAACTTTGCCATGGAAATCAGATGGAGTCCTGGGGACGCTGGGATTTTCCAGGGCAAAATGCTCTCTTGGTGTCTCACCAACACCCAAGCCACCTCTTTTGAGCCCAAGGAATGCACTCTTAAGTTTAGGATTACCGGGAAATGCTAGAGAAACATTTATTTTCTTGAGGGAAAACACTAACGTGAGGCTCTCTGGGGAGTCTGAAGGGGCACCAAGGGATGAATCTAGCCTGGGTTTTCCAAGATTGCCTCAACACAGCCCGGGGTGGCCTGCATTTCCCTTTTTGTCCTGAAGAATGTGTGGGTGCACATTATTGGTTGCTTGGCTAAAATCATAATAAAAAGGAAGAACCCAGGAGATTATGCCAGCTTGCCTTGTGTGAGCTCCGGTTTTGTCACAAATTAGCTGTGTGACCTCTGAAAAATTAAGTGACCTCCCACCCGTGCCTTTGTTTCTTCATCTGGAAAATGGGCATAATGGTAGTACTTGCTGCCTAGGATTATTTGAGGCCTGAATGAGTGAACTCCTTAAACCTGGCCCATGGTGTGCGCTCTGTAAACATCAGTGACTGTTAGTGTAACACCTGTCCTTGGAAAATCATGCTGAGTCTAGGGACTTTTACCCCTTTATTCCCCCAAGTAGTCACAAGCTGTCTGCTAATTAGGACAGTCCATGATTTTTCCAGGGATTAGCATCAAGCCCACTGGGTGTTGTTTCTGAAATATATACCCCACTTCTAGGAGAGAGCACCACATTCTTCCTTCTTAAGCCAGCACGGGTCCTCATGCCGTACTCGCTTCAGGTTTTACCTAAGGGTTCACAGGCACACCTGCACATCTTTCATCCAGCCAGCAGATGTGAGTCCAGTCAAAGTGAGTAAGGTGGGCTCTTACTGTTTATTCAACCCGTTAAGTGTTCAAATCCTGTCCTAGCCAGTATCACACTCTCCATTATCATTTGAAGATCATTTTCCTTGATAGGAAAGATTGAAGACACACATGAAATGAATTGTTCGGCCTGCTTTGTGCTGCTGGTAACACCAAAACTGAGCTGTGGACGTAAGCTTCCTTGTCCTTCCTCCAACTCCAAAGAGAACTAAAACGTCTTTTCAATTATTAGTAGGCTTCCAAGGCTCCCCTAATTCTGTCCTTTACATACAGGAAAAAGGACCCATTCTTTGGGTTTGCTCCTGGCTGGGTAGGTGTTCATTCACCCAGCACGGGGCTCTTAAAAACCCAAACTCATCACAGAGCCCCCTCGGTGATCACAGTGACCTGTCTGCTTGGGTGACCCCCCCCCCATCCTGTTGGTGGCACTGTAGGACGGAGACTCAGAACTGAAGCCACCTTCCTTTTTTTAAATTCAGACTACGGTATCACAGTTACTTTTAGTTCAAACTTTCTGAATTCTGTTTTCTTAAAATCCAGGGTACCTGTCAGAACAACAAACTTTTTCTTTCTACCCTCTCATATCAAGTCCCTTGGAGGTGAGGCCGCTGTCAACTTCACTTCTTTCCTTGCAGTTTGTCATTGTGGGTCAGGAGAGAGCAGAAAGTAACTGTTTCTTTCAGTGCGTCTTCCACCTTCTGAGAGATTCACTAGCGAGGGAATCAAGAATTTATTAGATGTTGTAGTGTTTTGTTTTGTTTTGGGAGGAAGACAGAATGAGACTTTTATTGTTTTCAGTAAGCTTTTCATTGGGTTATAACACAGGTATAGAATACACCTTAAATCCTAAGTGTACAGCCCGACGGATTTTCACAAAGCGAACACACCCCTGCAGTCACCTAATCGCGAAACCGATCAGCTCTGCCGAAACTTCCCTCTTCTTCATGAATGACTTTTAATGGAGTTATAATCTGTGCTGAAGAGGATCATTACCCTAACAGGAGCGAACACTTGTGGAGAACTTGAACTACGTGTCAGACACCTTGCCAAACAATGTATAGGCGTCACCCCTTTTAATCCTCACAGCAGCTCTATGAGATGGGTCTTATTATTTTCCCCATTGTAAGGCTAAGAAACCGAAGCCTGGAGAGGCAAGATCACCAGACTATAAGGAATGGGGTAGGGATTCGAATCCGGATCTAGCTAATTCTAGAGACGGCACTCTTCCCACGCCAGGAGCCACGCAGTTCCCAGCTTCTACCCAGGCCCTGGCCAGCGAGGCTACAGACCAGGGTGTTTCAAACCTTGGCACTACTGATATTTGGGGCCAGATAACTGTGTCATGGGGGGGTGTCCTGTGCATTATAGGATGTCTAGAAGCATCCCTGGCTTCTACCCACAGGATGCCGGAACCACAATGTCCTCTGCCGCAGTGATAATCAAAAATGTCTCGCCAAGTTGCCAAATGTTCTCCGGAGAGTCGAACTGCCCCGAGTCGAGAAGCACTCTGCAGATAATCCCATACTTCCATGCTTCCCTTCTCTCTCCTCGCTGGTTTGCTCTTTGCTAGGAGTCCATCTGAAATAAATTCCTGTTAACACAGGTGTGCACCTTCCTGGTCGAGAGCGCGATGCTAACCTCCACGGATCCACCCGTTTCTTTGGAACTGTGGCCTCACTGCCTGGGTTGCATTTTAAGAATCTGAATTGAGGACTGCTTCATTTTATTGTACAAATCCGTTCTTCCCACTCAGTCTTCTGAAGCCACAACTACCACTGCTCCTGCCACAACTGTCATGGCTACTAGGTTTCTTCCTTTTGACTTTTCCATAGAAACTCAGTGGGCAATCTTCCCCTCCACTCCCCTCACACCCTCATCCTCCATATATATAACGATCTGTCAGAGTCAGGGAAGGAAAAGCTGGCATCTTCAAAAAGGGCAAGGTGAGAAGCAGTTATTAGATATCACTTACGAAGGAGAGAGCACGATTTGGGGAAACCGAGGCAAGACACTGCAGCACTCTGGGTGTGGCAACCATAGGGAGGCGATACCATTTCTGGGCTGAAGGGCAAGAGGAAGATGTGGTTACTTGAACCCAGAGACAGTGCCTCTATGGTGGCTCTCATTGGTTCAAGCGAAGCAGGAATCTGACCATCAGTGCATCACTGCAGGCTTTATGGTCAGATTCCCTGGCGCCGAGCGGCGGGGACTGGGGCAGAGAGCTGATCTGGGTGGGCCAGTGGAACATGTACGTCATGGCGTCTTTACAGTTTCATCTGAGTGTGTTTCTCTGCTCCCTTCGCGACATTTCCTTTCAAAGTTCTCTTTATCAGATCGCAGGGCTTCTTGCCAAACGTGTTACCCTGGTTTTTGAAATCAACCGGAGGAAGAAAGGAGAAAACCTGATTTACCTTATGGGATCTTGGGTGGGTTTCTCTATCAGCTTCAGGAAGAAGTAACACTCCTTCTAGCCCTTTCTTTGCCTGATGTCCAGATCAGGATTTCTCAAACCTGTCAGTGTCCGGGCTTTCTCTTGATTAATCTCAAGGACATAGAATGCTGCTTTACCCTCACACCTGGATTCATCCTGAAGCTCTTCAGGGCTGGGGGAAAGAGAGTTCCAAGATGGAAAGTTTCTGGGGGGGTTCCCCTCTCTTTTCCTCTGAGCCATACACCTGCTTGACACCCCTCAAGAACTACAAACACAAATGTAAATAAAAGTGATAAAGCAATTATGACAATCTTTAACATGTGACTTTTAAAAGTTTTTCAAAGTGCTTTTGGAGCACCTGGATGGCTCAGACAGTTAAGCAACCGACTCTGGTTTAGGTCATGATCTCACAGTTCGTGGGTTCGGGCCTGCGTCGGGCTCTGGGCTGACAGCTGGGAGCCTGGAGCCTGCTTCAGATTCTGTGTCTCCCTCTCTTTCTGCTCCTCCCCCCCCCACTCATGCTCGCTCTCTCTCTCTCTCTCTCTCTCTCTCTCAAAAACAAACATTAAAAAAAATAAATGAATGAATTTCAAAGTGCTTTCAACATTTCCTTAATGTTCCTTATATGACATATATAAGGCAAGTCTTAGTTTTTATATTCCAGAGGAGACAACTCATGCTGACATTTGATTTATTCTTACCCTTTGACTTTCTCAGTCTTACATTTATTATCAGGTTAACATCTTTACATTCTGCTTTCAATGTCAACATTGATTTCCTGATCTGGATAACTATGGGACGGTTATGTCCTTGTTCTTAGGAAATACACCCTGAATGCTTAGGAATAAAGGAATGCAGTCTGCTACTCATTCTCAAGTGGTTAAAAAAGGAAGGATTATGTGCGTGCATGTGTATATATATTCATCTATACTTATGTATATTTCTAGATCTAGATCCACCCATTTATCTAGCTATTGATAGCTATCCATCTAGAGAGTGCAAATAAAATGTCGTTGGTTACCTTTAGAAGTAGATAAGGCCCTACCCTATTATCAACCCTATCTGAAAACTGGGAAATAAAAAGAAATACTAAAAAAAATTACACTTGTCATGTATTAGTGGTGAAGTGGTCCCTTGCTAAGTACATGTTTTAGAAGGGGCTCTCCAGATATTCGGTCACACATCACAATCAGTAAAAAGTTGTTTGAACACACTCCCCCAGCATATGCTTATTGGTTTATTTATAAATTACAAGAAGTACTAATGTACTGATAGGGAATACACAAATAATAAATCATATTTTAAAAATATATATACTTTCCCTTATCAATAATATGAAAGCCCTTTTTAACATCACTAAAGTGAATGTTAACAAATGATATGTAGAGAGAGCAATGGTATTGAATAAGCTTATTTTTTAAAATCTTGGCTGAACCCCTCATAATTCAGCAGTTTGAAGTTCTGGTTCTAAGCTTAGCCTATCCTGACTTTTGGTTTTAAAGACTGCCATAGTGAAAAAGAGATCTTACAACATGTGTAGACCCAAATGAAGGATGTGTATCATTGCCTGAACGTGTGGTTTTCATTCAAGTTTTTGGAAATGGAAAATTTCCATTTTTCCCCTGCTATGAACCACCTTCTTCTTGCAAACTAATCAGAAGGTATTGCATTAAAAAAATTTTTTTTTTTAGAGAGAGAGAGAGCATGCATGTGCTCATCTGCACAAGAGTGGAGGAGGGGCAAAGGGAGAGGGAGAGAGAATCTCAAGCAGGCTCCTCACTTGGATCCACACCCTGGGATCATGACCTGAGCCAAAATCAAGAGCTGGTCACTCAAGTGATTGAGCCACCCAGGCACCCCAGAAGGCACTGCATTTTAATATTTACATTTAATTTAATATTTAATATTTACCCGGGCTTAAAAGTTATTGAAAGCTTTTGTTTTGGAAACATTTTAATTTTAATTAGTTTCTAAATTGTTTTTAAAGGTAAGAGGTATGAGTTTTCTTTATAGATGAAACACATTTTTTTCTAGTAACAAAATCACATTTCCATCCTTCAAAATGATTTCTCAAAAGCACCACTTTTGAAACATTGCTACTTGCTCACTTTTTGTTACTCTGATGGAGCAGGTTAAGGGTGCTTATTTATTTATTTGTTTGTTTTTGAAAACATAAACTCGGTTACAAACTCCTTTTTGTCATTTGTTGTCACAGAAAGGTCAGTATATTTGAAGCACTTCCTTTTTATAAAAGAGAAGTGTTAAATTCCCTTAAATTTCCTTTCTAGGTTCACAGTTCGTCAGTGAATTTGCATGAGTTCACCAGAAAATTCCCATGGGGTATAAAAGATTTTCATGGCCACTCCTCATCTCACAAAAAACGTGCACTAAAGATGCTCCGATGGCTGAAAGGTCTTGCTTTAAGGAAATCAGCCACACCAGTGACACCCTCTTCACACTGAGACTGCCCTGCACCGCAGTTCACTGAGAGCAAAATTACCCACGTGGCTTCCACTGCCAACCTGTCCGTGCAGCCGGGCGGACAGGTGGCTGGTAACCACAAGACCCTGGTGCAGCGAGGTCATCGTTGGCACTCTGAGCATTAAAGAATATTAATTCTTTAATTAAATTCTTTAAATTAAAGAAAGAATTTATTTCATTTTAGCTAAAATTTAGAACTGGTTGCAATCTTTTCTTCCCGTAACCCAAATGATTAACTTGCACTTCCCTGGAGGTACACACACGCCTCGTTAGGGACCACTGACTTAACGAATATATTCCCTGCATCTGCTCTTCCTTTCATTACGGTCCCCACCAGAGTGCAGGATCAGGTCCCCCACCATGCAGGTTTTCCATTGCTGAGTCTGAGCTGCTCGCGGCTGCCCATTCCCTAACGTCTTCTGGCCACTTCAGTTCTTTCCCTCTCTGGATCTCAAGACGACAAATCTACCAGAAAAGTAAAAACGTCATTTTATTTTCAAAATCTGACATTACGTAAGATATAGGTGTCAATATTGCTATAATGTGAGGTACTGAAACAACCCAATGCCCCTATGGAGGAGAGTGAGCCCTACGCGGGGCTCGATCCCACAGCCCGTGAGATCAGGACCTGAGCTGAAATCAGGAGTCAGACGCTTAACTGACTGAGCCTCCCAGTGCCCCTAAAGATTTTATTTTTAAGTGATCTCTACACCCAGCAAGGGGCTCAAACTTACAACCCTGAGATCAAAGCTGCACGCTCTACCGACTGAGCCAGCCAGGTGCCCCTAGAATTTCCATTATTTCTAATTTCTATGTCCAATATTCTCACAAATGTTTTATCCAAAAAGAGAAATCAAGCCTTACAGACAATAAGATGTGGATTGATACTAGTTCCTTCAGGTGGGTTTATGTCGCATAGTCATATGTCACGTATGGTATGAAAGGATCCTCAGGGCAAAGTGGGAGTTGTCAAACTTACAGGGGTTGACAGTGGAGACCTCTGCCATTTAATCACTTTCAATGCACCGTGATGTACTGCCGTTTGAATGTCCTTGGTTAAGAGGATTTGCAATTATATTATCTAGCTTTAAGAAAATTGACCCTCACAAAGACACAAATGGCTTTAAAATAATTCATTTAAAGATGCCATAAATTAAACATCATACTAATAATGCAGGCACCAACACACAAGAAAATGGCAGCTGTCACGCTCTCCATTGCAGACGTGAATGCTTCATCAGACATTTCAATAAACACCATGTCGATCTAAGCAGGTCCATCAAGAACTTATCTAAAAATACTGGTGAGGATGTGGAGAAATGGGCTCCCTCCTACACTGTTGACGGGAATGCAAACGGGTGCAGCTGCTCTGGAAAACAGTGTGGAGGTTCCTCAAAAAATTAACAATAGAACTCCCCTATGACCCAGCAATAGCACCGCTAGAAATTTACCCAGGGGATACAGGACTGCTGATGCATAGGGGCACACGTACCCCAATGTTCATAGCAGCACTTTCCACAATAGCCAAATCATGGAAAGAGCCTAAATGTCCATCAACTGATGGATGGATCGAGAAGATGTGGTTTATCTATACAATGGAATACTACATGGCCATGAGAAAGAATGAAATGTGGCCATTCGTAGCAACGTGGATGGAACTCCAGGGTGTCATGCTAAGTGAAATAAGTCACGCAGAGAAGGACAGATACCATATGTTTTCACTCATACGTGGAACAGGAGAAACTTAACAGAGTACCGTGGGGGAGGAGAAGGGAAAAATAGTAAAGGGGAGGGAGGGAGGGAGGCAAACCATGAGAGACTCTTGAACACTGAGAACAAACTGAGGGCTGATGGGGGTGGGGGAGAGGGGAAGGGGGGTGATGGGCATGGAGGAGGGCACTTGTGATGAGCACTGGGTGTTATATAGAAACCAACTTGACAATAAACTATAAAAAAATAAAAACTTTTTTTAATTAAAAAAAATTAGGGTCACCTGGGTGGCTCAGTCGGTTAAGCATTTGACTTCGGCTCGGGTCGTGACCTCACGGTCGTGGGTTTGAGCCCCGCATCGGGCTCTGTGCTGACAGCTCGGAGCCTGGAGCCTGCTTCGGATTCTGTGTCTCCCTCTCTCTCTGCCCCTCCCCCACTCATGCTCTGTTTTCTGTCTCAATAATAAACATAAAAAAAATTAAAAATAGAGAAATAAATAAAATAAAAATAAAATAAAAATATTAATAAAAGAACTTATCTAAAATTTTAAAATTATCAAGAGTATTAACTAATTAACAATGAAAGTCAATCGAAGGGTATCGTTTAATCAAATCAGTAGGTATAGCTGATTTGATTACAGTTCCATGCCATTACGATAACCAAGAGGTTTTACAATTATTCATGGAGTTTCACTTTTGCTTGGGATGTAGAATGCTGCAAAGAGGTCATTCCCACCCTAACAGTGAGCAAAATCCAGATAAAAAACAAAATTGGAAATTTCAGTGAAACTTTCTGAGAGCTAAAATCACAAAACAAGGAAGGAGCCTGAGTTCCAAAGACGCACAAGTTCTTCTGTAAGAGGTGGAAGACACAAACTCTCTGACCTACGGAAGAGTATGTGGGAAAAGGTGTAGGCCAAGAAACACGTAAAGGAAGGAGAAACAGCTACAATTTTAAGGGATTGCTAAAGGCCAAGAGGGGGTTCATGTGTCAGTCCAGATCAGTGAGGGCCCTACCAAGGGGAGTTTATAGTTTTAATAAGCTCTTATCCTTAAACCCTTACTGAATGCTCATGAAAGAGACTAGGGGTGGAACAGGTGTACGGGAGGTAATTGGCAGGCATGGAGTTCAGGCAGAAAACACCACTCATTCTTCTCCCATGTGAAACAAAAGCTTTAAGCCTGGAGGACTGGCGGCAAAGACTGCTGCCCAAGTCACAGGAAAAGACTGGCTGTGGGAGGAAAGTATACAAAAAGACATTCCTAGGGGCGAAGCACAAAACTATCTTATGGAGCCCAAGACCCTGAACTAACGTCAAGCATAGGTTTCTTACCAGTGGGAGAGGGGAAGAAAACTGTTCAAGATCAATCACAAATCCAAGGCAGAACTTGCATCCCATAAGGAAGAGGAGCAGGAATGCAGAGGGGCCCACACCTGAGGCTCAAGTACAAAGGTCCTTCTCTAAGACGTAGACCAGGGTAGAACAACAGAGAGGTCCTTGTACTCCCAATACAAGCGTGATACAAACACTGAACACCAGCACTGAACACCAGTCTACGGCTGGGGATGGGGCAGGCACAGGGTGAGAGGGCTAAGCTGAAAGCTGATGGTGGAGTGATAATCCCGAGCAAAGCTTCTATCATGACAGCTCTTATCCTAATCACGAGGCAAAGGCAGCCCGCCTCTTGAGGACTTTAAAGTCTCTGGTGTACTGAAGCTCAGCATGGCAGCACCAAGGCCAGCAGCCAGCCCAACACTGACTGAATTGACTCACATGACTCAATTCTCCATACTAACAGCCCAATCAAAGAAGAGCCACGATCGTCTCCTGGCATGAATAGTACTTACCTCAGTCTCTACTGTTCTACGTGAAATATCTGGTATTCACTGAAAAACTACATTTTACACACACTCACACAAAACCCACCATCAAGAGACAATGCAATCAATAGGAGCAAACTCAAGTAATACTCGGACAGTGAATGAGCAGACAGGGATTTTACAGTAACTATGATGAGTATGTCAAAGGACATAGTGGAAAAGGTCAACAACATGTGCAAACAGATGAGGAGTTTCAGAAGAGAGAGGGAAACGCTAGAAATGATAAACCCAATATCAGAGATGCAGAGTGTCTTCAACGTGTTCATCAGTAGACTGAACCCAGCTGAAGGAATCAATTAGCTTGAAGATCTATCAACGGAAATTACCACTCCCCGCCCCCCCCCCACAAAAGACACGAAGAGAAAGAACAAGACCACAGTAACAGCAGCAAGGACAACAGAACAGAGCATTCGAGAGATCTAGGACAGTATCAAACCTCATCACATACTTAGAACTGAAATCCAAGAAGGCGAAGAGAAAGAGAATGGGACAGAAAAGATATCTGAAAAAATAATGGCCAAGAATTACCCCAAAATAATGAATCACAGTAAATCACAGATCCAAGGAGCTCAGACAACTCCAAAGAGGACAGACACCAAACTATCAAACCAAAACACTTCACACACACCTACATACACCATAGTTAATCTGCTGAGAACCTAAAATAAAGGAAAAATTTTGAAGGCAGCTGGAGGAGAAGAGGGAGGATACATTATATACAGAGGACTAAAGAGAAGGATTAGGGCAGACTGCTCATCAAAAATTACACAAGCCAAAAACAAAAACCAAAAAAAGCTGTCAATTTAGAATTCTATACCCAGTGCAAACCTTTCAAAAATGAAACCGGGTGAAGACATTTTCAGAAACACAATAGGTGAGAAAACTTGGTGCGAGCTGACGTGCCATGTAATCAATGTTAAAGGGTGTTCTTGAGGCAGAGGAAATATGTCCCCAGATAGAAACTCGTATCTCTGCAATCATATAAGGAGCTCTGAAAGTGGTAAAATGGCTACTACCCTGTCACAATAAGGAATGGACTACTGACACATACAACAGCACAGCTGGGTCTCAAAACAACGACCCATTGAAAAAAGGCATGCAAAAAAAGAAAACATCATATTCGATCCCATTTATATAAAATTCCAGAAACAGAAAATAATCTTGAGTGACAGAAATTAGACCCGTGGTTTCCTGTGGGGTGAGCGAGCAGGAGAGAGGATGAGTGGGGATGGATGACAGAGTATAACGGACATGCTCATGGCCCTGATGGTCACAACTCTACACGTATGCCCAAACTCATTACCCTCTGCACTTTAAATGCATGTAGTTTATTAAATATGTTATATATCAATAAAGCTGAAGGGGTGGGGGGGTAAATGCAAGATAAAATTACAATGAGATACCACCAGACACCTATTAGAACGGCTTAAAATAAGCGTTTAAAAACTAACATGGTAAGGGGCGCCTGGGTGGCTCAGTCGGTTGGGTGTCCGACTTTGGCTCAGGTCATGATCTCTCAGTTCGTGGGTTTGAGCCCCGCATCGGGCTCTGTGCTGACAGCTAGCTCAGAGCCTGGAGCCTGCTTCAGATTCTGTGTCTCCCTCTCTCTCTGCTCCTCTCCTGTTCACACTCTGTCTCTCTCTCTCTCTCAAAAATAAATAAAGATTAAAAAAAATTTTTAAACATGTCACATGTCACTAAATATAGTGGTAAATGTTTAGAAGTTTTTAAAAAATATTTTATTTATTTATTTATTTAATTTATTGAGAGAGAGAGAGAGAGAGAGAGAGAGAGCGCACGCCCAGGAGGGATGCAGAGAGAAAGAGAAAGAGAGAATCTCAAGCAGGCTCTGCGGTGTCAGCACAGAGCCCAATGCTGGGCTCGAACCCATGAACCGTGAGATCATGATCTGAGCTGAAATCAAGAGTCAGACGCTGAACTGACTGAACCACCCACCCAGGTGCCCAGTTTAAGGTTTCATATTCTATAGCAAAAGCCACTCTTGTGGAGAAGGCTGAAATCATACACAAACACCAATAAGGTAACAAACTAAAACAGGTTCCCATGTCAGCAAATCTCGCTGATTGACATGGGGACACAACACCCTGCTGGAAATTGAAGAAACAAGTATGAGACCGGTTCATGTAGTACGGTCCCACAAAGAGTTAATTAGTCTGTAGCAAAGCTCTTACAGAATTTCGTCAAAGATCTTGTTCACCTTTAAGTGTTCCAAATTTATTTTTCTTTCAGGACTGAAAGATGTCCGTTGGAAGCTCACAGATTAAAAACAAAGAAAACACCTTAAATGTGTCTCTTTGAGTATGCATTTTTAAAAGAGTTAAGAGGTTATTTTTAAAAAGAAACTTTGTGCTACGGAAAAGGCATTTTAAAGAGAGATATTTAGAAATTTTTCTATTGTCATGTGAAATTTTGCTACCCAAAGTAATGGGAATGTGCTCATATGTCAACATTTCTTACGTGTGAACACTTAAAATACTCAGAAGTAGAAAAATCTAAACTGTTTTAAAAAATGTCCAAATAAAGAGTTTCAGGGCTTTTGAACGCATTTCTTAAAAGAATAATAAATTCCCATTAGAAGGAAATTTGCTAGCCAAATTTCAATAGAACTTTGGCACATTTGATAGATAACACAGAAAAATGAGAAATATGATTTAGTTAACAATCAGTGATGAGCTACTATTTGGATCTCTGAGTTTTTGTATTACATACCTTTCTGCTGTATTAGCCATAAAACCAGATTCTAGGTAAGTTGGGCTTAAAAACCGGATCATCAGATTACATTATCACAAAGGGGTAAGCAATGATTATAATAAAATGAAGCTTATTGTTTCCAAAAACTATATATGATCAATAATAATAATATATTTTGTGCTGTTAATAGGCTTTTGTGTTTTAATAAATACAAATTTTTAACAAAGATTATTCATTTTATGTTTAGCATTACTTAAAAATATCTTTTTCTTTATGTTTTATTATTATAGAATATGCCAGCAGTCTCTACATAAAGTTTGTTAATAATACTTAACTGGATGTGTATGCCCAAAATTTTGCTGATAGGGTGCAAAATGTAAGAAAATAGATTGGAAACAGCTGTCTAGTGGAATTAACAAATAATTATAAAGTTTTTGTAGTCCAATAGCGTCTGGCACAATGCTAGATGCACAGGAAGTATTTAAAACTGCTCACTGACCACCTCTGAATGCAAAATGTGGTATTTTATATATGTTTTGCGTGTGCATATATTTCTCCTTCAGAATATGCATTTCTTTGGGTGAATAAGTCCTCTGGCTGAGTATACTTGTGTAGGATACCATGACCACAGAAGCAGTAAGTACACAGTGGTGGCAGTTTCTGAGTTTAGACTACCTTAGTCTATATTTTGGCACCATTAATTCATGAGCTGTACAACCTCGAATAGATCATCTTCTGCGTCCCAGCTTCCTTAGATGCAAAATCAGGACAACAGCAGAATCTATCTCATCACTTTGTGGTGAAGATAAAATGGGTTCCTATGTGTAAAGTCCCTAGACCTATGTCTGACATGGAAACTGCTCACTGTAGGTTAGTTGTCAGGCAGACAGACAGACAGACAGACAGACACACACACACACACACAACTGGGGTGAGTATACTGATATGTTTATATTTCATGTAATTTTACTTTGTACTTCTGGTTCGCAATATTTATTTTGAACAACAGTAATATTATTACCAATATGAATAGTCCAACCTGACTGAGCATGAGTTCTAGGCATTCAGTTAAGTACCTTACACGGATTATCTTTGTTCGCCTTTAGAAAAAGGATGACATAACACAACAATGTGACATACTTTTTTCATTCCCATTTTACAGATAGAAAACTGAGGTCCGGAAAAGTAAAGTAAGTCTTCTACATTCACATGGCTAGCCTAGGATAGAGCCAGGAAGTCTGGCTTTTTTAAATCACTGCTTGCCACCTCCCTACTGATTTAATAATATTACTTATGATTATACTCCATAGTATCTTCATTTGTATGATGCTAGGTACTCTAGACGATACTTTCACATACAGTGAGTCTCATAACCAGCCTGGGAAGTGAGGAGGGTAGATTATTATCCTCACTTTTATAGGAGAGAAAACCGATCCAGGTGAAAGTAGGGGTGTGTTGGCGGAAGGGTTTCTGTGTTACGGATACCCCAGCCGCCGCTGTGCACGGGACTCATTCACCCTCAATGTACTGAGTACTTACAATGTGTCAAACTCAGACATCCATGCTGAGGCTGGGAGCTACGTGCCTGCCCCCGGAGCGGCACAGCTTAGTGGGAAACACAGGTATGGAGTCACCGTATACAGTATGTAATCTCTAAGGGGGCTAGGGAAAAAGGGCCTATGAAGCACAGAAGGAGGGACCATCTGTGCCAGGGAGGTCTTAGAAAAGGCAAAGGTGGCAGTAGGAGAGGGGAGGCTTTCCTGAAGTGTGTGAGTGTGAGTCCATGCCTGTGACCATGACTGTGCGTCCAGCCACGGCTCTGTATGGGTCTAAGCGCGTTCCTGTTTGTTTACAAGTACGTACTCAAGGATTAATTTATGTACATGCCGGCTGTCAGTATGGAATCGGAAAGCCTGAGTGTAAAAACAATGTGTCTGGGTCCACACACACACACTGGCAGGATCCGATCTACCCTGGTATGTTCCCCTTTTCCCTTCTTCCCCCAACACCAAGGTAACTAGAGATAACAGTGGCTTCCCAGGGCAGCAATTTTCTGGTGAGCTCTGGTGATTAGACTCACCAGGTTGCCCCCTCTGTCAGTGTGACCGTGTAGCAGTCTCGTAGAGCCAGCTTGTATGACGAGTGGGGTGAGACTACAGGTATCTGGGTGCGCATCTGGGCGCACCGGTCTGGCTATGTATGAGCGCTTAGTGTTGGCTGCTCTTAGCCAGACTGGGGAAACCTCCCTTTTCCCTCCATCTTTACATCTTGCGGAGTTCATCCGCTCCCATCTTAACCACTGCCACCTGAATTCGGCTGGCTTCTGCCTCCGCTGACGTGTCCTGGGGATATCTAAAACGTACTTCTGTGCTGGGGCTGGGCAGAGGCAAAGCTGGGAAGTGTTGATGCCCATTTTTCCTTGGAGACACTTCTTACTCTCCCCACCCCCACCCCATTCGGGTCCAGGCACCTCCCATAGGCTGAAATATGTGTGCAAAGGCAAACAGGACTGGTGGCAGCCATGAGGGTCACTCCCAGGGGTAGGCTGATCAATCCTCTCCCCTGATGATAAAACCTGTTTTTAGAGCAAAATTGAAAAAGAAGGAAAAATGAGGACTCCTCTTGCCACAAATATTCCCCCAGGGAATCGATGACATGGGGAATAAGGCTCCAATATATTTTTTTAATTTCTTTTTAAGCTTCCACAATCAAAAAAGCTCAAAATGATTGCAAATAATATGTAGTTGATGGAGACTAACAGTATCTCTATAAAGTGGCCAAGTAATTGAACTAGATTTTCCCTTTTGTTATAAGGCATAGAAATTCAGGGCCATGGGGTCGGGCAAGGCAAAGGCATAACGTGTTGCAGTACACTGGTGACTCCTGTGTGTGCTGACATCCTGGCCCAATGCACTGCCACCACGCTAACTATTCACACGGCAAAACAGGTAAAAATGAAGTGCAGTAATCAACACATGTAATATGCCAGACTTTAACTTGAATGAATGAATGGATGAAGAGAAAAACAAACAGATTTAGGAAAGCAGGATGGTCTCCGAGAGTGCTCTCTGAAATTACAATACCTGGATTCTGTTCCCAGTTCCACCAATGACTTAATCTATTGAAAGCGTTTTTGGTTTTTTGTTTTTTTTTTTACCACATATTGGAAAATTAGTCCAGTGGCAGGATATATTTCAAAAACATCGAATATGTTTAATCAAGTCTTGTTCAAGTATCTTCTAAGGATCACTAATAAATGTTAGCTGTTACATACCTGAATATACTTATGATAGTACCATATATAGTATATGTTTTCATGTTCTGGACACAAATATTTTCCTAAACATTAAGGGAAGACACCGGTTTTCTAACATGTGACGAGAATTTTTCCATCGTCAATATGCTGTTTATTCGCACTTGAAAACAGCATCAGTAATCGGAAAAAGAGAAATAGTCTGATGATGGCTAGAGACTCAGTTTAGAGGCTAAGGCTTCTATCACGGACTGCTTTCAACTGTTCTATTTGATGGCACAGATTCAGTGGGAAGCTGATCTGCTAAAATATTTGGGCTGTGAAAACTCCCACACTGTGACAGATGTCAAGTCCAATTAAGTGACTCATGTCCAGGTTTCTGTCCAATAGGATTTCCCATTAAATATCAATTTAGGGGGAAAAAAATTCCATCCCCCTTCTTAAGCCTTTATCTCTTCCACCATCTCCAGGCTGAATCAATTGGTACCAGGAGAGCCAAAAAGCCACACACGCGTCTCTGCCTCTTAGCTCTGGCTCTCCCACCCTCTCCCGGCTTTCTCCGCCGCCCTGTCACTGTTACTCCGGGAGACGTTCACTTTCCACGAACCTTTCTCCAAGCGTCTCCAGGCCAGACCATATATATTTCGCTATAAGGTAAAGAAAGGAGGGGGTGGGGATGGGAGGTGTTAGCAAGCCTTGAAAGACTTTGAAACTGCAAATAGGTGTCTGTTTATACAATCTACAAGTAAATGAGAGAGGAAGAGGCGAGCTTAGCCCCGAGTTACAGTATTGTGTTCCCGGGAACTGGGGAGACATCAGCTGAACAAAGCCTTATCTCAAAAAAAAAAAAAAAAAAATCACTTCTGAGGAAGATCGCATCTCTGCCTTGCACTTCCCAGTTTCTTCTCCATCGTTATGGGAAGGAAAGGATTCCTACAGGAGCAGGATCTTATCTGTAACCATCTTTCTTATTGATTCTTCCTCTATTAGAAAGTGGAGGAATCAGCCCTTTGATGTGATTGTTTATCTCTGCATCTCTTTTGTTATTTATAGAGACCTACAAGAGGAAAAAAAGGCAGGAGACTTTTCAACGCCTCATTAAAAAAAAAATCAACAACGAATTTCGAGAAATGTTTGAGAACAATTAAAAGGAAAAGGCGTTTTTGGTCCATCAACTAAGTGAACAATCATTTACATCGTCCACATCCTGAGAGATCATCGTCCCTCGCTGTGGACACCAGCGAGATGACAACTGCTTTTTCATGCTCGAATGTAATAAATATTTGCTGCTTTTAATATATATTTCGGAATTTCTCCCCTCTATTCTTTGGGATTTGTAACTCTAAAAGATTGGAGAGAAGATTATCGAAAAGGCTTTTACAAGGTAAGGCTCCTTTAAGTAATTTTTTTTTCCACCTAAGAACTAGTTAGATTATTCATACTGCCTTCATAGACGTACTTCAGCTAATTGTGACATGAATGTATGCGCGACATGCTATTTGTGAGTCTTCTAAACAGAGCTGGAGGAGAATTCAGCATGCTTTGAAGGCAATCCCGGGAACTTTTTAGCCAAACTACAAACTATGTCGATGCTTACTGTGATTTTCCACCGCTCGCCAATTTATTTATGCCCTTTCATGCCGAATGTGCAGGTGCAAGTTGTTCTACTTTATAAACGTACCCGTGAAAAGCCCGTAGGGAGTCACACGTAGCTCGCTTGGAGCATTTGTTTTTATTTGGCCTTCGAGGACCTGCTTTCCGGGCAGCGCAATGAGAGCCAGCTTGGAGACACATTGGCTCCTCGGCAAGCGCGCTGCGAGGAGCGGCTCTCACCCTCGCTGGCTTTTGTTTCTCTAGAAGCGAGCGCTCCGACTCGTCGCCCCACGGATTTCTCCCGTGGCGAGCGTCCCTCGGGCTGCACGCGCCGGGCCCGCGGCCTGGTGCTCCGCCCGGGGGCCGGCGGTCGGTGCGTGCTGCACCCGCAGGTGCCGGCCCCTTGCTCGGAGGCCGGGTCCCCCCCCCCCCGCTACCCGAGCCCCGAGGTTGCGGGCAGCCCCCTCCCCAGGAGGCGCGCGGTCGGGGTCGGAGCTCCGGGCCCCGGGAGGAGCGCGTCTTTACAGGAGAGCTGAGCACAGACCCGCTCGGCCTCGGCCAGGCCGCGCCGGGACCGCGGCGGGCTCTCGACTCCGGCCCCTCGAGCACCGGACCTGGCCGGCCGAGAGGAAGCTCGGGCCGCGTCCTCCCGCCCCGGGTGTCCCCTACCCTCCCGGCCTCCCCTCCTGCCACTACTCAGCCGGCGGCATTTTCCCGCGAGGTGGTCGACCGGCTGCCGGGTGCATTGTCTCACGCCACGTCGCCGCGTCCCTAGGTCCCCGATGTGTGTGGCTGTCTGCGTGACAGATGGTGCTTCGGGGGGCCGCGAGGGCATAAGGGGCAATTTTCCGGAGAAAGGAGCCCTCGCGTTTGTTCAGTGATTGCGTTGTTTTTCCGGGGAAGCGCGAGGGGGACTGAGAAGCTGCCCGCTCCGGGCTGCCTGCCTTCCGTCCGCGCTCGCGACCGGGGCTCCCCTCCAGCGCGGGGCGCCCTCCGCGGCCGTCCCGCACGCTCCGGATCCGGGCGATGCCCGCGGGCGCCGCGGCCTCCGGCTGCCTGGGCCAGGGCGCTCTGGGCCGGAGCGCCCACGGCGTCCCCCCCGCCCCGCGTACACCCCAGGAGTGCTCGCCGTTCGGAATCATTCGTTTGTCAGGGAAGGGGAAGGGAGCCGGGCGGCCTGGCGGGGTCGGGATTCGGCCGGAGGCGGCCCCGAACGCGCGCGCAGCCTCCCGGGCCTGCCGTTTCCCCGCTGGGCCGCGCCCGCAGGCCGAGGAGTCGGGTCCAGGATGCGGCCGGGGCCCGGCCGGGTCCTCGCGGGCCCCGGCGCCGTGGGGGAGGCGCGGGGCTCGCCCCCCCGGGCGCGCCCCTCTCCGCGCGCTGCCTGCCCGAGCGCGCCCGCCTGGGGTGGGGAGGAGGCCCGGGACGCGCCGAGGGCCGGCACGGTAGGCCCTCGCCCGCTCTCCCTCGGATCCAAAGAAGACCCTTCCTTTTATTGATTGATGTTCTGACTCCCCCTCAGCCTCCAAAATGATGCTGAGTCCGGACCAAGCCGCCGACTCGGACCACCCCAGCTCGGCGCACTCGGACCCGGAGTCGCTGGGCGGCGCGGACGCCAAGGTGCTGGGCAGCGTGTCGGACCTGGAGCCGGTGGAGGAGGCCGAGGGCGACGGCAAGGGCGGCAGCCGGGCCGCGCTCTACCCGCACCCGCAGCAGCTGAGCCGCGAGGAGAAGCGCCGCCGCCGGCGCGCCACCGCCAAGTACCGCTCGGCCCACGCCACCCGCGAGCGCATCCGCGTGGAGGCCTTCAACTTGGCCTTCGCCGAGCTCCGCAAACTGCTGCCCACGCTGCCCCCGGACAAGAAGCTCTCCAAGATCGAGATCCTGCGCCTGGCCATCTGCTACATCTCCTATCTCAACCACGTCCTGGACGTGTAGGGCCGCGGGCGCGGCGGGAGGCCGCCTGTCCCGAAGCCGGGCGAGCGCCACCGGCCCCGGGCGGCCGCCGCGAGAGGCTGGACGCGGGAGGAAGCTCGCTCGCCACGCGTTCGAGCTCTCTCCGGTCAGCAGAGGGGGGGGGGTGTCGAGGGAAGCTTTACAACTCGGGAAGGTGGGGTTGTCTGGCGAGCACTGGGGTTTGCAGGGGGGCATTATTCCAGGCCAGGCGAGCCTCCCGGAGGCACCCGCAACGCACAGCCTCCAGGCCTCCCCTGCGTGTGTTAGGACCCCTTTAAGGGTGGTTGCTGTAGCTCACTGGAGGCTTTGAGTTCTCCATTTGTCTCCCACAGATCTTCACGTTTTGAAAGAATGAGGCCAGGAGCTCAGAAGCTCAGAGTAAAGCCGCCTAACTTTAGGCTATCTGGGATTTTTCTAATTGACAAATCACCCAACACTTGGAGGGGGTGGGAGGGACTCTCCTCCAGTGTAGAGATTGAAGACACAGAACGGCGGAACAGGAAAGTTTCCATTCTGCGGTGAAAGGGAAGATTATATTAGGATCCAAATAAAACAAGACAAACCCTGAGTATCGGTAAGCTTAAAAGACAGATCAAGAACAGACACACTGTGGGAAGATTTGAGCTTGGTGAGATTGTAACCCCAAGGTGGGACACCGATGCAGACAGGAGAATCCATATTTAAATGGAAATTTTAGTATCTGACTGCTTTTTCAGGCTAAGTGCCCCTTTATATATCCAAAAACATCTATTTGTGACCTTAAACATGTGGACCCATAGGTACAGTTAGCAAAAGACAACCTATTTTTATTTATGTTAGAAGGAGTAGAGTATTTTTTTCAAGACATTTATTTTTCAGAGTGGTGATAATTTTTGCTTTGGATACTCTGTGCCAATTTATTTATAGTCAAGTGTTTACACCTCTTCCTGTGGAATAATTATGTCTAACTTTTTATGTGTTTGTTGAGATTATACTGTGGTCTTTCCTTTTGCTCTAATTACATTGCACTTGTATAAAAAATTTCCCACTTCTCCCTGTTTCTAAACATATTTTATATATTAAGATGTTTGTTCTTGAAAGGTTCTTTTGTTGTGAGATCAGCAACACTAGCACTTCACTATTCTAGTTTTTTAAAAAAAAAAAGTAAGTGTTGTTATTCTTATCTGTAGTTATGTCTGAAAAGTACAAAGTGTTTATAAGGAGAGTAGCTTCTCGGTGTGTGTGTGTGTGTGCTGTTTGTGCGTGGGATGATTTTAGGAAATTAAGTTATTTTCCTAAAAAAAAAAAAAGAATTCAAAACTACTTTCCTCTGTGACAACCAAAAAGAAAAGTCTATAACCTGAAAATGTTTCATGTTCTCAGCTGTGAAACTCTTAAAACAAGGAGTGTATTTTAGAGACAAGGGAAAAAAAAAACCACATCTGCTATCCAAAGATTTTAGTCTTTTTCAGGGTTTTTTTGTGTCTCTGTTGCTTTATATAATGCAATATTTTGTAGTGAAAATAGATATAACCTGGTTTCTATCTGACGAGTTTTTCATATCTCATGAATGGTGCGCTGTTTTGCATATAAATAAAGGTATCAAATAAAGTCCTCTCCTTTATTTAAAGCATACTGTCGAAAAAATAATAAACATACTGGCTAAGCATGAACGATCTTAATGGACACAATCCTCAGAAAGGAACTAGTTACAAAACATACTTATACAAAAACAAACACCAAAAACCAACCAACAACAACAACCCAAACCTTAACAAATTTATGTATTGAGATGTTTGATACTTTTCCTAAACTTGGATACTGGTCATGTCTAGATGTCCTACATATGAAGGTGACAGATGACGCACGTTGCTCCCAATGAGGAATAAACTATAATGTTTATAGAAAAATATTACTCGAATCATGGGTTCTTTTGCCCTAAAAGGAATCTCAGTAATTAACCTCTTCAAATTCGATTTAGGAAACTGAGGCACAGGGAGTTTAAGTGTCCTACGCTAAATCACATGCCTACTTACCGGCAGTAACAGGACACAAGATGGTGACACCGAGTCCTCATGGCACTTGTTAGGAACAAGGTGTATAGGGTAGCACTCAAACATCTCATCAAGACATGACACCTGCAAACAAGAAAAAAAAATTAAGTCCTGGACCCACCTTGGGATATGAAGAATGTCATCTACAAAAGCCTATAAACATGTGAAATTGTGTGTAAGCAGAACACATGAATAACGTGAAAACACTATACGTACATACTACACACACACACACACACACACACACAGAATATTATGAGCCATGAGCCTGTATCATACCAAATCTCTGGTTGCCCAGTAAAAATTGTAATTCTGTGGATGCTTGGTTTTATGTCTGTGAAATATCTGGGATTCTGAGCATTTTTGACCTTTCACCCAAGTATCTTGTAGTCGAGTTCACAGACACCTAGTGAGACTTCATTCTCTTCTTCACATGGAGGTGCATAGGAGGAACGCACTTTCTAGGGCATGGAAAAGAATGGAACCTTCTTCAGCTTTGCACCTGGACCAAGTCCCGGCCACTGCAGCAGGGGCTGGCTCCTCCAGCCTCCAGACATGCTGTCTTCAGGCTGAGTGTTTGGATTGCGCTCTTTCCCTCGTCTAGGAGCCATCCCAGTACTCACAGAACTTCCTCTTATGTGACCGAAAAATCGGCCCCGCTCTCATGCCAAAGAAATAGAATCAAGTTCTGACCTCTAGAAACCTTCTGACGGCCTCCCTTTCCCTGGCTTATGAGCCCAATTTCCAACTGACCTAAAAACTTCCCATTGACATCTAGGGGGGATCTTTTAACACACTTTCTAGACCACGGCCCTCCCCTCAGGTGTTAAGTAAGGCAGACACAAACAAAGGACAAAGAGCAACATCCTTTCCCAGCCACCCGGCCCCTATGAGACCAGGAGAGGATCTTTGCAATGACATTTCCCATCCAAGGCAGCTCAGCACCCTCCAAAGAGAAAGGGAGCCCTGGTGGGTAACTGACCCATCCTCGGCAGATAGCAGGGACTCGGCTGCATGTATTCAGCCACAGGTAAGGGAGCAGTGATTCCTCCCTGAATAATGATGGCCATCATTCAATCTTACATTCAAGAAATATTGTTGAGGACCTACTGTGTGCTGGGCATTGTTCTAGATGCTGAAAAGAGAGCAACGAATGGGACCGAGTCTCCTGGAGAAGAGACTACAAGAAAACAGTATTTAATGGCAAGTTCTGCTTAGTGCTACAAAGATGAGAATGGCAGCTGAGGACAGTGTGACTGCTGGCAGGGGAGGCCTCTCAGAAGAGGCAGAAGCCTGGATCCACCTAACCAGCCGCTCCCAAGATCACTGCTGCTTGCCGTGCCCTGTCTTCTCACGTCTTGTTAACACTTCTGGGGCTCAAGCCACCAAAGCAGCCCAAGCCGATCTCTCGCCACTCCCCATTGGCAGTGGCCCTGTCCTTCATCCCCGGCTTGCTCCCTCCCTAGACACACCGGGGACCACATTTCTTCTCACTGCTCCTCTCACCTTCTGCCCCCTGTCCCAGTTGCCCAGCAACTGACCAGTGCATCGCCAGTCTCCAGAAAACCGAGCCCCACCTGGCCCAGATGACGAGGCACAGGGGTGTGCCGAGTATTTCTATGCCCAGACAACTGCTTCACTTCTGCCACTGTCCAGAGACATCCAGAGAAAAGGGGCAAAAGTCTTAAGCAAAAAAACCCTCCCCGTGCAGGGGGAGGATAATGGGAGGGTCAGCAGCTGAGTGTACAGGTGGTGGGATGGATTAGGAAAGGAAGAGCAGGCTGAGGACTGGGCGTGTGTGGAAAGAAATGGAACTGGATGGAGGAGGGAAGGCCTGCTTCCCCTCTGAATCCCTCTGAACCTTCCTCCAGTGCCCCCCCCCCCATGACCCACTGTCTGCTAGGATGAAGTAAGCAGAGCCAACCTCTGGAGTGCCATGACGTATCCAGTTCCTGTCACTGCCATCTCTGGATGCCATCTTGCTCCCACTGAGGTCTGGGGTAGCAAGGGATGAGGCGCAGGGGACAGCCAACTCAAGTGTGTGTACAGCCAATACCCCTTCCCAGGCCTGGAAGGGCTCTAACTCATTGTTGGTGGAGTAGATATGTTAACAGCTAACATGCAGTCAGCATGTACTATGTGCTTATTGTGCTAATAAGACCTTTGCATGCATTCTTATCTCTGTTAATCCTCACAATAACCCAATAAGGTAGGTACTTCCATTTATCAAGTTTAGGAAACGGAGGCTTAGAGAAATTACATAACTTACTCAGGGCCACAAACCCAGGTTTGTCCGTCTATCCAAGTGTCCACCTTTTAGGGGTCCCACTCAACGGTTTTCCTTTGCTAAAGGGGGGGGGGTGTGCCATGCACACACCCTACCTTTGGTTCCTGTACCCCATCTGCTCATGCATGTACCCAGGAGAAGCTTCAGTTCAGGTAATGCGTAGGGAGTGCAGGTCCCCCAACCAAGTGGACACGCGGAGGCTAAGACTGAGCCTGCGCCCTGCTTGCCAAGGTCAACGTGTGCCTGGGCTTGGCACCAAGCCGTCGGCTGGTAGAGGAGCCTCTTTCTACTTTGCAGGAAGACACTGCAGGCAGGTGCAGCTCTGGGCAGGCTCCTCCTGAAGGAGACCGGAGCTAACCTGACAGTCTGCGACAGTGCTATTCACCTCCACAGTGGGGCTGGCTCTTCAGTCTAGCCCACCCACGCTCCTTAACACGTTGAGGTCCATTCTCCCGGTGTCCTGAGAAACAGCTTTTGAAGATAGCATGCCATTCCCTGCCTGAAAGCTCTTCTTGACTTCCCATCTCTTATAAATAAAGCTCAAGTTTTTCCTCCAGGCATAGAAATCTTTCACAGGCTTGTTGCAGACACTCTCTAGCATCATCTTCAGCCACTCTCCCTGAGGTTAAATGTGCCTGCCAAAATCAGATTTCCTCTCTTCACTGGAGATGCCTGGTCCTTTATAATCTGTGCCTTTGTACGCTGTCTCCTTCTCCTTACAATGCTCTCCTCCATTCTTATTCTTTACCCAGAAAATTCAAATCATTCCATTGTCACCTAACTCAAATGTAACCACTTTACAACACTTTTCTCAGTGCCGTTGGGCAGCTCTCTGCTCCCTGAGTCCCACGCACAACGCTTATACCAGAGTTTGTTTCTCCTTTCCCTGTGATTGAAACCCAGGGGGCTGGGGCCAGCTTTAGATTCTGGCTCCAACTCATTCTAGATGTGTGATGTTGAACATGCTACCATATCTCCTTAAGCTGTCATTTCCAGATGTGTAGGAGGGGACAATATATGGATCTATCTCAAATGCATCTCATGAGGCTTCCATAGGATATTGTAGAGTGCTTGCCAGAAAAGCAAGAATACAGTAAGTGCTGCATAAATGTGAGCTAGTACAATTACTTTGCATTTACAGTATGCATAGGACACTGTATAGAAAAAACTAAAGATAATACGTCAATAGTTCATGAGCGTATTAACGATCTGTGGTCTCCACCATCTGTATTCATGTGCGTATGACACATTGCTAGCTCTAGAAGAGGTCGGACAGCAATTGCCACTGTCCTAGAAGACAGAAAACCTTACAGGGAAGTAAACAGCATGTGATGGAATGAAACATAAAAGCATACGCTACACGTGATGCAAATATCTGAAGCCCCCACTCCACTCCACGTGTCAGGCCTGTCCCACGCCTTTTATCTTTTCATCCTGGTTTCTGCCCTTAGCACTGATGCTGCCACAGGCACTACTGCAGAGTGGTCAGGAGCGCGGACCTGACAAAGCATGCTTGTGTCTAACCCCCAGCTCCTCTACTAACTGGCTGTGGCCCTTAACAAATTACTTAGTTCTCTGCCTCAGTTTTTTCACCTGCAAAATGGGGGTGGTGGTGGTGATAGTAGTTCCTACTCTGTAGCATTGTTAGGAAGATTGAGTTAATTCATGTAAACTACTTAGAACAGGTCTGGTACATGTAAAGAGCCGAGCAGCACTTACTATAATGGCTCTTACAGCAGGTAAGCTTTTGGAAAGTTAAACAACCAAATTATTTGTGAGGTCACGAAGAAATTTGTTGGAATTTCCTGTCCAGTTGTGCTAAGTATTCCCAGGTGGGGAGGGAAGTTCCTCATCTCCTTGATGATCATTCCAGAAAGACACACCAGGAAAAGGGGACAGGATATTAGGATATCAGGAATCATGCGACAGGTGTAAGAGTGGGGGATGTAGGAGAAGGGGAGGTCCTCTCCAGGATCTCCTGGGGTCCAGATGGGCTCACTGGGAGGGGAAAGGACGTTGGGATCAGTCTGCCTGAAAGGCTCAGAAGGTCAGACCCACTCAAGGGAAGATGAAGGAAACCCTCTCCAGAGTGGAGTCTGTGGGGCAGTACCTGGTGCGTCCTCTCCTGTGGGATAAAAGTAGTAAGGGCCGGGGTCATCCCTGGAGCAGTGGGAGGTGAGCCGGGCAGGAAGCAGGAGGTCTGCTCTGGGGGGGTGGAGGGGGCGGGGATTGCCTTGGTTCAGGAGTGAGTGACTGGGGCCTGGGGAGTAAAAATCATTCAGCATGAATTTTCTGAGTAACTACATTAAAGTTAACTCATTAGAGTTCAAGAACATCTACAAAAGCAAAGGACATAGCACACTGTATTCTAATATCCTGACATTTCATTTATACTCTTATCCACACTTTCCCGATACTGCTTTGGCTATTTGAAGCAAATTCCACACATCACATCATTTCATCCATAAATGCAGCAGTAAATATCTCTAAAAGATAAGGACTTTTCTTTAACGTAACTAAATTAGTGAAACAAATTAGCAGCATTTCCTGAATATCATCAGTGAGGACCTACATATTTGAGGGGAATTTCACAGCTGGCCTAACCCACCTTTCCCGATGATCTTTTTCCTCCAGCCAGTTGGACTGTCTTTCTGATGGTTCTCCATTTTATTTATTTATTTTTTAAAGTTTTTTAATGTTTATTTATGTTTGAGAGAGAGAGAGAGAGAGAGAGAGAGGGAAATCAGGGAAGGGGCAGAGAGAGAGACACAGAATCCTAAGCAGGCTCCGGGCTCCTAGCTGTCAGCACTGATCCTGATGCAAGGCTCGAACTCACGAATCGTGAGATAATGATCTGAGCCGAACTCAGACGTTCAACCGACTGAGCCACCCAGGTGCCCTTGATGTCCTCTATTTTAAAAAGTCTTAATTTTGGCTCTCTCTCTCGCCCTCTCTCTCTCTCGCTCTCTCTGCACACACCACGAATGCCCCTCCCATCCCCCTCTCCCTGCCTTGTCAATTGAGGGACATGCCCTAGAACTGGCCAGTTCAACACGGGAGGCCACCCCACAGCCCAAAGCTGCTGTGGGGGTACGCTTGGGTAGTTAGTGGGTGGTGGCTGCTTAACTTCAACCCGGGGTAAAAGACACACTGCCAGAGCCCAACTCATGCAGATTTCAAAGACTTAAAAACAAAAAAGCAGGTGGATTCTCTTAGCCGTTGGCTGGAAGCTGGGGTTAGGGATGCTCCGGAGTAGGAAGAATTCTGGAAAATTAGAAGTGAGGACCAGCCAGCCCTCCCTGAGAGCAACATCTACGGAGGGTTGAGGATTGTTAACAACAGCAACAAATGCCCTAGCATGGTCCTTTCGGCTCACAAAGTCCATCACCTGTGCTAGCTCTGTGAGTCCATCAGGCCCCTAGGACAGAGGTATGACCAGCTGACATCCTGAGTGGTCAAGTGGCTTGGCCACAGTCTCCTACCATGTCAGCAGTGGAGCCACCTAGAAGCCTTTGACTCACAGAGACCCCACACTGTCCTCCCTGGGTTGTAGCCTGGTGACTGCAAAATCAGCAAGGAGTGCACAGACTTCAGTACTTACACTGGGAGGGCACTTTCCATCATTATCTCACATGATCCCCCAAAAGTCTGACTGAGGAGCCCTTATTTTTCCCCAATCACAGATGAAGACACTGAAACACAGAGAAGTTAAGGAACAAGCCCAAGGTCACACGGCTAGCAAGCTTTGAATGGGAAATGAAGCTGGTGGGGGGGGGGCAGGAAAATTCAAAACCTTATACTTTGAAAGCAGAGAAAAAGGAAAAAATACAAAAGTTCATATATTTTTTTTGGAAACAAACCACCACCCGAAACTACAGGAATTGAAAGGATACATTTTCTCTTAAGCAGCCTGGGCTCCCCGGAGCAGACATTGGCCCAGCCCACTGGCCCTGCCCTCGAGTGGAGCAGGTGGCTGGGGCGCAGGGGTGGGGCATGGTTCTGAGCCTGGCCTTGGGAAGCTGGGTGCTGAGGGCATCACGCTGCACTGCTCCAGGCCAAGCCTGGGAAAGGTCCGCAAAGAGTCACGGTTGACCTTGACAACACCTAGACTTGGGGACGTGGTCAGAAAGCCTTTGTGGTCAGTGCTCTACCACAATTCTGAGTCAGTGGGAACAGAAATGACTGTTCCCACTAGAAGGCTGTGCACAGACACTAATGGTTTGTGCAAAGAAAATGAGCCCACCCAGGAATCGCAGGTCTCCTGCGTCCTCGGTGTGACAGATGCCACGGGCCTACGGCAGTCACACACACGCACATACACACACCTGCACATGTCTCCCCACCCTGTCCTTCATATCTAGTTCTATTTCTGGACTTTGCTATCCATACCCCCTGATGCCAGGCACTTAGTTCTGTCCTGTGGTGTGAGCAAGAGGAACTGGTACTTACTACAGTAGTTAATTATTGATATTTTTTAAAAACTCTGCAACCCTAATTAAAGTTCTGGGTGATTTTTTTGGTAGCTGGGACTTCAAGAGGTGTTTGATTTTCTTGGTTGGCAGGCAGAAGCCTGGGCGCTGGCGGCTGGGGTGTGTGCTGCAGCCCAGCGTCCCTGTCCCTGGCGCCGTCGTATTTGCATGTGGGCCCGGATTTGTCTTTGGCTTCTTGTATGGTTTGGGATGAGACCCTCTGGTCCCAGGGGAGGGGGGCAGGTGTTGCTCCAGTCGAGCGAATGGAACCAAATTACAGGCCCGTCTGTCACCTCCTCTGGGAGAAGGTGGAGGGAGGGGGACAGGAGGGAGGGAAGGAGGAGGAGAGGAGGAGAGGGGGAGAGGGGGAGAGGGGGAGAGGGAAGAGGCCTCGCTGCTGGGAGAACAGAGAGCCGGCATCCCGCTCTGGCTGAGGGAGGATGGCGAAGAGGACCTCAGGCAAGCGGAGCCCGCAGAGGCCAGGGAGTGGGGATGACACTGCGTCCCTGGGGGCCGCAGCCGCTGTGTAAGCTCATGCCCCTGGGGCTCTTCGCTGACCCTCTGAGATACTCCACCACTTAGGCCCCGTCTACGAGGCGCCAGAGAACATTCACCCTGGAATTGGTTTCACTAAATTGACTGATGTATTTTCTGACTGCACTGACTTGGGGTCTGTGTCTCTATTCCGTCCCATCTCCTGAAAACAAACATCCAACACATCCACTGCCTTAATCTTTTGCTCTAGAAAGCAGCTCGCTCACACGCACACTCTTTCGTTGAGCCGCGCCAAGCTGCACGCGGACCTAGATGCACCACCCCGACGACGACAGCCCTGGGTGGGCAAGGCCACTGGGCCACCCTGCTGGGACGTGTCCCGCAGCAGCCTGCAGCCCGGGTTAACACCCACACTGCTGCGGGGCTGTCCTGCAGCTTCGGAAGGGACTCGGGCTGCCTGCTGTAAGCAGAGCTAACAATGAACACTTGTCTGTCTGGGGCAGCCTCCAGGGACCATCCTTCTACTGAAGGCCCCACTGGGGCAGAGCAGTGTTATTCTAAGCTACCTGAGAAAATTACAAACACATAATGTGGGCCTTTTGTGGGCAGGAATAGTACACTGCCATCATTTTGCTTTCTCTTGTAGACAGAGTGGTACAAAGAATGTCCGAGAGAATGGTGGGGGGTGGGATGGGGGGGAAGATCTCAAAACAGGGAGAGTGGCTCTAATAGGAAACAAGTTCTTGTCAGATTCCCTAGACTTGTGTGGCGAAAACAGCGTTTCACATGCCTTATTCTCTCCGTGCCTCTGGGGTAGGAAAGGTTAAAGAAATTGTCAGCTCCTACTAGCTCTTTCAATAAGAAAAGAACTGAGGCATAGAGTGATGATGTACTGTGGGCCCAAGAAGAGACAAATTTCTTCCCCTTTTCTTCGACGATACAATGATTGACAGAGAGAATTCCCCATGTGAGATGAAAAACAGAATTGCTAGCAGCTAGGGGCTGCGCTTAGATTGTGGCTGGTGAGACTGTCCACCCGATGTCAAGCGATGACTGAAAAGGGAAACATGAATTCCATTATGCAGCTGTTGTTGCTGCCGGTTGCCAAAATGCCCAGATGTTCCCAAACATCTGGGTACTTGACAGTCTGTTTTCACCATATATCCAGATGCTTGGTATTGTGTAGACAAAGGCCGAACCTGGACACAGAAGCAAAATAAATGCCTGGAAAGAGAGACACCAAAAGTTGGTCAGGGGACAGAGAGAAGGGGGATCGCGGGGTGATGGGGGAGGAAGGAGAGAAATTAAAGGGAAAAACTTAAGTGAGAAGATTAAAAAAAAAAAAAAGTAAATGTCCCAAAAGAGAACAGCTTTCTGTTTCCTCATGGGCTACACCTTGGCCTCCCTCTTACCTGGCCCCGGGAGAGAGAGGCAGCTCTGCCTGCCAGTGTCTGGGTGGTAGAGGGCACAAGGGAGTGAACAGACCTGAGCAGCAGTCGGGCCCGGAAGCTAGGCTTACCCAAGGCGGGTGGCTGCGCCCCTGCAGAGAGGTGAGACTGCAACCTGGAAAAGTGACTCACATCGTGGGGGCAGTGGTTATCCCACAGGATGAAGAGTCGAGCTTCCTGCCAAGGATGCCCACGTTCAGAAAAGCACTGAGATGTCCCGATTAGTCAACTTCATTTCCAGTTATCAATCAGGATGATGAGCTTGCTATCGACACAACCAGGGCTGGTGTAACAGAAGGAAAAGGGTAATTGACGGGGGGGGGGGGGGGGTTGTGCGGTTTGGTGACAGATTTAGAGGAGGGGACATGATATGATGGAGGTGATGGTGGGAGTAAGTGTTAGGCTTTCAGAACAGCTCACAAAGCCCCCTGCAATTCCCAAGCTGTCTGTTATCTATGAAATGCAAATCAGGAGGGGAGTGACATCATGTCGGATTATGGCCACAGGGAGTAATTATTTAGACATTAAAGGCTACTGAAGGGAGTGGCTGACAATATTAATGATGTCCAGATGGACAGAGTGTGATGCTAAAATTATTTTCTAGTACAAAGAACAAGGGAATTTTTATCGGGCTTTCTTTTCTATTGGACAGCCTGGATCTCTTGGAGGTTTGCCCCTCAGAGAGATAGTGGTGCTAAGAGATGGCCTCTGGAATTAAAGCACAATGGGGTTTGCAGAAAGGAGCCAGCCACAGTCTCCAGCTCCTGAGAACAGAGGTACAGTCAATATGCAAAACATTCACATAATAATTATGACTATAAAAAGAGGAAATAATCTCAAGATGGTGTCTATAACAAGCCGGTGACTGGAAACCCTTCTCTCCCAACACTCGCCCCACCCCATTCTGCCTTTCTTATCCAAATACAGCAGCAAGCAGCAACTTGTTCCTCCTCAGGGCCCTCTCCCCCTCCCCCTGCAATACAAGCACTAAGACAGACACAGTGGCCATTAATACTGGTGTCAACTGCATAACCACAGGTAACAGTATTCTCAGCCACTGATAAACACAGGAGAAAGGCATCTTGGCCAAGACCACAGTGTGAACAAAAAAAAAAAAAAAGGGGGAGGGCGGGGTGGGGAAGGCCACAACCTGAGATCCAAATTGGGAAAGACTAAGAGGCAATGGCAGGTACAGAAAACCAGTCTCAAGAAGACCCGGGGGAAAATATGCCGATCTGGACTGCGCGCCTGACCAGGCCACCCAGAGTTCTGCCCTCTCCTCGGAGCAGGTATTAGTATTTGGGCGGAAATTCACCAGGGTTTCAAACCTGCTGCTCATCTTTCTGTCCCAGGTAGGAGGGCAGGATGCAGTGAGCAGCAGCCAAAATGTGTTTTCAATATATAGGGAGTTCCTGAATACAATTAAAGGCATCAGGGGACACGTGATGTTTTAGCCTCTTACATTTGAAAGTAAAGAGGAGGTTTCAGAAAGTGAATAGGTGATTCCAAAGTTGGTTCCGAAGATCTCCTCTGTCCCTGCCCTCCAGAAGTGAGGGCTTACAACCCCAAAATGCAAGGCACTTAACAAGGGTCAACTAATGTAGACCGTGGTTCCCCTAAGCCAGGAGACTTCTAAATGCTCCCACAGCCCCTTGTGCCAGCCTCTGTGTATCACTGACATCACTACACTGTACTGGCTTATATATTTTTCTGACTCCTCCCTCAGGCTAGGAGCTACTTGAAGGCAGGCAATCTGACTTACTGGCCCCTGACTCATCAGCACCTAGGATGTCCCTCGATTAATATTTGAATAATGAACTGGAAGAACATCATGGAAAGCTCTGCAAACTGCTAAAGAGGGTCTGACGTGGAAACTTGACAGGAAGACAAGCAATTATGAAGTCATGAAATCCACTATTATAATATTATATTATAATATAATCCTGATTACAAAGGATTATAATTACATATTATAATCCTGATTATAAAGGACATATGAAAAACAACAGCAGTGGAGAAGGGACCTAGTGATTGATTGTTAAGAGAAAATAGCTGGAGAGAGGATTGGAAGGAAATGTGTTGTCTCATCTATATGCCAATTCAATTCAGTTTATTTGAATTCAACAGGTATTTACTGAGCACCTATATGCTAAAAGGAATATACAATTTTTAGATAAGAAAATAAATGTTTTTCAGAAGTGCTTAAGACTGGTGTTTGGGGACATATGAATGGAAAATGTAAGTAGTTCAAACAGCAGTAAAGCATAGTTTAGATCAAGGGTTGGCAATACTCATGATGTAAAAATTATTGAGATTCACATTTTAGTGTACATAAAGAAAATTATATTGGAACCCAGCCACACCCATTTGTTTACTTGTTGTTTATGAGTGCCCGTGAGCTCCAGTGCCAGAATCAAGCAGTTGCAATAGAATTTATAGTCCATAAAACCTAAAATAGTTCCTATCTGGCTCCTTATAGAAAGTTTAAAACCACTGTTAAGAGCAAGACCTCTAAAATCAAAACACCTGGTTTCCAATCCCAGCGCACCACTACTTGCTAGCCATGAGATCTGGGGTAAGTAACTTAGCTTTTCTATACCTTGGTTTTATCATGTATGAAATGGGTGTAACAATAGCACCTTCTTCAAGGGAATGTTGAAAGAAGTAAGGTACTCAGAATGATGTTTAGAATGCACCAAGAATATATAAAGAGTTTTCAAAACTCAGTAAGATTACATGCAACCCAACTGAAAACTAGGCAAAAGAGGAGCGCCTGGATGGCTCAGTCGGTTGAGCGAAGGACTCTTGATTTTGGCTCAGGTCATGATCTCACGGTTAGGTTCAGTCTGTGATGTTGAGCCCCGTGTTGAGCTCTGCACTGTGAGGAGCCTGCTTGGGATTCTCTCTTTCCCTCTCTCTTTGCCCCTCTCCTGCATATGTCCATGTGCTTTCTCTCTCTCTCTCTCTCTCTCTCTCAAAATAAAGTTAATAAGTAAACATTAAAGAAAAAAACTAGGCAAAAGATTTAAATAGCCACTTCCCCCATTTAAATAGCCACTTCCCTCAAGAAGAGATAAGGATGGCAAATAGCACATGCAGAGATACTCAAGATCATTAGTTGCTAGGGAAATAAAAATGAAATCTGTGATGAGATATCACCGCACAACTCTTAAGACAACTTAAAAATTAAAAACAAAAAATTACAATAATAGCAAGTGCTGGCAAGGATCTTGAGCAACTGGAACTCTTATATTTTGCAAGCAGGAATGCAGTTGTGGGTACAGCCACTTTGGAAAACAAATCTCTTACCAAATGACTCGGTAATTCCACTCCTAGGTATTTACTCAAATGAAATGGAAGCATATGTTCACAAAGACACATACATGATTATGTTTAGCAACTTTATTCATAATAGCCCTAAAGTGGAAAGGACCCAAATGTCCACAAACCAATGAATGGATAAGCAAGTTACAGTACAACCATACAATACATGGAGAATTATCTCTGTCAGTCATTTTATTGTCCATACACACATTAGCATGGATGGTTCTCAAGAACATTCTGCTAAGAAGTCAGACACAACAGGCTACACACCGCACGGGTCCATCCATATGACATTTTAGAAAAGGCAAAGATAGAAAGACAGAAGTAAACCCAGTGGTTGCTTAGATTTGGGATGGGTGTGGAGACTGACTACAAAGAATGAGGAAACTTTCTGGGGTGACAAAAATAGTCTAGATCTTGATTGTGGTAATTATGTGACTATATAAAATTCAGTGAACTATGTATCGAAAGAGACTAAATATTACTGAATGTAAATTATATCTCTAAACCCAACTTTTAAAACTTAGCATCCTGAAATTTTCCAGAAAATTGAAGATTTGCTACAGATAAAATTTCCAGAATCATGGAGAGAAACAGACCTAGCACAAGGCAGTAGCTGGGCAAATTTTTAACAAGAAAATTTCTGGGTAATAGAATGACACAGGTGACATGAAGTCCCAGTAAAGATTTAAAATCTATTATATTATATATGGTCTTTGAGTGTTGGGAAAAGAGGTATTATTCACAAAAGTGGGCATAGTTTCAACAATAATAAGCCATTTAAAAGTAACTTTACTTTTTATATATGCTTGTTTTGGATGTACCTATTTTTAAAAATCATCTTCTGGACTGGGTCATTGCTTCATCTCCCTCTCTAACAGATTCGAAATCAACATTTTTCCTATGTTACACCTTCAAATTGGAGTTCCTATTCCTTAGCTCCTAAGCTAAATGGATTTTCAAATTGACCAGAAAAACCCAAATCCCAATTCTAAGTGTGACTGAGGCCTGGGCTGCTGGCCTGACGTCCAGGTAGACTGAGGAGCCAAAGCTGCCGAAGCTAATAACAAAGATGTATTAAGTTAGTACTGCTCCCCTTCCTGCCCGCGCCCCCCCCACCCTCCCCACCTCTCTCTTCTCCTCTCCTTCTCTCCCACAATACAGTGTATGGGGGATTTCAGGCTCTACCTTTGGGAGAGTCTCACATGTTGATAAATGTAGAAGATATTTTTTACTTTTTTATTTTTAAGAAAGAGAGAGAAGGAAGAGCGCCTGGGTGGCTCAGTCGGTTGAGCTTCTGACTTCAGCTCAGGTCATGATCTCGCACTCCGTGAGTTGGATCCTCGCGTTAGGCTCTGTGCTGACAGCTCAGAGCCTGGAGCCTGCTTTGGATTCTGTGTCTCCCTCTCTGTCTCTGTCCCCTCCCCTGCTCCTGCTCTGTCTCTCTTTCTCTCAAAGATAAATAGAACATTAAAAAAGATTAAAAAAAAAGAAAAAGGAGAGAGATTGAGTGGGGGAGCAATGGAGGGGGAGGAGAGGGGAGAGAATCTCATGCTGAGCTTGGAGCCAGATATAGGGCTCAATCCCATGACCTTGATTGGAATCATGACCTGAGCTGAAATCTAGAGTCGGATGCTCAACCGACTGAGCCACCCAGGTGCCCCCATTTTTTACTATTCTAATAATGATTAAACTTGAGGAGGGACTAGAATTTTTAAAAAATTTTTTTAACATTTATTCATTTTTGAGAGAGAGAGAGACAGAGTGTGCGTGGGGGAGGGGCAAAGAGAGAGGGAGACACAGAATGGGAAGCAGCTTCCAGGCTCTGAGCTGTCAGCACAGAACTTGATGTGGGGCTCAAACTCACGGACTGCAGGATCATGACCTGAGCCGAAGTCAGACGTTCAACAGACTGAGCCACCAAGGCGCCCCTGGGGCTAGAATTTTTTAAAGTAAGGGAGATTTTGGACGATAAGTGGATACTTTGCTCTACAAAATTTTCTCCTTAAGAAAAAAATAAAATATTGTTTACAGTATAGATATTGAGTATATTTTAGCTCAGAATGAGTAAAATGAGTCATGGAGCAAGCGCTGGGTGAGGCAGGGAATTACTGCACACCTGACACTAATATGATACTGTACGTTAACTAATAAAAATTAAAATAAAAACTTTAAAAAGAAAAAAGAATGAGTCATGGAGCGACCAGTTTCAGAGAGCAGTCTGATCTCACATTTTACCTCCTCTTTCTTCCAAGGTCTCATTAGAATTATAGTATAAGGATAAAAATAGGTATAAGCTCAAAACAATGAAGAAAAGAGCAGGCAGGGATCAGCAAATGAATCATCTCAACACGCTTTTGAGAGAAGGTGGAAGCCTGCTGACAGATGAGCAGAACTGGGGAAACCCAAGCCTAATTAAATGACGTGCTGAGGGGACTTGATCAGAGGATGTGTCCGGCAAATTCTGAAAGTTTCAAGGTGTGAAGAGCAGACACAAGGAAGGTTGGGAGTGAGACGTGAGGTCAAAAATTGAGAAAGTGATTGAAGATTTAAATGTGGAACAGATGAACTTGTCTGTCATTCCCACCCTCACTCCTACCCCGTGGGAAAAGGCAGATGGACATTGACTTTTAGGCAAAAAATAGGATTTGTCTCAATTTCTTTAGAAAAGAACTACCTCATATGGGTGCTAAGTAAACTCTTTTTGTTCTGGCACTTATGAGGCCAAATAGTTCAAATTTCATATAATATTAAATTCCCACCACTTAACTTTGAAATAAAGCCCAACAATCAACAAATTATCACCCACATATATAAAGCTCATGGTTAACGTTGTTATTTCCTCATTTAAAAATATGTACAAATACCCAATTACCACCAGACAGTTGAAGGACTGCTGCAGCATAAAAGAGAAACACTCAGATAAATAAATTGGATATCAGAATTAACAAAGATAATTCAGAAAATAATAACTTTAAAAATTCCCCTGAAAAGTATCTTTGAGAGATCATATTAATAAAGGTATTCATAGGAAAACTAGAGAACAGCATAATTTTTTGGAGTAAAACAATGTATTTCCTAAAGGAAAAATAAATAGAAGTATTAGGGAATAAAGACAAGGCCATCTCTTATGACACTGAACAAAAAATGTGGAAAATATAAGAGAAAAGATAAATAATATGGAGATTCATTTTGGGAGATCTAAGATAGTAATTCTAGAAGAAAACAATGAAATAAATGAAGGGGGGTATTATAAAGAAGTAATACAATAAAACTTTCCACAGATGAAACTATACAACATTATTTGATTTAAAAGGGCCTTGTCATACAGCCTCTCTTTGTTTCAGTTTTCTCATACGTAAAGTGGGAGAAATAATCATGCCTACCTCACAGGGTTGTTGAATGTGATAGTACAAATAAAGCACGTCCAACAATCCTCGACATATAATGAGTACTCAGTAAATTTTATTTCACTGTGATTATTATACTATCAGTGTTGAGCAGGATAAATGCAGAAACACCACACCCAAGGCATCACTGGGAAATCTTAGATCTTCAAAGATACAGAAGAACACCTAAGAGTTTTCAGGAATAAAAAAGATGTCCTATAAAAGAACAAGATTTGTATTGTGTCAAGAGAAAATATATTATGTCAAAAGAAAGTAAAGCAATACCTTCAAAGATCTGACGAAAAAAAGATTTTGAAATTGGAATTTTATACCCAACCAGGTTATCAACCAAGTGTAAAGACAGAATGTCATCTTTTTTAAACATGCAAGACCTCAGAAAGCTTGCCTTCCACATATCCTAAGTGAATTATTTGAATACATAACTGCAGGAAAAATGAGAGCTTTTCAACCAAAAAACAAGATAATATGGAACAAAGAAGAGGTTCTATTGAGAAGAGCAAAGCAGCCAAGTCCAGATGACAATGGTAATGGTATAGGTAACCTCGAAAGCAAATAAATAATCCAGTTTGGAGCAGAAAGTAGGAAGGTATCAAGAGGGATGTCTCTCATTATAAAAGAGACGCCAAACACTTGATATCTGAGGAAAAGCAAACTTGAGGCTATGCTAAGACAATGAGAAAGGTCATTAGAAACATCAGAAAAAATACAAAACTTCATTAAAATGTCAAAGTTCCAGTATGAGGCAACCAGCCCAAATATGATCAAGAAGTCAGTGGACTTCCAAGAACAAAACTGGAATCTATTCTGAAAGGTGAAATGTGTAAGAAAGACATGGTCCAAATATAAAACACTAAAATGTAACAAAAAAAATTAACAATTAGTATATCATAAGAAAAAGGGTATGTTTGTTTATGTTTGTATCTATTACATTTGTTTGATATTAGAAACATTTGAGAGATACACAGACTGGGACTTTGGAACCATAGCACACTACTCTGCTGGGACTAATATTTTCATGGTCGTAAAATGTAAATGTTATTTGCAGTTTGTTTTTCATTTTTTATTATGAAAAATTCAGAACACGCACAAAAATAATGTGTAGAACAATGAACCTCTATCATCGCCCAGCTTTAATGGTGATCCACCTCATGGCCAATTTTATTTCACTGATATATTCTTCCTCTCCCCACCTCCTATATTGCGTGGAAATAGAGCCAAGTCATTATGTCATTACATCCAAAAAATTTTTTTTAATTTAAGATAGAGAGCATGAGTGGGGCAGAGTGGGGCAGAGTGGGGAGAGAGAGAGAGAGAGAGAGAGAGAGAGAGAGAGAGAGAGAGAGAGAAAATCTGAAGCCCTGATGCAGGACCTGACCCCATGACTCTGGGATCATGACCTGAGTGGAAATCTAGAGTCGAAAGCTCAACGGACTGAGCCACTCAGGTGCCCCTTCAAATGCAAACTTTTATCCATTTTTCCATATGCATGCACCACAGTCAAGATAACAAACATTTTTACTGCTCTCATAAATGTCCCTGTGTCTCTGGGTCATTTATCCATCCATGACCCTTGTCCCCAGCCAATTTTTGATTCGCTTCCTGTCACTATAGATCAATTTAATTTTCTAGAATTTTATATAAATGGAATAAAACGTATTTTTGTTCATTGGCTTCTTTCACCCTGCATAGTGATTTTAACCATCCATCCATCCAGTAAGTAGTTTGTTGCTTTTTATTGCTGACTAGTATTCCTTTTGTGAATGGATTCGAAAGTATCCAATGTGAACAGACAAATCCCATTTACTCATTCACCTATTTATGGATATTTGGGTTATGTCCAGATTTGGGCTATTACACATAAAGCTGCCATGAACATTCATGTGCCAGTTATTTGTGTGGACTTGACCTTGTTGGTTTCTTCAAAAGCTAACTAAACACACTTAGCATATAACTCAATCACTCCATTCCTACTAGGTAATGCCATTTTGTAGCTGCACAACATTCTTCTGCGTGGATGTTTCGTAGTTTATAGGACAGTTCTCTATTGATGGACATTAAGGTTGCTTTAAGTTTTTTATATAGTAAATATATCATCTTTTGCATATGTCACTTGGTATTTCTGCCAGGGCATATTTAGGGAAGATTCCTGGAGGTGGGATTTCCCCCCAAGTTTTTCCAGTGAAGGAGAGGCTGGTAGGCAGAGGAATCATCCAGTTCTGTGCATTTTTGCAATGTCCACATTCTGGAAACTTACCAGAGTAGAATCTAAAGGTGACAATATCTGAAATTACAGCCAACACCAACCCCCTCTTAGCTCAAATAATGACAAGTTCAAAGAGAGATGCACTTTAAATTCAAGGTCCCAAAAGGTTAAAAGCAAAAGGATGGAAAAAGATATACTATGCAAACAGCGACCACAAGAAATCTGATGTGACTATATTAATATCAGACAGAGTAGAATTTAAGACAAGAAGTATTACCAGAGATAAAAAGGGATACTTCATAAAGTTAAGAAGGTTAGGGGCGCCTGGGTGGCTCAGTCGGTTGGGCGTCCAACTTTGGCTCAGGTCATGATCTCACAGGTTGTGGGTTCGAGCCCCGTGTCGGGCTCTGTGCTGACAGCTCAGAGCCTGGAGCCTGCTTCAGATTCTGTCTCCCTCTCTCTCTCTGCCCCTCCCCTGCTCACTGTCTCTCTCTCTCAAAATAAAATAAAGACATTAAAAAAAAGTTTAAAAAAGGTTAATTTACCAAGAAGACATAATCCTAAATGTGTATGCCCCTAATAAGAGAATTTTTCCTTACTCATATACTAAATTTCCATATGCGATTGAGTATTACTGTATTTTATAAAATCTTTTTTCATTGTTCTGTCTATTCATGGGCAAATACCATCCTGTTTTTATTAAGGCTTAGAGAAGCTTTGTGATGTGCTTTTAATATCTAGTAGATTTAGGCCCTCAATCTGGCCCCACTGCTCTTCTTGGTTTTTCTAACTACTATTGCTTTTTTCCCTCGAAGTGGACTTTATAATCAATTTATCTAGCTCCATAAAAAAAGTCTGATGGTGTTTTTATTGTTACATTAAATTTATAAACTAACTTAGGAAGAAAAGATCTTTATGATGTCGAGCCCTCCTGTTCAAGGACATGTATTTTTTCACGGATTCAGGTCTGTTTGGTTTATTGATTTTTACCTTATAGAATAAAGCGATAGACAAATTATGGCAGACATCATAATAGTTATAAAACAGAATAGTATCAATTTTGGAAACGCAGAAGAAAAAGCATGGCTGGTTGTAGTAGCCAGATAGAACAGTGTGGAGGAACAGAAAGAAATGCAGGGCTTTTACTAGCCTTAATGAAGTAAGAAATCAGAATTGACTAAACAATAAAAAGGGGTTTCCATATTCTTACTGAAGTTAGAGAAATTAAAACATAGCTATGTTACTATGCTGTAGGAGGGAAGGAGGGTCAAGGTGTGTAGAGCTAAGGCGCTGTCCGCCTTAACAGGAGTTAACAGGGAAGGTCTAAACACCGATACTCTGATGATTTGGAGGATGATGGGAACAGGATTATTTAATGGACAGCTATGAAAAGGAAGACACCCTACACAATGTGAGCTCTGTCCTCAAACCTGGGTTGCTGCTTTCTTTTCATCAGGCAGATACCTACAGACCCAGCTCTATTTTGGAGATTCCCCCCTGCCCAGCAAAGACGGAAAGTTGCTCACCAATTCATGAGCAACGACCCCAACCATGGCGGCCGCATGCCACACCATGCGAGGGGCGAGGAAACAGGACCTAGATTGTAGCCGGCTTCCTGTGTTTTCCACCTGATCCCTGTGCCCCAAGAGGGACTCCTTTTCTTTTTATTAAAATCCAGGGGTTAATTGATTTGCTTACTCATGCATACTAGGGAACAGTAAGCAGACTATAAATTACTGAAGTGGGTTGGCCGAGTTCAATCTACCATCACAGGCAGTGGTTTGGGGAAGCAGATGATGGAGTAAGAGATGAGGCTCCCCCAGGTAGGGCCTCAAAAAGCCTCAGGCTCCATCGACAACCAGCCTCAAATCCTTCCATGACTTTTTCAGCAAAGCTTCTCCCCACTCCATCTGCTCCTGTCTGGCCAGTGGTTGCTCTTTTATGCTTTTTATGTATACTTTATAGGGCTCTCCATTTATTCGTTTAGGTAAGAATATGTGAACTGACGGGTAGAGGGTAGGACCAGGGAACGTGAGACAGAGTAGGGAGTCCTGTCTCCAGTCTTCTGTCATGTCCCTGCTTTCTCTCCCAAGCCACATTCCAAGTTTTAGATTTACCGTGAGAAATATGATGACTGAGTAGGCTGGATTCTCAGGTCTGCTGGCCACCACATCTCCTGTGGTGAGCCTACAAGATAAAGAAGTATAATATGAAGTGTCCTTGGTGATTATGGAATCAAAGCAAAGAAAGCTGGAGAGTGCTGTCGGACAGCCCTCTTTCATGGAGAGAGAAACAGTGTGCAATCCAAACCCCCTCCGGGCCTCATGGGGCACCTGACGTGTTAGCTCTCCAGAAAAGTGGTCTATCAAAAGCTAATTAAGTAAAACAGTGATAATTCTCTACGGATGTTGGCCAAAGCCAAAGTAACAAAATGGTACCTTTTGCATTTCCACCCCAACTGTGACGGGAGCGTGTAGACACAATATCGGGACAGTCAAGTCTCAAACCCTTCATTCCCAGATCCTGTGTGATAGGAAACACCCCTTTATGTGGCTTTCCTGATACTTGTCACCGGGGATTACCACATACTTACTCTTGGAAAATAAATTATGTTTGTCAACATTAGCCTGGAACGAGGAAGCTGCTGTCTGGGCACTGGGACAATTACTAAAGGCAAGGTGGCGTAAGGTGACTCAGACACGCGAGTAAGAAGAAGAGAGAAGGGACTAACAAGAGAAAGGCCAGCAAGAAGGAAGGAGCAGCTTTGTGTCTGAGACGGAATTGTGACAGAGGATGAGTTGGACACGTTTTCCTTTGCCCCAAGGCTTAGCCTCTCTTGCGTGTCACAGGCCCAGAGGACTCCCTTCAAATCTACGCACAGGTGGGACCCTGTGCCCCCACACCGGGTGTATAGTTAGGGGTTTCCCTCCCCCTCACTCTGTCCTTCGCCTGCCGGCCAAGGCCAACTGTGGGGCTGCAGCCTGTGCTCAGCTCTGTTACCCGTTGGTGAGACGGGGTGGTGCCACCTCGCTACCTCCGCTGTCTTGTGTCTCCGAGGCAGCTCGGCCCTCGGAGTGGTGGAGCCGGCTAATCTGTAGCCTGGGTCCACTCAGGTGAAGTCCGCATCTTCTCCCAAGAGCAGGCGCCTTCCCGGGACCCCCAGCTGCCGAGGACCTCTGAAGCCTGGAAAGCCAGCATGGTCGCCCCAACCGGCTTCCCTGGCACACTGCCCCTCATGCACCTTCTCTCATTCAAGTCCACCAGCCTCTCCCGCAGCCGTTTCCCACGTGTGCCCTGTCCCCACCCAGGTATTTTCTACCGCCAGGTGCCAACATCTCCTATATTCCACAATTCAGCTAACGTTTGTTTGTACTGTGGGTTTATTCTCTAGGTGAATGGAGGTAAGAAATCTAGTAACAGATTAACCAAAGCAAACACAGGGCCAAAAGGAGTAGAGTGGAAATATAAATTACACCCTATGGGAGCCCAAAAAAAAAGATGATTAATTACAACCAAGTGAATCAGGAAATGCTTCATGGAAATTATATCTGCACTGGGCCTCCGTGGGCAGGTTTCGACAGGCAAAACAGGAAAAGGTATTCCTTAGGGCACCAGCGGTGTAAGACAAGGACCAAGCTGGAAAGGGTTAGGGTAGGTAGAGTTCTGATCACTGAGGGCCTTGAATGCTGTGCTCAGGAACGTGGACCTCATTATGTGAACAGTGGGGAACCAGTGGAGGCATTTAAGCAGAGGAGTGACAGTATTGGACCGAACAACAGTGACGCTTTGTGGAGTGCTCCCTGTGATCCAGGCATCCTGCTAAACATGGCACCGGCCATGGCATTCACCTCCTTAGCCTTCATGATGACCCCTTGAGGATGGTGAACTGGGATGGCAGTTTGGGGATGGGTCAGGGGCAGAATGGCTGGGGAGAGGCAGTAGGAGAGGACACGATTTCAGTGGACTAGAGTTCAGGAGAAAGGCCTGAGCCGGCGCCTACCGGCAGCAGCAATGATAATGAGCATTAGAATTCTGAGAGGTAGACTCAGAGGACCTGGTGGCCGATTAGCCGCTGGAGTCAAGGGCACCAGTGACCAGGAGCTCTAGAAGGAAAGGTGCCAGGGAAGCAATGTCAGCAGTCTTGGGACTTGGCTCCCCTACCTCTCCACTAACACCCCAGTCTCAGGAGAACGAGGCACTTTCCCGGAAATTGTCCCAGAGACACAGACCCAGAAATTCAGGACAGTTATGGCAAGGAGGGCTCTTCCACTTGGGCCAGGTGGAAGACCAGACAGCATGCAGAGGCAAATGACTTGGGAGCAATAAAAGCCCTCCCTCTATGAGGCGCTGTGTGGCAGGCCCTGTGCTGGGCGCTTCGAGGGCCTCATGTCCTTTAATGTTCAAAATATTACTATACTGCTTTACTATAACGAGACAGGTTGAGAGAGAGTAGGTAACCAGCCCGAGCTCACGTACTACTAAGGGGCAGCACTGATACCCGCACGCCAGTCAGTGCTTCCAGCTGGTGCGTGAAACTGCCTGCACAGGAGATCGACTGCTCACGAGGCTGGCAGGATGCGTCGGGCTCAAGTTGGGTTCTTTCCCACATCCATTCGTTCACCTATTCACACATTATGCAACTACTGAGCACCTACTATGTGGTAGGCACTGTGCTGGGTAGTTAGAATAAAAAATGAGTAAGACGCCATCTTTGCCCTCATCGAGAACAGTCTAGAAGAGGAGGCAGCCAAGGAAACAGGAGAGGGCAGCTACCTGACTTGTGGGGGTGAAGAGGGAACTGAAGACGACTTTCAGAGGTGATGCGCGGGCTCAGTCTGGAGGGAGGAGAGGGGTGGCTGGGCTCAGGTGAGGAAGTGAGAGGACAGCAATGTTACAAACAGTAGAACTGGTGCAAATGCACAGGCCCACCTGAGAAATGATGGACTCTGTACCGAGTTGCTTTTGGGTTGCCAAAAGCAGAGATGAGAGGCAGAGGAGGCAGGAGGCCAGAGAGGAGGGGAAAGAGAATGCTCCATTCACAGTCAAGCCGTGGGCAGCCACTGAAGGGCAGACTTACACTTGATAAAGCTCCCTTAGGCTGCAGCGGGGAAGAGACGGGGGGCCCAAAGGTGAGGGAGGAGGCTGCTGGGACACGTGTGGGACAACAGAGACGCTGAGGAGTGGGAAGAAGATCTGAAAAATGTTCACGGGTAACACAGGGACTCTGAGTAAGGGATTCTGGATGGGAGCAGAGGGCTGGGGCGCCCCTGAGGGTGACTCATGTCCTTAGCTTCCTCCACCAGCAGGTTTCCCACTCTAAATGGCTCTGTGCAGGTAGTGTGGATACTGGTCAATCCTTATGCCCAATGCACACAGCCTGTGTGGATACCTGTGGTTCCCAAGCCACTGCTTTGGGGGAGGGGGAGGTGCTAAGTATCTACAGAGTGAGGATTCAATCCTGGGGCCACCAGCCTAGGGAGAGTGTAAACCTCTCCGCATTCAGGAAAAGGTTAGTTTAGGAGGTCTGAGTCTCTCAAATCCTGCATATTCCCAAGAAAGACCTGATTTAGGAATGGCTCTTGGCCAGCTCCTGGGAGATGAGCTCTGGGGTCTCTGGAATATTCTGCCTGATAAGAATATTTCTGTATGCCTGAAGCCTTGGGCCATATGTTATCAGTTTGATCAGATCGTTTATGCTAACCGTATGATTTGTGGTGAACACCTGGTTTGCTCTGGGGATGGAGTCTGAGTAGCTGAGGTCAGCCACACAGCACGGCACACATGCACGACAGACCCCCCCCCCCCCCAATCAAAACTCTGGATACCAAGGCTTGGGTGAACTTCCTTGGCTGGCAACACTAGGCATATGCTCTCACACAGTGCCACCGGAAGAATTAAGCATGTCCCCATCAGCTCCACTGGGAGCAGACATCCGGAAGCTCACACCCGGTTTCTCCTCGACTTTGCCCCATCCACCTTTTCCCTTTGCTGATTTTGATCTGTATCCTTTTACTGTCATAAACCCTAACCATGAGTATAAGAGCTTCCTGAATGCTGTGAGTTCCTCTAACAAATCACAGAGGCTGAGGCTGGATGGGGTACCCCTGACACACCCCACCAAGGGATGACAGCAGAAGAGACATCTGGGAAAAGCACACAGCCCAAACACACTATCTCACCCCAGACGAGGCAGCTTTAGACTCAGGTCCTGCAAAAACCACCTAAGCGGAGTACTCTGTGTACTGCAAGGATGGGACAAGAACGCCTGGAATGCTGGGAGAGTATTTTCCAGCTTGTCCAGATTCCAGGGTCGCTCTGCTGCCCTCCCCGTGGCCTCTAGGAGCTTACCCTGGTTCTGACCTCTATCATCCAACAAAGCATTTTACCTTTGCGTCTTCAGCTTTTGGAAAAAGCGTAACATCCTCGCTCTGCCCCTCCAGTTTGTTTCTTTTGCCAGATAGTTGTGTCAAAATTGGATGCATCACTGCCGGCAATTTCCAGATTCTGTAAAACAGAATTTGCCCTGAACAACAGATGTGAGAATCTACAGTGTGGCCCAGAAACGGAACACAGCACTGGGGTGTAAATTCATAGGTTACTCAAATAGCAGGCTGTGATGCAACAGGGAAATGGAGCTTCTCAGCAATGGGTATGATCTACAGCCAGGAAATCGGAGGTTCGAGGGTATGTGAATACAAGCTTTCTGTACGCAACCTTCCTCCTCACTTTACCCCTTGGTCGGTTTGTTGACAGAACGTGAGAGATCGCTAACGAGCGGTGTCCACCTCCACTTCACATTTATCCAGAGAAGGATCTGGGCCAATAGGTATTTCTGCTCAACTTGCAGTCCAAACCCATTCTTGGCTTCAACTCCAAGCCGAGGCATGAGGAACTTTTTTACAATATTTCAGTTAAACTAATGACTTTCAAAAGACATCCTTGTACGTATCTGTAAAGCCATTTTGCGTCTCCCCGGGCCCTGCCACGTCCTCTTAGCTTCCTCTTCATTATCTCCCACTCTCCAGTACACTGGGGCCCTCAGTGCTGCACCCGGATCAGTGGCAAGCAAGACAGGAGGTTCTCCACCTGTTTATGACCTTGTATGAGGCAGGGTTCAATGTGGGAAGCAGAAATATGGGTAGTGTAAGCAAAAAGGAATTTAACACAGGAAATGAGGTGGTAGCAAGTTATTGGAAGGGCTAGAGGACTGGACTCTAGGACTGTAGAGTTCAAGTCCCTGCTGCCATGCCTGCTAACCAAGGATCTATATCCTCTACTACATCCTCCAAACAGCCTCTCTACGTTAGGAAGCTGGAGAATGACGCTGCTGTAGAACTTCCCTCTGTCCTTGACTTTGCCCAGCAACAACGACCAACGGAGTAAGAAGACAGCCCCTCCCTCACTTCCACAATTCAAATCCTGCTCATGCACGATAAGTGCATGCAAGACCCCAGCTGTTGAGGGAAGGTCAGGAATTTTTCCAGCATTCTCAGGACAGTAGACATACTAAGCAGTGAGGGTGGAGGCTGAGTCAAAAGATACGCTGCACCGCACCACAGACCGTTAAGGTGTCTTCCAAGATCTAACATTCTGTGTATGACCAGGATCCTGAATAAGAAAAGACAATACTCTTCAGAGAAGGACATAAAGGAGGAAGAGTATGCCTTCTGCTACCATCTCCTCTTCCACTGAATTCTGCTTAGAAGAAGTTCTTTCTAACTAGTCCTGCCCTCTTAGCTTGTGTGTCTTCTGACTACTTTCAGTCTAGCCCTCTGCTCCTACAAGTCGACAGTGACTCCGAGTCTGAAGCTGGAAGGGATTCTAGAGACAACCCTTTATTTAAAGGAAAAGAGCTAGAAACTTGAGAGTTCTCATAAGTCTGCGACGTTATCACTTGGGTCTTCCACCACCTTCATCAAAATATTTAAGGTGACTCGGTGATGCTAGAGATGCTGTAGCTTTTTGCTTTCCAATTCAGCAAAGGTTAAAACGTCCTAGCCTTTCCTGAGTGGCCCCCCACAGGTCCTGATTAACTGCACCTTAGGGGGACCTTCCTTAACTCTGATATAGGGAATGTACGGAGTATTCAGAAAGAATATATATTTTAACCAGAGAGATTTTCTTTTTTCTTTTCTTGTTTTTAATTTTTTTTAATGTTTGTTTATTTTTGAGAGAGAGACAGACAGACAGAATGCGAGCAGGGGAGGGGCAGAGAGAGAGAGAGAGAGGGAGACACAGAATCCAAAGCAAGCTCCAGGCTCCGAGCTATCAGCACAGAGTCTGACGTGCGGCTTCAACTCACGAACTGTGAGATCATGACCTAAGCCGAAACTGGCAGCTTAACCGACTGAGCCACCCAGGCGCCCCACTTTTTTCTTTTTTTAATGTTCATTTTAGAGAGAGAGAGACAGAGTGTGAGCTGATAAGGGGCAGAGAGAGGGAGACACAGAATCCGAAGAAAGCTCCAGGCTCTGAGCTGTCAGCACAGAGCCCAACACAGGGCTCAAACTCATGGATCGCAAGATCGTGACGTGAGCCGAAGTCGGATGCCTAACTGACTAAGCCACCCAGGTGCCCAAACAGAGATGTTGTCATTTGTTTCATTAGTTGCTCTATATATTTCTGTTCTCTATTTCCTAAAACAATATGAGGTATGAAAAGCAGAGTTAAAAAACAAAAAGGAATACAGTACTCGGGGATGGGGATGGGGATGGGGGACAGAGATTTGGCTAGTAAAAGAGACACACATTTTGGGACCTCTGACTTTGAAGATTCCACAACTATTCTTTGGATAATTCGGAAGAAAGAGTCCAAGGAATTTGAGAGTGGAAATATAGGAATTCAGTTGGAAGACGTTAAACTGAAGAGTCTGAGAGTTCGGACCACTGAAAGCGACAACTGGTGAACAGACAAAAGATTGCTTTAAGGCAGGGTTTCTCAACCTCAGCACTACTGACATTTTGGACGAGATAATACTTTGCTGTGGGACTGTCCTGTGCATAGCAGCATGCTTAGTGGTGTCCCCAGCCTGTAGTCTTCAGATACAAGTACCAACTCCACAGTCCTCATCACCAAAAATGTCACCAACATTGATAATTGTTCCCTGTAGGGGGACAAAATGATCCCTGGTTGAGAACCACTCATTTAAAGTTCAGGCCTGTCAATCAGTGCGGAAATGCACACTGGCAGAGAGAGAGAGAGAGGGAGAGAGGGAGGGAGGGAGAGACGGAGTGGGGGGGGGAGATTGAGAGAGAGAGAGAGAGAGAGAGAGAAACCGGGGAGGAACCTGGAAATTTAGCATTTCCCCTTTCATCTTACAAATTTCTTTTAGGGAGTGACTTCAGGACCTCAGCAGATACAGATCTTCCTCGACTTAAATGGGGTTTAAATCGAGATAAACCCCACCATAAAGTGAAAATATCATGAAGTCAAAAAGTGCATTTAATACACCTATGTACCTGCTGAACATCACAGCTTAGCCGAGCCTACTTAAACACGCTCAGAACACTTACATTAGCCTACAGGGGGGCAACATCACCTGTCACACAGCGCATTTTATAATAAAGTATTGAACGTCCCATGTAACTTACTAACTACTGGACTGAAAGTGGAAAACAGACTGGCTGTGTGGGTACGGAACGGCTATCCATGCACTGGCTCCTCACCCTCGTGGTCACGTGGCTCACTGGGAGCTCCAGCATCCTACTGCATACCCCTAACCCAAGAGAAGATCAAAATCCAAAATCCAAAGTATAATTTCTACTGAATGCATACTGCTTTTGCACCATCGGAAAGCTGAACAATTCTAAATTGAACCACTGCCCATCTTGGACCTTCTTTTAGCATTTCCTCTTCAGCCTAAAATACCCTGGCATCTTTACTGACAAGGGCTCCTCCTACTGGACATGCTGTGGTTTCCCCTTCAGTGTCTAAAAGCTAAGATGTTGCCCTGGGAGCTAGGATATTCTAGCAAGCCCCCACCCCTTATTCCGTCACAAATGGACTAAAGAAGTTCAAAGGTCATCTATCACCGCACAAGTTGAACAGTTTGGAAGAACTGTTCCACACAAAAGCTGCTGAATTCAAAGACGTTCTGAAGAAGGGGAAAAAAGTTCAATGAGAGCATCAGTGATTGATTCCTCCACTCCAAAAAGAGGTTATCGTGGTTCAAATGAGCAGTCACATAAGAAACCGTTGCCTGGAATATCCCTTGCTTCTCTTCCAAAGCAAGCACTTCTCTGTGCCCCTCAGTAAGTCTCTGCCTGTGACCATGTGTCTGATCCGAGATCTGTTTCCTTGACTCAAAGATTGATAAAGACTCTTCTTTTTCTCTCCTTATCTCCTCTGTGGCACCAGGGGCCTGAGAATGCCAGTGATGTCTTAAATACCTTGTCTCTGACATGACATCAAACTCAAAAGTGGCAGCTTTGCTAGAAGGAATGCCTTTGATATTACCAAGCCTTTAAACACTCTGTATACCTCTAGAAAGTATGTAACCTGAGAGCCAATCTCTAGCAAGCATCCACTGATCTCAGGAGATGTTAGAGGCAGAAGTCACTCAGTTGATAATTATTTACTGGGTACCCACTATATGCCAGGTACTTGGTTAGGGTCTAAAGAGAGAGACATGATTCTACTTTGAAGGAATTCCCCATAAAGCAGAGAAAACTGATACATAAAGTGGTGTGACAGCCAAGCACAGAGTGCTACAGGAACGCTTTTCAGAGTGCAGACAAGTGTTAACAAAGATGGCCAACACCAGGCACAAAAGGTTGATGGTGGACTTTACAACAGTCAAGTTAACATCATCTGAACCCAGGGGTCAATCAATCCTAACATCTCAAAAAGTGAAACAATCTGTCATATGTTCCTCCCAACGTGACAGAGTAGGAAGCATATAGCACCACTTATGGAGTATTACTGGGGAAAAAAAAGGGCACTGAATCTAATTAAGTCAGATTTCACTACCCAATAACAGGAAATACAGGGGTTAAAGGAACAGGTTAAATGACACCAGGAGGATGCAATCAGACAAATTCAGAATGAAGGAAGTTGTACAATGCAACTAATCTAGTCTCTTCAACAAATAAATGGGATGAATTCCATAATAATAGTAAAACTAATATTAATAATTATTATCATTAATTAATAATAAGAGCTGTTAGAGATGAAGAGAAATGGAAATTTAAGATACAAACCAACCAAATGCAATTCTGTAGAGATCTTTATTCAAACCACAAAAGGACATTTGGGGGAAAATTATCTGAAGTTAAACATGAGTTAGATATTCGATGATATTAAATAATTATTATTAACTTTATTGAGAATTATAATGGTATCGTGGTTGTTAGTCTTAAAAGGGTACTTGTGTTAGAGATAGACAAGGAAGGGTTCACAGATTAAATGATATTTGAGTTGGCTAAAATATTTCAGATACATTCATTCACACGTTACTGTTATAATTAAAATGAAAATGAAAAGTAAAAGAAAAAATTAAGTGCAGAAACCAGGTCTTTCTTATTCACCTGTAACCTACAAGAGGGACCTCATTTAATCTAGGGAGTTGGGTAGAAGGCACGTCTACAGAAACCAGGTCCCGATGATGTCGATTACTGCAGAAGAGGTATTCTGAAGAGAAGTGAGAAGCAGGTAAGATGTATTCTAAGACCCTGCTACTCAAAGAGTGGTCCATGACCCAGCAGCACCAGCATCTCTTGTGCTTTATAAATGCAAAATCTCATGCCCATCTCAGACCCATTGAATCAGAAACTCCCATTTTAACAAAATACCCAGGTGATTCATTTGCACAGTAAAATTGGAGACTCACTGCTCTAAGTGCATGCTCATCTTTTAATAAAGTTGCTTCATTATCCACCTATGAAAGCTCCTAGTGACCAAATCTAAGATTTCATGCAGGATCCCCTGGGAGCAAAGATTTGTGTATTAATCTGTTGCTACACCTACACCGGTTCCCTTACTAATGGCTGATCCACCATCTATTCCTGGCCCCAAGCCACACAACATCCTCCCTGCCATGCTTCCTAATTGGTAATCTGCCACCCATGACCTTGACCAGATGGTGTACTGCCTTGGGACCCCTGGCCTCATCAGCTGATTCCACACTTAGGCAGAAGCACAATACAAAGAGAGGCCAGTGCCGGGAGCAGCTGTAGAGATGGATGGGCCCCCAAAGATTGTGGCATGCAATTAAAGGGAAAGAACTCTATTAAGTATTTTTATGAGAGGCCAAGGCCCTTTACAGATAGGGCTCACCAGCCCTGCTATTAATCTAGTCGTGCTCTGTCCTCCAAACAGAAAATACTTTACATACGAAGAGATAAGAGAAGGGCACAGGGCAGATGTGGAGTGCTTCGAATCCATTCGGATAAGTGGGACTCTCTTCTACCCTCGATTTCCCCAAGACAGGAAGGAAGGTTTGTCTCCATTAGTGTTCTCTTTCCTTTTGGGTAGAGCCAATGTGGAAGCAGTGGCTATGCCTTCTTCGTGATTAACTTTTGTTCATGCACATGACTGTTTAATGAATATTGATTCTGGTGATTGCTTTGATTAATAGGCTCTGAGGAATTTCACACTTAATATCTGAGTTGAGATGAGGCATGTGGCATCATTTCAATTCTCAGGGAACTGGCAACTACATCACAGCCTCTTTTATGAAGTGTCTTAAAAGAAATCCTTTCCATGTTTCTGACTATTTGCCATCAGATATGCCCGACGTCTTCAAGCCTGACTCTCTTAGTTTTGCATGAGCTAGCTGCCTGAGGGTGTACAAAAGAGAGCTGAATAGTGAGACTGTGGGGGCAGTGGTTTAGGATGTGGGCTCTGAAGCCAAACTGCTTGGGTTTAAATCCCAATTCTGCTATTTACCGTCTGCATAACACTGAAACTACTTACTACGTCTATGCCTCAGTTTCCTATACATGTAAATGGAGATGATGTCTTCAGGCTCACGATTTTGTCGTGAGGGTCATGTGCAGTAATAAATGTCAAGCACTCAGAACACTGCCTGGAACAGAGTAAGTGCTCATTAACATCATTATTATCACTGATACAAATGCTTACTATGTTCCAACACCAATTCTCTGACACTAACTGGGTGTCCTACAGTTCGATTCAATCCTGACACACACTACTCAGAGTTAGCACAGACCCCAGAAGTTAAGGACGAAGTCCTTTTATTCTGACACTAAGTGCCTGTAGCACCAGATCCCACGAGATCCCCAAGACAGCCCTTACTTCAGGTACCAGTTGCAAGTGGGATTCCCCAGATCCCTTCACTGCTGTGTGACTTGGCTACAAGTTCAGGGGTTCCCATAACCCACCCCCTCTTCAGGTTTGACAATTCACTAGAATGACTGAAGGCTAAAGTTCTGAAACCACCACACATTGGAGGTACATAGGGCAAGTTCTTGGGGGAAAGGCTCTCTCTGGGCGTGTGACCCTTTGAGCACATTCATCTCTTCACCAACCAGGGAGCTCTCCTGAGCGCCGGTTTTCAGTTTTTACCTGGGGTTTCATTACACTAGCACCACTGATTAAATCACGGACCACGTGAGCGAACTCAATCTCCAGCCCTGCTCCTCGCCCCAGAGGTCAGGGGGTGGAGTTGAAAGAAAGTTCCAATACTCTAATCATAACCATGTCTTGGTTTTTCGGACATAACCAGTCCCTCCTCCCTTGAAACTATTTAAGGGCCATCAAGAGTCACCTCATTAGCATAAACTCGGGTAAGGTCAAAGGGGCTCTTATGATAATAAAAGACGACTATCACATGGGAAATTCCAAGGATTTTTGAAACTCTGTGCCAGGAACCAGGGACAAAGACCAGCTGTGTTCTTTATTATATCACACTCAACAAATATTCCAGCACTTACGTTGGGCCAGGTACTATGCTAGACATTGGGGAGTAATTTATATTTTCAATGGTTTTCATTAAGCCACAAGCCTGCAGGACAGTGCCGTGCCTTGACCATGAATCAGGATCACCACCTTAACTTCACCGTCACGACCACCCACACAGAACCATACCTCGGGGGTTTGAGGAACCACAACATTTTTAGGCTGCAGGGCACCCGAGAACTTACTAAAACAACTCCACCCCTTTACAGATGAGGAAACCAAGAATTAATTGGCCCAAAGTTTTATTCAGTGACACGTGTCATGACTGATAATCTGTACAAATTTCCATTTGCCATGAGCTATGGGATCAGAGACATTAGCACTTGTGCCAAAAGTGAAAAGTAGATATTTATTGTCCTTTGGATTAAGGGCCTAGTCTCTTCCTCTGCCTTACTATCATGGTCCTCGGAGCTGGCCTGGAAGACAGAGGGGACATGCCAGCGAGAGCTGCTGGTCAGAGGAACAGACATCGGAGCATGCTCCCTTCTCCCTTCTCTCCTCCTAAGCTAATCAGCCCTCCTGCCACAACCTTCCTCCCTGGAGTTAAGGTCCTAAAACTCTGGCAAGTCCGTTCTACTCGGTCTTTGAGAAGGGGGCACCCACTGTGTACAGAGCATCCTAGCAACCGCTGAGTATACAGAGCTGAATCAGACCTGGTCTTATGTGAGATCTACATACATAACTTGAATGAGGGGGAAAAAAGTGAGAAATATACCATCAGAATATAGGGGAAAGAGAGATCAATTAAGGTGAGGAATCCTAGTAACACTGCTTTTATGAGGTACTGACCTTTCTGCTAATCTAAAGGCTAAGAGAAAGTACCCAAAAGCTAAAATACGTTGAGTGCCTGCCAGGCTATGCAAACACACAATGTTTTATTTGCCTTCAATCATCTAAATTAGGGGTTTCCATATGACTTCTATCATGTGCCCTAATTTATAGAACATTTTGACAATTTTATAAATATATAAATATTTAGCTACAGGTGAAATGTGAACATATACTGATGTATTGTGTAAAGCACATAAAACACGGCAAGATAATAAAAATGATAAATTGGGAAAACTGTATTCCCCACAGATGGCTATTACCGACATACTCTGTTCCCACCTATTCTTTCTGACGCTCCTTCACTGAGGGGTGATGTCTGTGTTCCCTCCCTTTGAACCTGGGCGGAAGTTTGTGGCTACCCCAGCTAGGCGAGGTCACCAAAGGAGATACTGCTCTGCTTGGCTCTTTCTCTCTTGGGATGTGTGCCCTGGGGGCCCTGAGCTGACAAAGAAGAGTTGGTGGCCCAGGCAGAGAGGAGCTGACAGTGCCCATCAACTCCCTGACGGGATGATACAGGCCCCAGCCTCTGAACTGACCCAGGTGACACCACGTGGAACAGAGACCGGCTGTCCCTACTGAGCTCTGCCCAAACTGTAAACTAGTGAGCAGGATCAACATTGCTGGTGTTCTAAACTACCAGGTTTGGGAGCGATGTGTTCTACAGCCACCATGACTGGACAAAAGACACAAATGAAGTGAAAAATACTTCTCGTAATATTTTACTTTATCAATGGTATAAAAACTATACTCCTAATATTATAATTCATAATGATATGTTTAGTTAGAGCAAGGGAGTTGGATATACTTCATCAAAAAGCAAACAAACTTGGCTTAACAGCTCACAATGCAATAACTCAAAGTTGGGGTTCTATGTCTCGTTTATTTCCTCACTAGATTTTTTTTCAAAATTGAGGTATGACTGACATATAACGTTGTATTAGTTTCAGGTGTACAACATAATGATTCGATATTCATGTATATTTTGAAGTGATCATCACAGTAAGTCTGGTTAACATCCATCATCACATATAGTTACCCAATTTTTTCTTGTAATGGGATTTTTAGTAACTTTCAAATATATAGTACGTTATTATGAACTATAGTCACCATACTGCTGTATATTATATCCCCAGGACTTATTTATTTTATAACCAGAAATCTGAACCTTTTGACCCTCTCCCCATTAGATTTTCATGGCAGACTTGGCCAAAAACATACCTCATTTCATGAAAACATAATATATGCCTATGGATCATACCCTGTCATTAATGTTACTAATCCATATTTCCAAGTGTCCTGATAAATTTTAATTTTTTTGTTTTTTGGTCAGAGCTAAGTATATCCATTTTGTTTTTACCCCAAAATGTGGCCAAGAGCTCAGGCTAAGAGTAGATGATTGGCTCTACCATTCTCGTTTGCTCGTCTGCTACTTCTTTACAGGAATCTCTTAATGCCACGCATTCATTTAATGAGGCAGAGTTCAGTTAAACCAGATAAAGAACAGAAGCAGTACTGCTGTTGGGATCTGTTTACTTCCTCCAGAGCCTCCTCACCACCCTCAGGATAAATAAATATCCAAGCCTCAAACCTGGCGGACCATGTCATCTGCTCCTCACATGCACCTGGGCGCCAGCCATTCCAAATCACTCGCAGCCCTGTTCAGTTCCTCCCAATGAATGATTATGGAATAAATCGATGTATCTGAGTTTAAGGCAAATGCACAGAAGATAGCTGCTCTTCCCAAATGTATACATCTGTGTCAAGAATGGCAGAAGGGTCCCACTTACTTGCGTGACAATCTTCTTATCCAAAACGACGGCAAAAACCAACCAAACTTTCCTTAAAGGTGCCTGAAACTGTAGGGTTGGGGGTGGGGACAGAGGAGTCCTTGTCACAACTAAGGAGTCTGTACTAGAGCGTACTTCTCTTCTGACTTAGCGTGGATGGTATACTGACAGCCACCCAACAGTTAGCCTTGACCACCTTTCTCCTTCAAATGTGGGATCTTTAAAGCCTTATTATCTTTTAAGTATGGTTCCTATTATCCCCTAGAACGAGGCTGTTTGGTACGCAGCTTTACGTTTCAGATGGATGTCCGTGGCAAAATCTAATTCTGTTACCCAAAAATTTCCTTTTGTAGCCAAACCTTTAAAAACTCATCTATTCTGTAAAGTCGATATATTTATATTCCTCGTTTCCTTCAGGGATAGAGGAGGGAAATGGAGTAGGCAAATGCATTCGGCTCACCAGTTATTAATGTCCTGGATTATATCCTCTGCGGATTATAAGGGGTGTGTTTTTCATTCTGGGCCAGCACTGACCGAAGTACCTGGGGAATAAAAACTCATTTTAAAATTAGTCCAAGCAAAAATAAATAATGAGGGAAGAAAATGCATTGTAAAAAAGAATAATATGAAGCAGGTGAAAGCCAGATAATATGGTTTTGATCAATCACTGCTTTGGACTGCCTCTTCCCTGCTTTCTCTGCCATTTGCATGCATAATTGAATGTGGCCTACTTGATGAAAAGGAACACTCATGAGAAATTATTGCCATCACGATGACCAAGAGTGGCTACATGTGTGCTTTACTAACCTTCAAAGCCCCCATGTAGGAAAATGTCTCCTGTTTTCAGAGTCTGTGTTCCCTTAGAATTTATAGGTCTGGTTCGTCTTTCATGGATAGGCGAGAGACCTTCAGTTAGCTCTCCATACCTTGCTGTGTCCCTATTAGGGATCGCTAACAGCATTTCCTTATGAAATCTCCTCAGATATTCACAATTCCCCGGAGATCTGAAAATGACATTTCCTAACACTCATATTTGCCTTATTTTCTCTTCCTTTCTCTTATTCATCCTTTGGAAAGTATTTTTTTTAAACATTTATTTATTTTTGAAAGACGGAGACAGAGACAAAGTGGGGGAGGGGCACAGAGAGGGGGAGACACAGAATCCAAAGCAGCTCCAGGGTCTGAGCTGTCAGCGCAGAGCCAAAGCTGGGCCTGAACCCACCAACCAGGAGATCATGACCTGAGCTGAAGTTGGACGCTTAACCGATGGAGCCACCCAGGCACCCCTGGAGAGTATTTTGAAGATGTGGTCTCCTTCTTTTCCCAAATACACAGTGACCCAGACTCCTTTACTCCTTGGCAATCTCTGTGAATCTCTTCACCTTTTGTCTTCCTTGTCACTGGAGTGAGAGCATCTGAGTTACCTCGAGAAGACAGCATTAATTTTGCACACTTCCAGAAGAATGATAAGGCTGTCTGTACATGATGGCAACACAGCTACCGTGATGACTGATTTACTGAAACATAAGGTTTGTGATACAGACACAGAAAATTAATCGTTTGATGGCAAATTAGCTCTCCCCTCTGTGGCAGGAGCTCCTGGTGGCTCAGGCCTATCTGTAGTGGAGGAATCCCCAGAAAGCCTTTTCTTCTGCCTTGCTAAGTAGCATCATGTATCAACAACCCTTATAAAATAATACCTCGAGGTGCCCCATTGGTATTCTAGAAGCCATCTTTAGGAGCCAGTCAAGCTCAATGAACTGCTCCAGGGAAAGTTCTGACCTTCCAGTGAGTTCCGTGCTGGGCTTCTGCTGACAAGCCATTGACCCGAGGGGCAGAGGGCACTGTGTTCTTGTTCACCACTGGAAATCACAGTATTTTCATAGACTCTCCTTAGGAAGAGCAGAAAGTGCCTTCTTTTACTCCTTTTGCCATAATGTTAACTGAATTTCATGCAAAGTAACATTGGTCTTCCACAACTCCCTACACACGGATGTTACTCAGCAGATTTTACTATAACCAAACTGCTTTCTCCTTCCTTACATATTTCCCAGTTTTTAATCTAGACTTACGAATGCAATCACTGATAACAAAAAAAAAAAAAAAAAAACAAACACCCAACTAGCCTTTGGGCCTAATGTACGTTTTTTAATAATGATTTTTTTTTTAAATGGAACTTACATTGGCCTGACTTCCTTTTGTCTGAATAAAAGCATTAGCACAGTATAAAAGGGTTGCATGTGCTGAAATGTTGCCCAAGGATATGTGTTATTATTCCTCCCCCCTTGACCAGCAGGGTCTCCGTTCTCTTTCCCTTTCAGCCTTTTGTTTGAACAGATGGGATTGGGGAAGCAGGGAAAGAAAGCCATTCTGTTCTCATTAACTCTCCACACACACAAACACAAACCTGGGCTTCAGGGACTCTGAAACGGGACAGCTCCCACTCTATTGCCATTGAGAACGCCAGGCCCAGGGACCACATCACCATTTCAATGAGCTTGCTAACCAGTGAAATTGTGTTTATATATGTTTTTTATAAATACGTTCACAAAAATAACGTTCCTATAGAACATAGAACACAAGCAAACACGACGTGTATAGAAAAATCAATCTATTATATATAGTATACATAATGCAGTATTTTCACAAATTTCTTTATCAGCTATGGTGATGTAGATCTTAAGTACAAATATATCTGTGATGAAAGATAATGGTATTCTGTGACTTCTAAAATCTTTTCCCCCTCTATCACATCTTCTCTCTATAGCATAGAGCTTAAGTATATTGAGAATGGTGGGGTTCCTATTATGTCATGCTCTCTCGTTCAGCTGTAACGTGAAAATTATTATTAAGGCTTCTAGTTTGGAGGGTCTTGTTTGCTAAAGCTCTTGACCAAGAAAAACGTCACAAGAATTTTTAAAAATATGCGTCCAAGTATTGCAAGGTCTCTCTTCCGGGGCCCTTGTATGAGTCAAAGACTTTAAGAAATATACGTATCTTGAGAGAAAGTGAAAAGGCTTTACAGAACGAGCCGGGGGTGTTTCCCCCCCACTGGTGAGCTAATGCTGGGAAGGCTATCTTTTGTTCTGGATGCTGGATTAGAAAGTGGTCTGGCCTATTTGTTAGATCATATTTGCTTTTAAATCTCCGTCCACCCTCATTACTGTGATGAGGATACTGAGGCAAAGATAAACAGAGCCTGCAAAGATGTCTTCTCATGGCCAGATGCTACCACCTGGGCTTTTGACTCCATGAGCCCCAAGTCTCAGGAGGGTGAGGAAAAAAAAGAAAACCGCCCAGAACAGATGCATTTATATTTCATAGCACATTCATACATGCAGAGTGCAGTCCCCGAGGAGCGGAATGCCACTTTTATTCTTCTAGGACTTCTAAAGGTGTGCAACGTGTAGAATAAACATGAAACGCGTGAGAACTGTGGAGACGGTAAAAACATCAGTGGGTTGCTGGGGGTCGGGGAGAAGGAGAGCTGAGTAGGCAGAACGCAGAGGGTTTTCAGGGCGGTGAAAATATTCTGTGAGATACCATCATGACGGATACGTGTCAAAACATCTGTCAAAATACATTTGTCAAAACCCACAGAATGTACACTGCCACGAGTGAACCCAACGTAAACCACGGGCTTTGGTGATACCGATGTGTCGGCGTAGACTCATGGACTGTAACGAACATACTGCTCTGGGGGGGAGCCGGTGCGTGCGGGCGGGCGGAAGGTATACAGCAAACCCCCACCTTCCTCTCAATTTTCCTGTGAGCCCAAAACTTCTCCACAAGATAAAATCTATTTTCCAAAAAATAAAAAAGTATTTTTTAACAAAATGGATTTTGGGGCATCTCTCTTGGTGGGATCCCCCAAACACAGCAGAATATTTGCGCCAGAAGCATTTCTAGGTGATAAACAATCCTTTGCAGTGCTATCAAATATTTCCTTGGAGTTTGTTCGGAACACAAATTTGTCAGTTTACTTTTTTTTTATGCCCAAAGAAATTAAAGCACAAAATGCTTCAGACCTGAGTTTGTGATTAAAAAAAAAAAAGAGAGAGAAACTGAGTAGAATTTCTATTCCTTAATAGTGACTGTTAACTCAGGAACACAGGATTCAAAAGAACCTATTGAAAACAAAACATTTTGTCAACTATCCAGGTCACATCAAAACATGTTGATGTTTAATATCCTGCTAGGGGGAAAAAAAAAAGAACACTGTCCTATACCATAATTGTTTCCTGCTGTACAGAAAAAACGCAGATTTGGACTTTAATTAGAAAATCTTGGAATATCTTTCAATATTTTTATTTTCAAAATTGGTTCAGGAGGACCAGGCTGAGGGCAGAGGAAGATGGCTCTAAATTGGCCAAACAACTGCAGGGAAAAAAGGCCAGTGATAAAAGGCAGCCAGTCCCAAGGGGGGTTGCCTAGCAGGGCGCCGTGGGGGTCAACACGGGCTTTGGTCCTATTTAATATTTTTATTACCAATCGGAAGGGGGAGGGGAAGCTGAATAAAAATGAAATCTGCAGATGGCTACTCATTACGGAGGATTTGCAGACCCCAGGAAGAGCAGGGATGAAATTCAGAGGTTCATCTGGAAAGGTGGTCGGAAAAAAAAGGCGGCCGGGAAGCAGTGAGATGGGGAATCTGGGGGCAGTACTACTGCAGCAGGTGGAAGGCGTCTCAGGCTGCAGGAATTCGAGGGCTTCTCGGCAGCGGCCAAGTTCCACCCCTGCTTCCTGAGGAACGCCACACACGTTAGGTATTCGGACTGGCCAGGTAAAGGTCTGCGAGACGGTCTTTAGATCGCTGGACGTCGGCTCAAGAAGACAAAGGGAATTTAAGTTAGGGTCTCGCCTCTGCCTTCCTAATTGCAGGTGTCCTGCTGAGGGGTGACTGAAGGCATACGGATGATTAAAAAGTCCAGGAGGCAGCCAGGTCCGTGCCACTCTTCCACGTGCACAGGCAGCCCTCTGTCCTCAGAGCCTGTCACTCTGTGCGGCTTCGCTCCTGAGACGCACAGTTTGGCGCAGAGCCTTTCTTCAGGGAGAGCTACCCACAGGCCCGGCCTCCCTCTGCTAGGACCCCGTTCGTTGTCTAAAGCGCTGTGGTGCCCCTGCAAGTTCTGCGCGCCTTCCCTATGTGCTCCGCAGAGAGGCCATCATCAACGGAGGAGACCTCCTCTTTGCTTGGAACCCTCCGTGGCTCCCAAATGTCTGGAGAAAATCGGCATTCCTTAACCCGGGATGCTGGCTGTCTCCCGAGGAGCATGTGGGCCATGCACCGTCCCTGGAGTCAGACTGACCGGCTTTAAACGGCCTGACTCACCTAATGCCCGTTGTTTCAACTCCCAACTACCAGGCACTTTCAAGTACCAAACAGGGAAACCAGCATGTGCCTCGTCGTGCTGCTCCAAGGGTCAAGTGAGACAATGTCTTATGTCGTGTCGGTACACCAGAAGTGCTCAGAGGATGCCAGCCGCAGCTTCTTATTTGACAGTTACTCACAATCTGTCCCTAATACCAATTTAGCAAATGATCTTTTAAAAATAGTCTTCCTTGGTTTATTTATGGCACGTTTTATCTCTTAGAAATCGGTATTTCTAGGAAAAATCATTTATCTACCCGGTAACAGTGGTATTTTCCTGCAGAAGCCTGATGACCTGCTCCGTGTTAGGAACAGGCACCGACGTTTGTGGCTCTGCCTGCCTCACGGAGGACCAGCTTGTCACACAGCACCCTCCCCTCTCTAATCTCAGCCCAACCTTCCAGCCTCTCATCTTTCACACTCGTCTCGCCCAGGTTCCTCACACTCCCTCTGCCAGGCACACCCCCACCTTTGTCTAACACCCCCACACCCTGCTGCCACCGACCTGGTTACTCATGCTGTTTGTCCCCCCACCTCACACACCCTGGGTTCTCATGCCTCTGGGCGTCACTCACAACGCTCCCTCCATCCTGCCGTTACTTCCTCACTTGGAAACAAAGTCTCAGTATACCCTTTAAAGCCAATCAAGATGGTGCCTCTTCTGTGAAGCCCTCCCAGGACTACTCTGCTCCATCCATTCCCTGAGGAAACCAATCTCATCCTCTGGGTTCCCACTACTTTAACTCCCAACATGCCGTGCGGTGGTCTCCATCTCGACTGTGAGGGCTCCTGTGGTCAGAAGTGTGTCTTACTCAACCTACACCTCAGGCTCCTGGCACAGAAGTGCTTAATAAATATTTGCTGAGTGTTTTAGTCAAACTTGTTAACTCCTGAATGGAGGCTGTTCTTGCCCGAGAAAGGGAAGAGGCCCCAGGGAATCCGAGGATCACCTAGGAAAGGGGCAGACAGGTCTAGAGCCAGGAGAGCCTGGTCTATCCACTAGGACCCCCTGCTGGACAGAGAAAGTGAGTGCAAGTAAGTGGCTTTGACATTAACCTTGGGACCGGGAGCCCTTTCCCCACCGGAACTGGGTCTAGTTTGGCCACAGTGGAGCGCTGGAAGTGAGATTCCAAAACGCAATTTCACAGTTGGAGCCACCTCCGTCCTCCAGCGTGGCAGCGGCACGTCTGTCCTGGGGACAGGCACAGACTGTGTAATCAGGCTCAGCTGGTAATCAGGGAGCTGCCAAACAGACTCGAGACTAAATTACCTCCCTGTCCCGGACAGAGTGGCCTTCTCGATGAGGGTTCAAAGCAGTGATGGTGGAAAAAAACAAAGGGAGGAAAGTGGCAGCTGCTCCCGAACACCTGGCCAGCGGGCGGCTCCCAATCCGTCCTTATTCAGCCCACAGACCCTCTAGAGCCAGCGCTGCTCAATGAGGAACGAGTGTTTCAGACCAAAGGTATTTGGTGCCAAAGTCCTCATTAGAGGAGGAGAACAATTTATCCCCCCAGCGACAACGAATTTCCTGTCAGCAGCTTGCCAATGGCAGGCCGAGTAAACTTGGAAGAAAAATGTGCCTCGGTTTCCCTCTTTCATTATTGAGAGGGATGTGCCCTCACATCCAAGATTCAGATGCTAAGATCTTTTGAGGGTTGAAGACCCCACTTCTGTTCCTGCATGTGTGTGTCCTTAGGGGGCTGGAAGGGACCTCGTAATCATGAGAGAACCATGTGAGTTCACGAGCTGGGGGATAAAAAGTGCTAGAGGAAGGAAGGAAAGTCCAGAGGTCAGAGAACTGCCTAGGAAAGGGGCACTTCCGAGGTGAGGGGGAGAATGAGCTGCTCTACTTGAAGGGTAGTTACTAAGGACACTGGGGACCAGGTCCATGCTGTGCACGGAGTTTGCAGTGGTGAGCAGAAACGACCAGAAGTTCTCCCTGGCCTTCCTGAAGCTTACAGTCTGGGGGGCAAATAGCCATTAAACAAATCTTCCCACAAGTCCATCTAAAACGGCATCTCTGAGTGCTCCGAAGAAGCCAAGAGCTATAGGAGTGGCCACGGGGGACTTGATCCAGTTGGGAAAGGCCCCTGAGAAAGTGGCACCGTTGCTCAGAGCTGAGGGGACAAGTAGGGGTCACTCCGTGTGGAAGGGAATGAGGGGAGTTCCAAGCTGCCGGGACAGGCGGGCAAAAAAGGCTTCTGCAGCTGCAAGCAGGTCTTACTGGTCACTGCATCGATGACTGTGTGGCTCTGACATCCGGCACTGTAGGTCTCCAGCACAGAGCCAGGCTGGCCGCAAGGCAAGGCTGCTCGCTACCATGGAGGTGGACGATGAGGCAGAGGTTCTTCTGAGGAGGACGGTACACCTCACCCTCCAAAGGGGGCCAGAGGCGGGTCCTGTGTTTCACTCTGCTATCTGGGTCACAGGAACAAAGGTCAAGATGTTCTGTGAGATGGGCAGGACTTGCTCCACAGAAGGGATTACGGACAGGGCCTGTGACCCTGCATCATCCGTATCAGTCGGCTGTTGTCACAATGACGCTGACACACAAGTCAGCACGGCACCTGGTGCATCACCACACTGGCATTTACAGACGTGGTCTACCATTTTTTGCTAGTCGGCCAATCTAGAATGGGCTGCCTGGGAGGCTCTGCTTCAGGCTGTGGGTCACAAAGGACTCCTGGCTTCGGGCTGGGTCCAGCCCATGCCGTGTGTCATTCTGTCATTGTTGGATCCAGGCTGAAGACCCCGTGCTACCCAAGGCACGTTCCTGTCAGGCCAGACCACTGGATGCACCAGCAAGCCGTGCCAGCACGTTTAAGGCCTCTGTTCGTGTTGTGTCCCTTAACATTCCCGTGGTCAGAGAGAGTCACATGGCCAAAGTCGACACCAGTGTGACAAGGATGTATGCTCCACACACAGTGGGAAAGGGTAGGAAATTAATATTTGCTTAACAATAATGCAAATTATCACACCATCCTTAAGACCAGCATGTGGTTATTTTAGGATCAGAAACTAGTGCTCTGGAAACTCGCTATTTGTATTGTCTGCTATTATTTCCTTTTTGTTCTCCCTTAGTATTTAGTTAAATTCTTTTTGAAAATGTCAGATTGTCTCAGCTGTGTTATGAAGAACGAGGAGAAACACTACTGTCTACCCTTGAGCCTGAGTTTTAAATGGAACCTGATGGACTCCAGGGTGAGAATCCCAAGGGAGGTGAAACACAGGGGAACGGTTTCTGAGAATTCTTGCACAGATTCTCCTTCTGGCATTCTTCTCTGCTCACTCCTTGGAGGATCTTGAGGTTTGACTTCATAAGAAAACAGTTTCAGTGTGCATGACGTGTCAGGCTACAGCACGGTAGATGCGATGTGCTGTCCATCCTGAACCAAGATGCTTCCGGCTGACTCGCCATTAGCAAGACAAGCTTCCGCAAGTACGGCCACTGGCGCTAACCATCAAGGCAGGGCTCTGCACACCCGGTCGCAGGCACGTCTTCATATCTAGCAAGGGCAAGTGAAGTTAACCAACACTTCTGTTTTAGAGAGTGGAACTCTGGACACTGACGAACCCTCCCACACTGGTTCCTGAGAGAGAGTGGGCTGGAGATGGTCAGGATCTGTCACTAACACTCAAAACGCAGGTCATCCTCCGTGTCACAGAGGGTAGCCAGACCCTCTCCTCTTCTTCCCGGTAGCTAGTGGTCCCAATTTGCAAGAGTGCTCCTCAAACTCTAATGGGCTGAGGAATCACTTGGGGGGTTTGTTAAACTGCACACTCTGACTCAATGGGCCTGGGGTGGGCTAAGAGCCTGTATTTTAAACACGGTCCTAGGTTTTGACCCTGCTCATCCATCAATCACACTCTGGGTAGCAAGGGATATGGAAACCACGTTCTGTTCCTTCTAGGAAATGAAGGGAATGAAATTGTTACTTTAGGTGTATGAAAACGTCAAAGTATGGGGTAACCTCTGTCTGGCTTTGGTGGGGGTCAGGACTGGCTGCATACGGTTTCCAGTCAAATCAGGGAAAAAGGGAAAAGTTACGTAGAAGTGGATTCAGGCTCAATCTCAACTGATTTCACCTCAATCGATTCATTTAACCTTAATCTGCTTATAAAGCACTTATAACCAGAGTTGCCTGGCAACGCAATGGCTGCTTCTGATGCACTGCCCTTCCTGCTCCTGCAGGCACTGGAGAAGGGGCGAAGGGGCTACTGATGAGAGTGGGCAAGGAGGGTCCCCGGCATGCAGAAGGTGACCGGAGGACCACCCACCTTCAAGTTCTTGGTCTACATTAGACTGCCTATGTGGTTTCTGTACAAGGTAGGATTCTGATTTGTGATTTATCATTTTTGTTGGGAAATGCTTGCAAATGAAAGATGCTATAAAGCAATGTAGTTGATGGGAATGTGTTCTAACCCTGTCTTCCCTCACAGACTTTGTATACCTAGGCGATCACGTTTCTTAGAAACAGGGCAGACGCGAACCTTGGTGTTGTGCACACTGACCTCAAGGCACTGGCTCTGGAAGAATTCACGTGGGGTAATGTGGAAACATAGTCTGAGAGACCCAGCAAGTCAGGCAGGAGAGAGTATCCACCTGGGAGCCTGTGGGCCCCACTGTGGGGCCTGCCACTTGGATGGCTGTATGCCCTGGATCATCCGTCACCCTCACTTTTCCCATAAGGGAATTAGAGATCTGGACTCGATCCCTTTGCTTTTTTTTCCTGTCTTTTAGGTTTGTCCTTTTGTCGAATAAAGTCTAAAGAGGAACCCAATATAAAAGAGCAAAGCTGCTGGGCGCCTGGGTGCCTCAGTCGGCTAAGTGTCCAACTCTTGATTTCGGCTCAGTCCATGATCTCACAGTTCAGGAGCTGAAGCCCTGCGTCAGGCTCTGTGCTGACAGCACAGATTCTTTCCCTCTGTCTCTGCTCCTCCTTAAAAAAAAAAAAAAAAAAAAAAGCAAAGCTGCTCTCATTGGAGCAGGGAGCCTAGAACTTTCCTACAGGCCCCTTAACAATCCATAGGGCACCTCTGCCCTAGACGGCCTCAAAGGCCCCTCCTGTTCCAAGGCTGAGGGTCACCTCCTCTGTAAGAATGCCCTCTAAGACTGCACACAAGGTTGGAACTAAGCCTCCCCCAACAGTAGGATACCTGTCTGTGAAAGGTTTGGGCCCTTCCTTTTTTGATTTTATACACATAAATTCAGGTTTTCAGGGATAAAGAATACATGATAGGGATGCCTGGGTGGCTCAGTCAGTTAAGCATCTGACTCTTGGTTTTAGCTCAGGCCATGATCTCATGGTTGTTAAGACTGAACCCCACATCTGGCTCTGCACTGACAGTGAGGAGTCTGCTTGAATTCTCTCTCTCCACTTCTCTCTCTGCACCTCCCCAACTCACACTGTCTGTTTCTCTTTCTCTCTCTCTCAAATAAATAAACTTCAAAAAAAAAAGAATACAGGATAAAATCCTGAGCATGGGGCACTGTTCACTAATGCCTGGTTGCAAGGGACAAAAAGCAAATTTCATCCAGGTAAGGGAAAAAAAAAAAAGGAGAATTTATTGGCTCACACATCCAACCTCCAGAAGGACAGGAGGAGCTGATCTAAAAGCAACTGGAAGTAAAGACTCAAAGCTCCGCTTTCTCTTCCTTCTAGCTCTGCTTCTGTTTGTGTTGATTCCATTATCACCTCCTGAAGTAAGCAGCATCAGCTCTGGACAGTCGTTCTTCAAGCTTAGTAATTAGAAAAGAGTAAAAGACCCACTGACATACCACGTCCAGTTCAAAGACATCAAAGGGAGGCCTCTGCCTGGACTGTCCTGGGCAGGGCATCCCTCCCTGGGACCTACTGCTCAGGACAAGAGAAGGCTACCCTCTGGGGTGGGGAGAATCCACTGGAGCCCTGTGGCTGGTTCCAATGTGGCTGTTATGAAAAGGGAAGGAAAGAGAAAGGGAATAAAACAGCAGATGTCCACTGTATCTACCATTCTGAACCTTCCTCGGTGTGGGTCCGTTGTGTGTTTAAGCATTACACTGCTCATTAAGGCTGCACACAGCCTTCACTCCAGCCAAGCCAGGCTGTCTCTTACCTTTTGCTTTGTCTCCCTTGCCTAACACGCCCTTTTCTTCCTTCTCAGCTGGGCTACAGTCTCTCCATTCTTCAAGGGATAGTTCATATCCAAACTCCTCCAGCAAGACCTCTTCTTCCATCCTGTACATTCTTTCCTTTCCAGGAGAAAGGGTCTCCTGACTGTACATTCAGTGGTGTGTTGGAAAATGGTTAAAAACTGCTCTCCTGAAAAACAAACAAAAACTTGATTTTTCTTGTGTGAATTTCCATGGTGTAAATACTCCCACCATGGTCAATTTCCTGCTCCCTGCCGTGACACTGAATGCAGAGCTGGAAAGAGGTGTGCTATACGGCAACATGACACAGAATTCCCACCATACAGGTACCACAGATCTAAAAATCTCAAGAACATATACGTCAATAAACTGTAGTAAAATAATTAGAAACTTTGTGAGTTTTAATGTATTTATTAGAGAGAGCGAGCGAGCACGTCCGCATGCACGCACGCATGCAAGCGGGGGAGGGGCAGAGAGAGGAGGAGAGAGCATCCCAAGCAGGCCCTGAGCTGTCAGCACAGGGCCTGACGCGGAGCTCGATCCTACAACCGTGAGATCACGAGCTGAGCCAAAATCAAGAGTCGGGACGTTTAACCAACTGAGCTACCCAGGCGCCCCAGAAAATTTACAAGTTTTGAGTATTTGTTAACTTTGTCTTTAATGTAATTTAATTGTAAGCTGATATTATTTAATGTTTTAATATTGGCAGTGTTTAATAATCATCTCATAAAATTCTTAGAAAATTAACAGCTACAGTTTTGACTTTTCTAGAATTTCATTTAAATAGAATCATTCAGGAAGCAGTCTTGTATCTGGCTTCTTTTGCTAAGCGTAATGCTTTTGAGATGTACTTATGTTATTGCATCCATCAGTAGTTTGTTACTGTTTACTGATGAAAGATAGCCCTTCACATGAATAATACCACAAATTTTTAGTCACTCATAATTTTGGTTTCTAGTTTTTGACTATTATGCATAAAGCTGCTGTAAACATTTGTATACAGGTCTCTGTGTGAACGTAAGTTTTCACCTGTCTTGGATAAATACCTAGGAGACTGTTGTGTTTTACGGTAAGTGCACATTTTTTTAAAGGGAACCACATAAAGGTTTTCCTAAATGTGCTATTTTGCACGCGTACCAGAAATACAGAATTCCAGTTGCTCCATGAGCTCTCGCTCAAACACTTAGCGTGATCAGTCTTTCTAATTTTAGCCATTCTAGCGGGTGGTGGAGTGACACCTTACTCCGATCTTGATAAGCACTTCCTTAATGACTACTAATGTTAAGAACCTTTTCATGTGCTTATTTGCCATTCTTTGGTGAAGTACCAACTCAAACCTTTTGCTCAATTGTCAACTAGGTTGTTATTGTGGGGATGTTTTATTACTGAGTTGTAAGAGTCATTTATATATTCTGAATGCAAGTTATTTATCAGATACAGGTTTTATAAAAATGTTCTCCTAGTCCATGGCTCTTAGTTTCTTAATCGTATCTTTGCCCCACCCAAAGACACAGATATTTTCTCCCACATAGCTAAAACTTTTATTTTTGGCTCTTATATTTAAGTCGATTTAATTTTTGCGTATGGTAGGAAGTCAGGTTTGAGGTACATTTTCTCCTTATGAATATCTAATTTTTTGGATAGCACTGTATTGTTTAAAACTGTAATTAGCATTGTATTTTTTAAAAGTCTTTATTTTTTAGAACAGCTTGAGAGTCACAGCAAAACTGAGGGGAAGGTACAGATATCTTCCACATCCCTGCCTGCCCCCCCGCACATGCATCACCTCTCCGGTCATCCACACCCCCCACTAGAGTGGTACATTTGTTGTAAGTGACAAAGCTACACTGACACGCCCTAATCACCTCAGTCCTCAGTTTGCACAGGATTCAATCTTGGTGTGGCCCAGTCTGTGGGTTTGGACAAGTGTTCAATAACATGCACCCTTCGTCATGGCAATTCAGAGTATTTTCACGGCCCTAAAGACCCCCTCCTCTGCCTACTCATCCCTCCCCTTGTTCTCATTCCTGACCTTTTTACTGTCTTTTTCAATGTCTGATCTGCTTTTAATCCCATCTAGTGTATTTTTTATTTCAGACATTTTATTTTTCATGTCTAGAAGCTCCATTTGAGTTTTTTACTGGGACCTACTCTTGTCATTTAGACACTTACATAATTTGACTGGTCCTTCCCAGTATTTATAAGGCCATGGAATTTCTTAGAATAACCTACCACAGAGTAGGAAGTCTGAAATACATAGATGTGGATCACCTTGCTTATTAGTTGTGTCACTGCAGGGAAGTCACTTAACTTCTCTGAGTTTAAGAATGATCGTCTATAAAATTGGATTGAGTGACAATGTTAACTGAATGGGCAGGAATCTGTTGGAGCAGCAAACAGGTGGAAGAGGTATTTGTGGCCATGAGGCCCCTCCTTCAAGTTTTACCGCCTCACTGCTTTGGAAGCTGGTTTTAGTCATGAGTCAGAGGAAGGATTAGCAGTCCGTTTGCATTCGGAAGGAGTGGCAGAGGAATGCTTTTGGATGCTACAAGTCCAGACCAACATCGCAAGGTACAGCATCTGTTCCCAGAACATTGCTGAGATGGTGATCTAGAGGATGTCATTCCTGCCTTTGAGAGCCCACAAGTCCCAGGGTGCCACCACACCAATGGCAGCAGGATCTGCCCCATGGTCCTCTCTGGTCATGTGTCCACACTGCCCTGAGCACTTTCAAACTCTCCACAGGACATCTCACATACACTCGGCATCTCGCTCTGGCAGGCTGGTTGTATCCTGAATGCGGATACCTAGGGAGTTCCGGAGAGTGGGTGGCTACTACCGAAGGACCCAGCAAACAGGACAGGCAGAAAGACTAATCAAAGGGCCCCAGGAAAGGTAAAAGAACCAGGCAGGCTGTGACGATGTGTCCTGGAACAGTTGAGGACACAGTGTCTTTCCCAATCTAAACTTACCCCGCAGCCCGTGAGGCGAGAAGACAGAGCTATAAAGGGCAACCAGCTACACAGCGGGGGCTAGAGACACAGCAAAGCCGGTGCTCACACACCAAACAAGGAACCAATTCTTCAGGTTCTTCACATACTCTTCAGGTTCTTACACCGCTATGTAAGTCACAGAGACCAACGTGCTGGGTAATGTCCAGAGAGAGGGAACCTCGATCAGCACATCGGCAGGAATCCTTTGGTCTAGCCCAGGTTTTTTCAACCTCAGCACTAGTGACATTTTGGGAACAGACAATTCCTCATTGTGGGGACCTGTCTTGAGCACTGCAGAAAGTTCCATATATCACTGGCTTCTATCCACTCGGTGCCAGTACCCGCCAACCCCCTCCCCGTGACCTGTGACAACTGAAGCGGTGTTCAGGTACTGCCTACTGTCTCCTGGGTTGTCCGATCGCCCTCAGCTGACAACTACTGATCTGAGCTTCTGGACTTACACCTTAGAAAACCTGATGGCACTAGCAGTAATACTTCCTGACACCAGAGCTCAGTGTGAAATACAGGGACCTCTGCTCGATATCCAGTATTTATACTGGTTTACTTATAGCTGTGAAGCAAAAAGCCATCATTTATATAAAAATGTGCCCCGAGCCCTTAACAGAGTGTAGTGGTTAATTACACACATCCAGAGCACGAATCCCAGCTGTTCAGAGTCTAGCTTCATCGCTTACTACTGTGTAGCACTGGGCGAGGGAAGTCCATCTCTTAGTGCCTCCATTTCTTCCTCTGTGAACTATGGATACTCACGGGGACTACTTCATAAGGTATCTGAGGATGTTTCTTTGTTGTTGTACGTGACGCACTCAGAGCAGTGTTTGGCAAATGGTGAGGCCTAAAGATGATCTATGCTAGCACTTCTCAGCTGGGGGGCTGGGACAGCGTTCCAAGTGTTCAAGTGTTCATGACATTAACGGCACAGATATTTCTTTTTTTTTTTAATAAGTACCCAAAATACTAACTTGAATATCTTGCCACTTACAATAAAACTGCTTGCGAGGCTCCAATTAAATAGGAGTACACATGGCCCTTAGTGGGGTCACACAGGCCAGCTCCTGACTCAGACACTCAGATTATCACTCAGCTGCCCCAGTGGTTTGGGCCATTGCAGAGCTTTCAATTATCTTTACTCTCAGTCATCGTGTTTTCTAATCTGTGCCTACAACCCATTATTGTGCAAAGACCAAAACTACAAGGAATACTAGTGCTAAAACACAAGAGGAAGCATATGAATATTAACCAATTCTACAGATGTATCTGGAAATGATCTTCATAAATCCATGAGTTTTCTTTATTCCACCCAAATCCTAATGCACATATCCAGATACAGCCAACATTTCTAAAGCCAGAGTCCAAACTATACTATCATAGTGAACTCAGCTGTTCATTTATTTGGAATATAGAGACTACTACATTGTGTTACTTGTCCCAAAGAGCTTACGAACAGTCTGACTCCCACCCAGGTGGACACTGTGATTGTTTCCCCCCATTCCTCTGACTTTGGACAATGACCCCTTCCTGGCAGTCCAGACCTATGGGGGAAGCTGATCCCACCAGAGTCTTAGTGATTCAGTATAAGTGCATCCCCTGGGCTCTGGTTTTCAGAAGTGGGGACATGATCTAATTTTAACTTAGGAAACTGGAGAAGTTGGTTGCTGATGGATTCTGGCCGGGAGGGGGGCGGGGAGGGAGAACTCACACTGTCTTCTTGGAAGTGGAAGAGGAAGCGTGGAGCCCAGGGGTTGTCTGTGGCCATCTATCAAGAACGAGGCATAGCCAAGAATAATATGGTTGAAGACAAGAGAAGGTGGAACAGAGAGATGAAAACAGACGAGACCCTGATAATAGCGCCAAGCAGACGAATCGTACCAACCCTACAACTCCCCCCACTTCCAGTACAACAGGCTCGGCCAGCTTGCACTGGGGTCTTCTTATCTGCATCCTAACATAATCTCTCTGCTTATAAAGGTATAAAGCTATACCTTTAGCTTCCCTATTCAGAAATAAACAAAAAAATTATAAATAAGTTAGCTAAGTGCAAACTATGAGAATGATCAACATCACATCAAAGAGCGGTTTTTGTCTATTTTGTTTGTATAGTCCGTAACTTAATTTCAATTTTCCAAGACTTTTGCTTCCGGCCAAAATGGAGTAACAAAGACCAATTTACACTTGTATCTGAAACAACAAACAATCCATAAACACACCTGAAATCATAGTTTTTGAGACACTACACATCAGGCGATGACAGAGAGTGATCCCTGAGAAAGGAAACTGATGATGTAAGCCTTACAACTGCCCCAATATATTGCCTGCAGAGAGAGCTTCTAGGTGGTGGCCAGGGAGGGGTAACCAGAGCAGGGCCTCTGCCCCGAGCAGAAGGAGCAGAGGGTCCAGGGCAGCAAGGAGGCCACAGTTCACAGGCCATAGCAGCAGAGAAGAGAGCTGCACAGAGAGAGAACCATGAAGGTCAAGTCCTGAGGGCCCTTCTCAAGTCCTGAGCAGAACAGTGATGAGTGCACATACAGGAGGAAACCACATGAGACTAGGCAAAAGAACATTTCCGTAGGATGAGACCTGGGGGAAGAGTACCTACTGCTCACATGGCCTAAGGAGGCCGGTTTCCGCTAGCCAAACTGAAAAACGTTCTAATTCGTGAGACACTGGGTAGACTGCTCGGAAGAGTCCTGCCTTGGGAATGGAGAATAATTAGTCTTAGGTCAAGTGTAGCTCTGGTCCTGCCAAAAAATATACCTTAACACTGAGACTATAGTGGAGACTAAATGATTCCCCCCCAAAATTAACTTCATCCCAGAACAAAGTTCTAGAAGACTTATCACAGCACTCAATTAGATAAAATTCACAAAGTCTGGCATCCAGTCAAATATTATCAGGCTTTTTCAAAGGAGCAGAAAAACAAGACCCATAATGATGAAAATAATAATTGAAACTGAACCAGATATGACACAGACGTTAGACTTAGCAGACAAGGACATTAAGATAATTATAATTGTATTCCACGTGTTGAAAAAAGTAATTCATGGAAGATAAAAAAAGACCGAAGTCAGACTTTTAGAAATGAAAGCTATTAATACCAGAGATGAAAAATACGCTGGCTGGGATTAACAAACCCTGTATGTTGAAGAAGAAAAGACTGGTGAACTTGGAAGACACAGCAATAGAACTATCCAAGAGGAACCACAGAAAAAGGATTTTAGAAAATGGAAACAGCATCAGCGAGCTGGGAGGCCACCCAAGTGATTCTATTTGTGTAACTGGAGTTCTTCAGAGAGGAGGAGGCAGAAAAAATACCTGAAGACATAGTGGATTAACATGTAACAAATTAGATGAAAACTATAAACCCAAAGTTCCAAGGAGCTCAACAAACAGCAAGCACCAGGAACATGAAGAAAATGAAATCACCAAATCACTAAACCAGGGCACATCACAATCAAATGGCATAAAACTAAGGATTACAAGACCAGCTTAAGAACAGCCCGAGGTAAAAAGAAAAATGATGTACGATGGAACAAAGATGAGGATGACAGCAATTGCTTGTGAGGCACGACGCAAGCAAGAGGACAGCAGAACAACTCTGAGGTGCTAAAAAACAAAAACAAATAATTGACAGCCTAGAACGTAATCTTACCACTGAAAATACCTTTCAAAAACAAAAGCAAAATGGAAACATGTTAAGACAGGCAAAAGCTAACAGGACTGTTAACAAACCTGCACCCTAGAAACAGGACAGGGAGTCCTTTGGGTGGGAGGAAAATACCAGATGGGCAATGTGGATGTTCACAAAGCACTGCAGCCCAATATCCTTCATGAACGAAGGTGCAAGAATTTTAAACAGAATTTTAGTACATTTAATCCAAAATTTATAAAAAGGACAGTATATCACGACTAGATGGGGTTTGTTTTAGAAATCGCAAGTCAATTTAACTTTCAAACATCAATCAATTTGGAAATTCACCAAATCAACAAAGTAAAAAAGAAAAACCATATGGTCATTTTGAGACATACAGAAAAAGTATTTTCAACACCTACCCCCCCCAAATAAATTCAATATCCATTTCTGATGAAAATTCTCAACCAACTAAAAAAAATGAACTTCCTCAACCTAATAAAGGGCATCTATAAAAAAAATCTACAGCTACTGTCATACTTAGTGACAGACTGAATTCTCTTCTCAGATGATCAGCGACAAGGCAAGGATAACCACTCTCACCATGTCCATCAACACTGTACTGAAGGTTCCAGCCAGTGCAATAAAGCAAGCAAAAGAAACAGAAGGCATCCAAATTTCAAATAAAGAAGTGAAATGATCCCTATTTACTGATGACATGACTATGTAGAAAATGCGGTAGAGCCCATAAAAAAGCTTCCAGAAACTCCTAATTGAGTTTTAGCAAGTTTACAGGATACAAGACCAATATACAAAAATCAAGTGTATCTCTATATACTATCAACAAAAGATGGAAATCAAAATTTTAGAAGTCTATCATTTTAACCATCAAAAACCTGAGATAGTTGCAAATAAATCAGACAAAAGATGTAAGAGACATGTATATCGAAAAATTACAAAACACTGGTGAAAGATTATTAAAGATCTAAATCCATGCAGAGATCTACCTTGCTCCTTCATGTTCCAGAAAACTCAGTATTGTAAAGATATCAGTCTCCCCAAATTGATCTATACATTCGACACAATCAAAATCCTGATGAACTTTTTTAACTCGATGAGCTCGTTCTAAAGTTCACATTGAAATGAAAAGTGCTTAGAAAAGACAAAACAACTTGAAAGAGAAGAAAGTTGGAAGGTAAATACTCTATCTGATTTCAAAACACTCAAAGCTACAATAATCAAGCCTATGTGGTCTCCACATTTTAAAAAGATAAACAGACCAAAGGAACAAAACAGAGCCCAGAAACAGACACACAGGTATACAGTTAACTAATTTCTCACAAGGTGCAAAGGCAATTCAGTGGAGGACAGACTTTTTAGGTGGTGCAAAACCAACTGGATATCCTTGTACAAACACACACACCACCACCACCACCACCACTGCAGTTTGGTCTCTACTTCACACCATTAATTACTTAAAAATTAACTCAAATCATAGACCTACATTTAATATTCACAGCAGGTTTAGGTATGGAAAAAAAAAAAACCCCGAAAGTCTACCGATATGGAATGGATAAACACATTGTGTATGCTGATACAATATAACTCCAGTTGGCAATAAAAATGAGTGAGGTATTACTATATGCAACAACATGACTGAGTCTCCAAAAATAACTAGGCTGAGTGGCAGAAGCCGGATTAAAAGAAATAAAGAACTGATAATATGTGATTCCATACATTCTCAGAAACGACTAGTGCAGAGTCCAGACGCTGGACAGGTGAGAGTTTCTGTCCCATCTCCCTTGTCATGGCTGAATAAACCCTGGAGGATCACTCATTCTCTGATTCTCAGTCCCCCCCTTGTCAAATGGGGATAATCACCCCTATAGTTAGTTAACCACCCAGTGCCTCAGTTTACCACCTGTTCAACGGGGATACTAAAATTACCAACTTTATGCCATTATTAAGACTAAATGAGTTAAATCTGTCAAGTACTTTTTAAAAAATTGTTTAAGGTTTACTTATTTACTTTGAGAGAGAAAGAACACAGGGAACAGAGAGAGAGGGAGAGAGAACCCCAAGCAGCGTCTACACTGTCATCATCAAGCCCGATGCTGCACTCAAACTCCCGAACCAGGAAATCGTGACCTGAGCCGAAATCAAGAGTTGGATACTTGACCGACTGAGCCACCCAGTGCCCCTGTAAAGTACTCTAAAATAAGGCCTGGCACAAATTAAGTGTTTCCAATTTATTTAATAACTGTTTACGAAGAACTACGACAGGCCAGGCTGATTTTGAGGATTACTGTGAACAATAATCTGCTACTATATAATCTGCTACTATAAGGCTACTTTAAGGCTCATTCTACCTTGGGGGAAAAAAATCCCCAGGGTAGAAATATTTCCAAGGAGAACTAGTGTGTAAGGTCCCGAGTCAGCCAGGAGTCTACACTGAGCGCTTCCCTGGGGAAGTGTCAGTTAGTTAAAACCTGGACTTTTGAGTCTGATAATTTTTAAAGGAGTATTTATTAATTTGGTCATTAATTTTGTCATATGAAAATAATAAAGTGGTTTTCATTTTAGGAAAGTAAAAAGAAAAAAAAAAAACCTGGACTTTTGATTGGTAGAACTTTGGGGCTCTTTTTCAACCAGCACTGGTCTTTTTCTGCTTGGTTCTGTTTAGGAGTTTCCTGGGCAGAAGGGTCCTGGGACGACCTGAGATTCGGGTCTGTTCCGATCCGCCAGAGGAAGCCTGAGGCCGGGGAGCACAGGGTCCCTGGACACAAGCACTTCTGGAACTCTCTCCGAGGCCAGCAGGCTGACTTCCCGGGCCACTGGGCCAGCCCAGAGGGAGGGAAGAACAGGAATCAAAGAAAGAAGGATGCCATACCCGCTTCATCCACGGGGTGGAGTATTTTAGCCAAAGAAGGGACCTCTGGAGGCCGTGAAGTCCTAGGAGAAAGAGATAAGCCTGGTCTTGTCCAGAGTCACGCCCACTAAACCCTCCTCCGCGGGTAGTCAGTCATCAAACTTCTAAAACCTGGGGGCTGTGCCAAGGCCCAGCCTGGTAAAAGAAAGTCCTCCATGCGCGCTAACAAAGTAAAAAACTTGAGAGCCAAAAACGGGCCAGGGGAGATAGTGAGTCTGACCCTTTCCCAGCAATGAGAAATGCGAGGGCCAAGAGGTGAGTAAGGGGTCTCGGCCAAGGTCGCACAGCCGGGCTGCGTCAGACCAGCCCGGAACCCAGGTCCCCCGACGGCCTGTCACAGCTCTCTCGCGGCCCCAGGTCCTTCAGACGGGGGTCCCTGCCCTGTAGACCTTCCAGTGCAGGTGTGAACCCGAACACATATTTTACTAAGAGGTACAGTCTGAGGGAGAAAACGGGTGCAGGGAGGAGGAAGGGGGAGGCGGACACAGCCCTCCCGGGGGTGGAGTCCCCTAGGTCTGGCGCCTGGAGGCTCGCACGTCTTCTCCCCTGGACCAGCTCCCCTGGGCAGCCTGCTCTGCTCCCGGCTGCGGCTGCGCAGCTCTCTCTCCTCGCTTCTTCTCCCACGTTCCCTCCCTGGGACGCTTTCCAAAGGTGCCACCACTTACCTACGGTCACGGGCTCTCCATCATTCTCTGTTCGTCCTAAGACCACGTGCCTCTACTTGACGTTACGTTACGCATACCCGCTTGCGCGCATGCGCGGGCTTCCACGCATGCGCGCACGTACCCATTCAATGTGCATGCGCATGCGTGCGCGCACACCACGTTTACATTCCGCCTATTGGGCCGTTTGTCGAGGATGTAAACTCACGTAAAGTCGGATTAGCGACACATTCCCAGTACCCCGAAAAGTGTGTGGTACGTAGAAGATGCCCAGTAAAAATATAATTAACAAATAAAGGGAAGACCATGGCTTCAAGTCCTGATTAATCTGTGAAATGAATTATTGTAAAGATCAAATTAAGTAATATATGCAAAATCACTCTGGCACCTGCCGAGAATAAAGAATTGAAAGGGGTTAGATTAAAGGACTGTAGGTCGTACCCACTCACAGACTGGAGGACTAGCAAGATCAAGGGGTCTGCATTGTGATAATAATGAACATCTGTTTGCATTGATTTATTTTTCTGTTTTTATCGCTTCCGGTTTAAACAAAACAAAAATACCTGCCACAGGCACATAAGGATACACATACCTCAGCACAAACACATAAATTAGGAGTGTGTGGGGGTGACACACCGACTGGGGCAGCCGCTAAAACCCGAATGGGACGGCTGATTGGGTAGATAGATACAAAGTTGACTCACAAATGTCAGAAACATTCCCTGTTTACAGAACGAATTAATTAAAGCTGGTGAGCAAGGAAGCAGAGGAAAAACAAAAAGAGGAAAATAAAAGCAGCCAGAAAAATGACTGGTGCCTAAAAAATAGACCATGGACAGTGAGAAACTTGATTTCCACAGCCTGTGTCCTGCGTGCTGGGCTTCCGAAGCCCCCAGTAGAGGCCGGGATCTGGGGACAGGAACTTTCCACACCAGAGCTTGGTCAGAAGCCAGACCTGAAGGCTAAACTACATTTTCAAAATGTATTTCTTTCCCTTGGTACTTTTCATCAGTTTCAAGTCAGGAAATTCAAAGACTCTGACTTTACATATTTCCCAAGTTTTCACTAAAAGTTTTAAAAACTTTCATATCAAGAAAAGTGGGGCACGTCCTAAATAAAGGTAACCCCACGAGATTGAGACAATGGGAACAGTTTTGGGAAACTGACCTGGAAAAGGCAAGACATACATTGTTTCATTCGGAAATCTTGTTCCAGGGAAATTTTCTAAAGAAAGCAGACATCTCTCCTGCTTGTCAATGACCTGGAAATTTAACCACGCCTTAGAATGGCTATTTTTGGCTCCATTTTAAAAGCATAGAGAATTCACCATTAGAAAGAACTGAAGGCTTTCACATTTTCAGTGATGGGTTCTCCAAGGTCCTGGCTTCCTGGACATGAAAGTGTCCTGACAGCTCCTTGTCACCCTACTTCTCAGCATAAGGCCCTCTGGATGCAAGGGAGGGGCCTGGTCTCCCTCGAGTAGGATGACAACCTTCTCTTTTCCATCAGTCCTTTGGAAATGTTGCACATGACCGAGTCCTCACTCTTTCCAAAGGTGATTTTCCAACCAAAGGAAGACAAAAATTTGGTCCGAATTTTAAGAGCTGTAGACTGCTCTAAAGAGTGGAAGGCCATACCTGGGCTGTTGTTTGACCGGAAAAGATGATGGAGGAGCCACTTAAGAAACTGCCCTGAGTCAAAGTTAGAGCAGCCAGCAGCACCAGGCTCCGGAATCCTCACACTGGCAGCTAGTAAGCCTATTTCAGACAAGTTGCTCATCTCTTTGATTCTTAGGTAGCTCACCTGTGAAATGAGCGCTAATCAATTCTGCCCCAGTTGCCTGCTTGGTTCAAGGAGAAAGTGGATAGGAAAGGACTCACAAGCTACTATTATTAGAAACTGACAAGTCTTATAATAACCTATGTTCCACCATCTCCAGTGAGAATGAAGAATAATAGCTACCATGCACCTGCTTTGTACAATGCTTTTCCATCTCTGTGTTCCAAACCTTACAATAGTGTCATAATTATCCCCATTTGACAAGGGAGGGGGAAGGAACTGAGAACCAGAGAGAGTGAGTGACCCTCCGAAGTGCATCCAGCCATTAGAAGGGAGAACTGTCATCTGTCCAACTTTTAGGCTCTGTGTACCAGTCTGTCTTTGATGAAGAGGAAAGGGACAAAAATGATACATTAAGCATTAAGGTAAAAAAAGAAAAATGACAGAGATGGTCTGTCATAATCTAAGAGGGTTTCTGAGGAAGACTGTTGCACTTTTACTTTATTTAAAATATCTTAAATTTATTTTAAAACGGGGATAGGTTCGCCTGGTGTTGGCAGGGTTCAGCCGTGGGCAGGGGTGCAAGGAGAGGAACTGAGGCCCCAGGCTGGGGGGTCTGGCAGGAAGGGTGTCCCTATATCCCTCACCCAGTGCCTGGCAGGGCCATGTGAGCATAGCACAGTGGCCACCCGGGGGCCCAGCTCCCAAGAAGAGCAGATGGGAGGCAGGGAAAGGCAGGTGCAGAACGTGAAGTCCACCTTGAGGCTGTGTTCCCGCGTGAGCAGTGAGCAGGTAGGGGAACAGGCAGCACGCCCGGAGGGGACAGGCTGTATCCTCTCCTTAGAGTAATTGAACAATTCCGAGGTCTGGGTGGCCCTGTGTACGTGCAAACGTCTCCACTGGCTTGTGCCGCTCACTGTCCCGTCTCTCTCCCCTCTCGTCTTCTCTCCCTCCCTCCTGAGTCTGTTTCTCTTCCCTGACCTTGCTGGCCTCCTTATTTCTTGTGCACGCGTGCTCCTCTTTCCCTGCTGCCTCCTCCCTTGCGACCCCTCTGACAAACTGTACCAGCGAATCCCTCAACAGCGTCCTATCTAACTTTTTTATTCATTGCATGATTTATTTTTAGCCCGAGACAACTGCATCCTAAAAATGGAGTTCCTGATGAGACACGGGCTGGGCCCAGCTATGCGAGGTATCTGGGGCTCGGCCACCGAGCCCGGCCCTCAGTCCCCGCACGCATGTGTCCTGAGCCCACGAGTACTGCTAGCTGGAGCCCAGGCAGTGGCGAGTAGGTCCTCCGGGCCCAGGAGGGAGAGAGGGCAGGGACCAAATCCGCCTCTCTGCACCCCCACTTCTCGCAACCAGACCCCCGTCTCCCCCGAGAGTCTTCCGGCCACTTGCCTGCACTCATTCTGGGAAAGTAAAACAAAACTTTTCCCAGATGAAGAGAACACACCTGTTCCTCGTGGGGGTCTACCTTCTGTCCTCCTGCAGGGCGGAGGAGGGACTCAACTTCCCCACATACGACGGCAAGGACCGCGTGGTGAGCCTCACTGAGAAGAACTTCAAGCAGGTTTTGAAGAAGTACGATTTGCTCTGCCTCTACTACCACGAGCCCGTGTCGTCAGACAAAGTGGCGCAGAAACAGTTCCAGCTGAAAGAAATCGTGCTGGAGGTAAGCAGGGCGGCATGCTGGCCACCTTGTCCCAGCCAGCACGGGCTGGCCAGCGGCGGGGGACGTGGGAACGCAGTTGCAGAGACCCTGTCCTGAAGTCCGGTATTCTTGTTGCAAAGCTGGGGTGTGTGGACCAAGGGTGGGGCCCGACTCCTAAAATAGGGACAATTGAATGAGTTGCACAATGTAAAGTCTGTCCCATGATGGTCCTCTTGCTTTTTCAAGGGCAGTAGTCCCAGCAAGTATTTTTCCAAGATAATTTTAGAAGTATTGCTAAGTGGCCTGGGTGAATTGCAATTCGGAGACGATTTGTGGGTTTCACTGGGGGTGCTAACTCCCCACTCTCTGCTCCCTGAACTTTTCACGCGATCCTGGAGAGACAGGAGGCGTTTGACCTTGCTTCTCTCCATGGGTCAGCTGGGGAGTATCACTAACTGATCTTCGTCCCTTGTGATTTGGGCTCAGTCAACCTTGCACCACGTACATGTGTGAAGATCTTTAGCTGCCCGTTCATGAATTAAAGGGATTTTTTTTTTTCCTCAGCAAGTTCTCCGTGTGAGTTCAAGGCAGATGCTGAAGTCAGTTCTTATTTTATCTGCATTACATGGCCTGTTTGTAAGCCTGGCACCGTGGGGCCCATTCTCTAATCCTTGGTGAGGGCCCCAGGGCCAATTCCCGCAGTGCCTCTTGGACAATTTAAGGTCACTTACGCTTCAGGGGCACCAGTCGGTGCCAGGAATTCTAGTAGTCACCAAGATCCCTTATCAGCCCCATGCCCAGCCCGGGGACAAACCTGTGGAAAGAGGTATTTGAGAATTGCAGCAGCTTGTTAACTAGGACATCAGAGAGCCCAGTGTCATCAAACATTTTGATTAGAAGAGTTACCATATATGAAACTCCTGTAGATTTGAACCTTTAAAAAAAATGATTCAAATAAACCCCACGCAAACCATCTCAAATACAGTCAACTGCCTTGGATAATTTGAAAAGCACTTCAGAATCTTAACTGTCTCCCGATCACCATACAAGCACCTATTCTCAGAGCACTTACATGGGGTGGTGTGGTCATTACAGAGAGCGCAGGTTGACAAAAAACTTAAGCATTTGAAAAATATCACCACTACCATTCTGTGTTTCCTCAGGCTTATCCTGGGGGCTTGTGGGTTACAGGCCAAGAGAAAGCAGGGAACAGTTTTCAGAGCTTTGTGCTATATATGGGAATATCGCAGGCTGGAAAAAAACCAGGAAATAGAGCATAGCTTCTGCTTAGCCCCTGAAATCCTCACTCATATCATTGTCTCAAACGGCCAGCCTCACTCAGTTATTGAGAGACTGAAAAAGTTAACTGAAGGCATAAAGATCCTACCTTATATGTTCATCACTGTCCGGCAGCCTAGAACTCAACAAGAATGTCAGTACAAGCAATCGCCTCCCTTTCTGATTCCCCATCATATTAAAACACATGCACGCACATACACACACTCTCCCCCAAGAATATATCTCCCTCAAAGACCTAGGGCCAAGCAGACCTGAGAAAGTGCTTTCCCCTGGGCTCACCACCCCTTCAGACACCTTTGATCCAAGAGTCCCCGGCAGAGACACATAGCACGTAGCTGATGTCCCCCAGGGTGCTAAAGCTGAGGGGGGCATCATTAGGGGGCAAGGTCACAGAACTTGGAGTTGGGAAATCTCGATTTATATTCTGGCTTTGCCTTTCCTGGGCGCATGACATAGGGCAGGTTACTTAATTCCTCTGGGTCTCACTTTCTCATCTATAAATGTGGAAAAAACAACCAGTGTACATGCTTAAGAGATACTTAAGAAACAATAATTGACATTTATCGAATGCTTACTGCATACAGAGATGGTTCTAAGCACTTTGTATATGTTAGCTAGTTTAACATAGGTATTGTTCCTGTCCCCATTTTACATATGGGGATACTGGGGCACAGAGAAGGTCTTAGCCCCTGTACTGCACTACTGCTAGACCCAAATGAGACCATGTTTAGTTAGCTGCTAGATATTCTGTTGAGGATCGTTTTGAGTCTGCCTTAAAGAGAGTTGCTCCGCCCAGGGGCCTGGACCTGGTAAGCCGCTATATGACCCACGGCATTGAGAAGCGCATAGCCCTGATGGGAGGCACCACTTATGCAGATGCCCCAACCAGGCAGGAGAGCTCGCTCCCTCAGTGAGGACAGGGGGTGGGGTTGGGGGGGGTGCCTGTCAGGTGCAGGCTCTTTCTCAGAGTCCAGGACAAAACTGATTCAAAGAATCCCATGGGTCGAAAGAGAGTGATTTAAGCCTCTCCATTTTCTTCATAGTCAAAACAGTTATTTTGTCCTCTGAATTCCCTGGACCCAAGACCTGCATGAAGGGAAGTACTCTTCCTATTCCAGCGCGGTGGCTTTTGGGGGATAGAAGGGGGCAGCTTCCAGCCAGTGTCCACCGGAAGTGAGGTCTCAGCCATGGGTGGACAGTGCAGGGGACAGTTGGCTTCTCTCATCCAACCAGTTCAGGAAGGTGGCTTCTGATGTCTCTTTAGCATAAGTCACCATGACCCAGTGCTCATGGACGCGTACACAACGGAAACACGGATGTCATGGGACAATACTTATTATTATTTGGGGGAATACTTGGATTTTTAACAAAATTCTTTTGTCCTCTATTTTATCTGTTCTGTTCTAGTCTATTTTGTTCGTCTTCATTTTTAAATATTGATTCCAACCTGTTATGTTGATTTCATTCTACAATGATGAGTTGCTATCCCCCCATTGAAACACCTGAAACATGTTTAGGGATTCAGAGCTCATAGCCTGTCATGTAAGGGCCACCCCATTCTGCTAAAAACCCAGAGGAACTACCATCAGCTGTGTATATTTTGCCCGCCACTCTAAGGGATGACACTAAAACAACCCAGAAACAGCCCCATCCACAGGGCAAGGGGGTCACTCCCTGACTCAGGGTCTTGAAATGCTGATCAGTCAGTCATCCGACTGTCACTTACAGGTTGGGTCTTGGGGTAGATGCTGTGGACACAGGAAAACGAGACCCTCCAGTGGCCTATAATAGGCTCACGGCCTATTATGGAAGAAGGGCGAACAAAAAGCTACTGTGCAATGGGGTCACTGTAAGAGTAGAGCAACGTAGAAGATTCTCCCAGAGCACAGAGAACAAGGGCCCTGTTCCCCGGGAGAGGCGTGGAAGGCCTGACAAGGAAGGACTGGTTTGTGAACATGAGGAAAATGTACCAGGCCAATAAGCAAGGGCTGGGGAGGGAACGGCAAGAGCAAGGACTCTGACAGTCCTCAGGGATCTTCCCACCAAATTTTCCTAAAATTGGCCCGTGAGGGCCTCATTCCTTTAGGGGAGGATTTTTGTCCAAAGGTAGTTAAGCCCCGCTGGGAGTGGCAGTCCTTTAAAAAGTTGCTAGTCACTTCTACCTGCATCTGACCACGTTTGAGTTCCATGTTGGGACCCAGCTTTGACAAGGGGGAAGAGGAGTAGGGAAAGAATAGAAGGTCACTAACAGCTTGGGCAGAAGAAGGGCAAATTAAATGATACCAGGCAGCAGCAAGCTCAAACTGCTTTCCAGTTTCCAACTATTTCCTGCACTGTCCACCCATGGCCGGGATCTAGCTCTGGAGGGCGCCAGGGGCAGTGCGTGGTACCTAGTTCTATAGAGATGTTCCCAAGAGGCTTGCTGAATGAATGACATGTTCAGTGAAATGTTCTCTTTGAGCACCGTCTAGATTGTTCTGAACCTTTACCTCATAGCTGTGGCTCTGTAGTGACAGGACTCGGGCAGCTGGTAATCCCAATTCCTGGTTGAGCGTTTCACCACAAAATAGCACGTGCTCACTTAGAAATGCTGGAATACATGGAAAAGGAAAAAGAAGGCAATAAAAAGATCCACTCAGAGAGCAACACGGCTCACGTCCTGATAGATTTCTCTCCCATACTTTCTTATCTCTATGTAAACATAGAGTTTTCAATGGGTTTATACCATTTATACAGTTTTGTTTCCTGCGTGTTTCATTTCAATACATTGTACTTTTGTGTCATGAAAGAGTTTTATATTCTTGACCAACAATGTTAAGGCTGGCCTCGCATTCCGTGGTATGACCATGCATATTTTTAAGATAATTTGTCCATTTGGGGATGTTGACACAATTTTCAGAGTTTAAAAAATCTTTGTTGCGATTTTCATTTGATTTTTAGCGAGATGGAATTTTCCCATAAAATTATCTGCCGTGTACATTTTTTTCTCCGATGAATTATTTTTCTGTGCCTTTCCCCCATTGTTCTGTTGAGGTGTCAACACAATTATAACAGGAGTTGCAACTTCAGCCAAGACCGTACACTGAGTTACACCACAGTGGCCAAATTCTATTAGCATCACCGGACTCAGGCACAAGAGGAGGACCTGCCCAGTGATTTCGCTTCTTCCTTGTTCTTTTGTTTCTGACTTCTACTTTTCCCTTGAAACTGCCATGCAAGTCACTGCTGCTATCACACGCTCTATAAGGGTTGTCAGAGAAAGTCCTCCAACATCATCCATCTCTCTTGGGTCGAAACGCTTGAGAGGTGGTGTGCTCTAACATGGGCTTCCGAGTCAGATAGACTTGAGGGCCAGTTTCCAAGGGATATGCCCGCCTGCGTTTGGGCTCCATGTCGGTGAAGTGGAGATGATGGTGGTAGCATGGCAAGAGCACAGATTGTGCCAAACAGGAAGTACTTGACAAATACTGGCCCCTTGCAGCTCGCACTCCATCGTGATTTTAGACAGCACCCAGCCTAACCCTGTCACTTCACAGACTGAGGACACCAGGTCACTTTCAGAGAGCTCGAGACTTGTGACATGATGCCATGTTGCTTATTCACAGGCAGCTAAGCCCCAGAGAGGAGAAGTGACTTGCCTGTGGTCCCAGATTCTTGATGCACACCCTCCCCTGTTCAGCTCTCCCTGCTCTCCCAGGCTTTGCCGAGTCCGTGCCTGATGCACATAGTCACTTTGCCAAGACCATTTATTAACTAGGCCCCTTCCACATTTTTAGTCACAGTCCAGTCTCTCTGTCTCTGAGGGATGTTTCCAGTTTCCTCCCGACTCCTTCTGACTTACTCTTTCCCTCCATGGAGACACATGTTGAAATTCTCCCTCTGGATTGGAAGCCTCCCGAGGGCAACCTGAATTCAAAGCAAGCTTGGTAATAGAGGAAACAAGAAAATAAATGGAATCAAATTCATATGGGCAAGGACCAAAATCCTGCTTGCGAGTGAAAAACAAAAGTGAATGAATGAACAGGTGGTGTGGCAATGTGGCAGAAGGTTACCTGGATGGCAGAAGGGGTCGGAGCTGGCTGTGCGTAAGCAATATGGCGACCACGCTGGGAGTTCCTGAGCTCCCTGGACACGGTGTTCTAAGCACCTACGCCAGGTGTGGGAACTGTTTACTTCCTCCTCTCTCCTGCTTTCACACAGACCCTATCCCCAAGTCCAGGGCCCAATTCTTGTCCTCTACACCACTCCACTCCCAGGAAACCAGCATTCCAGCCTGAGCAAGGAGAAAGGAAAAAGGACCAAAACGTTTTCTTAGTGAGCTTCATGCTCATATAGAAACAATGTCATGGCTACTTCAACATCTGCAGAAGGAAAAGGAGAAAGAAGACACGCGTGGACCTCAGTTTTAGGCTCTCTACATCATGTCTCACAGTCAAAGTCAAAAAAATTTTTTTGAAGAGGGTGGGGAGGGACAGAGGGAGAGAGAGGGGATTTTTTAAAATGTGTATTTATTTATTTTGAAAGAGAGGGAGAGAGCAGGGAAGGGACACAGAGAGAGAATCCCAAGCAGGCTCTGTACTGTCATGGATGGACCTCAGTTTTAGGATCTCTGGGCACTCTACATCATGTCACATAGTTAAAATTATTGTTGTTATTGTTGTTTTTTGGGGGGGGGGGAGGGACAGAGGGAGAGAAGGAAGACTTTTTAAAAATGTTTATTTATTTGTTTTAAAAGAGAGGGTGAGACCAGGGAACAGGCAGAGAGAGAGAATCCCAAGCAGACTCTTTGCGCTAAGCACAGAGCCCGACGCAGGACTTGAACCCATGAACCATGAGATCATGACCTGAAACCAAGAGTCAGATACTTAACCAACTGACATCCAGGTGCCTTGAAAGAGAGAGTCTTAAGCAGGCTCTATGCTCAGCACAGAGCCCAACACGGGGCTCGATCCTACAACCCTGGGATCACAACCTGACCCAGAAATCAAGAATCAGACACTCAACCGACTGGGCCATCCAGGCACCCCTCATATTGAAAGCTGATACTATTAAGTGTGTACATGTGTTTTGCTGGAGCTCACAAAACAGGCCAACCTGCAACCAATATACATTTATTGGCTTAGAAGAAACCCCGGGGGATCTTCTCAGGCAAGTTACTGAGTGATTCGGAACATGAAAATAACTATTGTGAATCCCTGAACAGAAATATTAATTCACCGAATATCCGCGGCTGTCACCAGACTCTCAGTACCGTTAGCATGAATAAGTGAACGAATGAGTCAGTGAACGGATGGCGACCGAGCTGTGCCTTCCTCATTGTGAACAGTGCAAACCGGTTCAGTTGTTTAGGGTGAGCTAGGTCCCTGAGACAGGCAGGCAGCCCGGGGGTCCCCAGGAATCACCCCACCATCCTGGTAGTTGCATGCCAGGTTGGCCTGGTGCTCCTGTTACTTTTCAACAGGACTTAGCTAGGGTGTGAGGTCTGAGGCTGCTCCTCAGTGTCCCCCTCTGGGGACCTTCTGTTCTTCCTGCTTAAGGAAGTCCTACTTCCACTCACCCCGTGAAAGCTGCTGCCATCCTCACACAGCCTGCCCAGCGGCTTTCTCCTAGGCCCTCTCAGATGCTGATTGCAGGATGGTCAATGGTCACATCAAATTATTGGAAATGGCCTGCCCACCAGGAAGAAGACAGCTTGTTGTTACGACCAATTTTCCAGGGCTGGTAAGTGGATTATTTTCCAATAATTTTAGATGGTGACTCTGGCACCGTTCACGCACGAGGCCCCGTAGCGCCGAGGGAGGCTGGTCCCACCATCTGTAGCAGAATCAAGAATCAGAATCCTGGGCCACGTCAGCCTCTGGGTTCTGCCACTATTTAAGGAGGTCTCCTGCTGCTGCTGCTGGGTCTACCAAGGTCCCTAACAGACTGAGCTCCCTTCTCTATGCAGAACTTCGTCTCCTAATCAATTTGCATATCAGTAAATTATCTTTGGGAGTGCAACCTCTTCAGACCCTGCGGTGTGCCCAGTGTCATTGACGTGACTCTCGTGTGCACTTTCTGAGCGTGGCCATCCTCTTATATGTGACCTGGGATAAGGAAGCCATGCTCAGGAAAAGCAGACAACTGGAGTTCAGGGTGCTGAAATTCCCTTTCACTTGCTTTTGGATCCAGGGCAAGTCACAGATGAGTGCCGCATTTCGTGCGTCTACTAAACCAATCGGGTAGTTTCTATCCGTGAGTGAAAAGCCTTCAACAAAAGCAGGTGAATGGAAATTTCTCATAAAATCATAAGAAGCTATATAAGTATCAGGTATTATTTTTGACTATGCTGGTTAGTATTTAGGAGGTTCATCTATGTAGGATGCCTAAGTGACGGTCTGAAATGTACCCAGTGCTTATCAACTGCTAATTCTCTTCACCTGTTGCTTGAAATGTAGCCCATGTTCTTGGCCAGTTGCAATAGTTCTCAACCTTGGCTGCATATTGGAATCACCACAGAGTTTTTAAAAATACTGGTGCCTGGGTCTTCTCCCCCAAGATACTGATTTCATTGATGATGGGGTAGGAGGTGTCTGCCAAGTTTGCAGACACTTGAGACTTGATGCTCAAACTGTGGAATCCAGAGCAGTGGCAGTGACGTCATCCAGGTGCTTGTTACATTTAAATGGGATTCCCCAAAGTGATTCATGGGCATGTTAAAGTTTCCAAAGCCTCTTGGGTTAGAGAAATCTTCCGGATGACCAGAATCGTGTTGTAATTGCTTGACCCTTGGTCTGTTGCCTCTCCCCAGAGCAATTGGACCTGTTAGCATACCCCTGGGGTGAACTGCTGGGATAAGTTGGTACTGGGGCTGTAGGGATCTGCTCTGAGGCTCACCCCAGTCTCCCAGTGGTCTCCCACTGTCTTCTCTTCCAGTCAGTGATTGACACTTTGGACCTCCTTAAAAGGGGATGCCTGGGCCTGTGGGACGTCTTCTTCTACCTGAGAGGTTTCCCATTGAGTTACAGGGTTTTCTAAGGTCAAAGCAGATGGTAATCTTTGGTCAGGGTCCAGGATTTACCTTCAGAAAGAAGAAAAACATCTATTGGGTTGCTGTGTCGCATTGTCCTTTTCTGCAAAGAAATGACAAATCAGAGAACCCTAGAGAATAGGGGATACTAAGGTTTTACCATGTTTGAAAGGAAACTATGAGAAAGCTGGTTACAGCAAACTGGCGAGTGTTCTATAATGTGAATCTTAGCCTTGTGGCCACCCAAAGAGAAACATTCATTCTTTCATTGATCCATCAAATATTCATACCTGCTTCCTTACAAAATCCAAATGATGTGGCCCCAATAGCTACAGAGATATTCTTTTATTAGTGCTAAGAACTCAACTTCCTTTAGTTCTTTGCTTAAATGGCACCTTATGAAAGAAGTTATTTCCCTGACCTCCTGCACAGATGACTCTCTGATCACTCCTTTTGACCTCGCTTCCCTACTCTGTCTTTTCTCGATAGAGCTTGACTGGCACATTGCCCATTGTCTGAAACCCTTAGAGAATGTAAAGTCCACAAAGGCAGAGGCAAAATGTTCTCTTCATTGCTGTTTGCCAGCCCCTACATTAGCTGGTGGGCACCCAGCAGTGTTTGTTGAGTGAATGTTAAGGGAACAGAAGAGAAGGAGGAGAAGGGAGATAGCATTTATTATGAATTTACCATAAACCATACCCAGTATGGGCACTTTATATTTGTTACTTTACTTAACTCTTACAACATTTGTTTACATTCCATGCAAAGAAATGATCCCGAAAGTAGAGATTACCCAAGGTCACAAAGCTACAAAATGGCAGAGCATATATCAGGATTTGAATTCATGTGGTTTGGTTCCAAATGATATGTTCCTTCCACTACACCAAGGAACAGCTGAAAGGGATTGCTTTGTGTTTGTAAGCAGTGCCAACTTAAAAAGGGACAAGAGTCTTTAGCTTGTATTCTGGATTTTCACCCATGCTTGAGCAACATTTAATTGTACAGTTGGATTATGTTGAACCAAAATGACCAGTGTGAGCAAATGGGCTAATGCTTAGCACCTACTTGGGATTTAATAAAAATCCAGAAAACACTGGATGAATGGATGGATGGATGGACGGATGGATGGAGAGAGAAAGGGAAAGGCAAACAATTATAAATCTATTGCCTATATTGGAAATATATTTGTCCTTGATCTCATTTTAAAATTAAATTTTTTCAAAAAAAAAAGCATTGAGTGGAATAGTATAAAATTAGGTTGACTCAGCCAGATTCAGGAACATGTTTGTCATCCTTGCTTAATTCCACTGACATATGGGTAAAACTTTTTTTTTTTAACCACAGGACTGTTAGTCCCAAGTATATATCCAGCATGGGCAGAAACCTCTGGGCTCTATAAGGCTGACCCTGCCTTCAAACCTTTCTAGCTCTGGCAAATGTCCCCACAATTGCATTTCTAAACCCCAGGAGAGGAAGACAAAATTAAGTTGCTGGACTCAAGTAAATCTGCAGATGGAATGATGTGGGAACTATGGGCAGAGAATAGCAACACACACACAGGATTCAGGTATTTCTTCCAACTGTTTGCTGCCCAAAAATGGCATTCTCCAAACTTGCACCTGCTGCCCTCTGTAAAATCAGATGAGGACAGGCTTATTTTGGTTTGGCTTTGGGAATGAACCTCGCATTGAGCCAGTCCTCTCTCTGACGATGTATACCCATGCCCACTCTTAAATTGCAGATCTCCTTAGAGCCCAAGGGCTGCCCAAATATTTGATGAGAGTTTGCTGTGCACTTCCCGGGGGCAGATGCTGGAAAGACAGGAGTGCTGTTATAAGATCATGGCTTGAGGTGATGACAGTGAAATTCTTCCTTCCATATAAAGAATTAATAGAGATTCACAAAATGGAAAACGCACTGTTGACTCAGAAGTTTTAAGCCATTGGAACTTTCTCCCAAACAGGGTGTCTGGCCATCATATCCCTTAGGTAGACCTCCCAAAGTTACACGTTTTGAGATGGAGACATGAGATACCATGAAGGTCACCACTATAGAACTATCTAAGATAAAGCAGTATAATAAAAAAAATCAAAAACAAAACATTTCAGAATCACTCGGTTTTTCGTTAAAAGCAGCAGCCCCACTCTCCTGTAGTGTGAGCCTCTGCGGTTGGCGTGGAGGATTTTTGTAAACTTGACGGCTCAGCCTTAGCATCTACAATGACTTCTTCCACCAAGAGAGCCAGCCTTCCAGAGTACTGAGTCTGTACAAAAAAAGCCCCAGAGGCTCGGTCTTCTAAAAACTGGCCGTGATTTTATCCAGATAAGCCGTTTCTGTTTGGACAACCATGCAGGAAGAGGGCCAGCGCGTCATCTTGCAGTGTGCTGGGCTGGGCAGGCCAGAGCCGCTTCTGAGTGCCCGCAGAGGCTGTTCCAGGAGCGCCCGCCTGCTGCCCGGTGCCCCACGCCAGGCAGGCCTCTCCTCACCATCTGCTGTGTGCTGGGCAGGGAGGCAGACCAGGCGAGCCAACAGGTACTCCCTCACATGCTCACCTGCCTCCACCTCACACCACCATGCACAGCCGGTGTGGCTCAGGACGCCAAACGAAGCTGACCGTGCTCACCTGATTTGTTTATGAAGAAAATGAGAGCATCCCCCAGACTCAAAGGAAAAAGTGGATGCAACGCATAAATGGGAGCCCTTGGTATCGCAGGGCGAAGAAGCGCACACTCTGGAGTCACACCCACCTGGTTGGAGTCCTCGCACTGGCATGTGACCCCAGGCAGGTCCCTTCACTCTTCCAGGCTTCCTTTGTAAAGATAGAAACCACAGTACCTTCAGCACAGAATTCTTATGAAAAGAAACGAGGGGACGCGTAAGGTGACCGGCACATGTTTGGCGCACGATCAAGGGCTGTTGTTGAAATTATTGTGTACGTGAAAGCGGGTTGCCCTCCCCATGCGTTGGCTAGCCTGCTAGTTGTTGTCATTAGCAGGTGCTATCAGAACAATGCTGGTCAGGCCGTTCACACAGTTCAGCCAAGCAGCAACAGGCTTCTCTTCTGCTTTTCTCTGCACGCTATGGGAGTGATGGGTCAAAGAGCTCTGGGTCTGCTCATTATTTTATATTCAGGAAGCTTCTCCATCAGCTGAAGCACCTCTCTGCATTGTTTGTTTGTTTTTGTTAAAAAAATTTAATGTTTATTCATTTTTGAGAGAGAGAGAGAGAGAAAGAGAGGCAGAGCGTGAGCAGGGGAGGGGCAGAGAGAGAGGGAGACACAGAATCTAAAGACAGGCTCCAGGCTCTAAGCTGTCAGCACAGAGCCCAAGGCGGGGCTTGAACCCACGAACCGCAAGATCATGACCAGAGCCGAAGTTGGACACTTAACCGACTGAGCCCCCCAGGCGCCCCTGTTTGGTTTTGGATGAGGTACACCAAGCTATGGAAGGTTGAGTTAGGAAAGGGCTGGTCTCTCCCTGGCTTCCGGAATGTAGTTACTATTTTGTGGGACTCAGTTCTGAGGCGGGCTGAGGAGGGAGCTACCAGAAGAGGTCGGGTCCAGGGCTGACAGATGGCATTCTCACAGCCTCTCGGGCACAAGGGAACCCTGCCGAGAACGATGTTAGAGGGCGCGGCCTGGCCCCATGTCAGTCAAAGCCATTTTTTAAAAAAACTCCATTGCAACAATGTTTTTAGTATGAAAGGGAAAAACCTGGCCTTTCCCATTCAGTCAGTGTGGACATCGCAAGATGCTACATGATGAAAGATTGTGATCACAGGTTAGAGACCATGGTAGAGCAGTGGTTCCCAACGTGTGGGCCTGGGACCCAGTAGCATCAGCATCACCAGGGATGCGTTTCTTGTCATAAATGCAAGCGTGTGTCACAAATCCCAGACCTGCCGAATCAAAAACTCTGAGGTGGGCCCAGGAAATCTGTGTTTTCACGACACCTTCCTCCAGGTGATGCTGATGTGGGCTCAGATTCAGAAACCACCAGCTCAGTGTCATGGTGTTGCCCCAAGTAACTCTAGAGGGAAGAAACCTTCCCTAAGCACTTGCTCCCATGTGACTCCTACAGGAACGAGATCTCATGTGTAGACTAGAAAGTCGAGATCGGAGAAGTTGTGACCTGCTCAGAGTCTCACAGCTGGTAAGCGGCAGAGCGAGGACTGGGGCCCGGGTCTCTCTCAGACCCAGGTGCAGGAGTAGAATGTAATGGATGAGAGCCTGGGCTCCGGAGCCACGATGTCAGGTTGGAACCCAGCTATGTTGGTCAACCTCTCTCTATGCCTCCATTTCCTCATCTGCAAACTTCTACTTTATGTGGGTTTGGGGAAGATTAAATAAGGTAATCATGCAAGGCCCTGGAGCAGTGTCTAATATATAGCCAACACCCAGTGGGTGCTATTTTTATTATAGTTGGTATATTGCTTCTCAACATGGTAGAGTGGAAGGAACACACAGCCTTGGCCCTTGGGTTTCTTCCTTGGCGTTAACCAAAGCAAGAGCCTCATAGTCCCAATAAAAACAATCGACAGCCTCCCTCTTCCCCCAACAATCAGAGGCCACCCATTCCGGCCCCAAAGGGCCCCAGTACTTACTTCATTCTCATAAAATAGCTATTCCATTCCCTCGCCTGCCTCCCACATGGAGACATCACGTGCAAGGCCCAGCTATACATAGCCCAGGCCTCGTTTGAGCGTGGTGGAAAGTGACAGGAGATTACCGGGGATAAACGTCAGCTCTCCGGTTTCAAGGGAGGACACACAGTTGTTGAACTGCTTGACATGTCGCCAGATGGTATCAGGGACAGTGGGTGAAAACAGTTTGCTTCTTGGCTTACATGGAAAGAGCAGGATTGCAGCCAGGGTATTTTTAATGACTGGCCCAAGGGACATTCACTTCGAGCAAAGATCTGTGACCCTTTTTCCCAGGCTCATCAGTCCTCCCTTTTCTTTGGATTCTTGACTTTGCAGAAGGTATCCCCCCTCCCCACACACTCAGTTCCCTTTAATGGAGCCACTGTCTTTCCTCTGGCTACCCCATGAGGCTACCCCATGCCTCCCCCACCTTCCCTCTGACCATGAAACATGGTTTGAATGTAGCTTTCTTCAGTCTGTCCTCGGCGTTGAGGAGCGCCACAAAGGGATTGGACTTGGAGGGACAAACATGGGTCCCTGGTGTTCCATATGTGCTGTCCTGAGGCCCAGGGGAGCAGTCAGGTGGCCCACGGGACGTGCCCCCCCGGGGACATGTCCCCCAGTGCTGCTGTAGCACTCTCTCCTGCCTTTCATGGGCCAACTTCTTAAGTGTTCCACACCTGCTCTAGCATGTCCTAGCCACCCACTCAAATGCTTAACTCCCAGTGCTTTGGCTCCTGGCCCAGCTCTTCTCTGAAAGGTCACCAGTGACTTACCAGTCCTGAAAGGAGACCTCATGGTGGTCCTACTGTATGCGACTCCTCCCTGCAATATTCGATCCGACCACCTGCTCCTTCTCAAGCCACTCTCCCCTCCTGACTTTGGATCACTATGTTCCCTGTCCTCCTCTGATTTCTGCCCCCGACTTCTCTGCCTCCAGAGCGGGCTCCTACCCTTCCTCCTATGAGATGGTCAGTCTTCGACCCTGTGGTTTCCTTACACACTGCTCTCCCTGAAGATGCCAGCCACTCTTACACTTCCACCTCTCACCTCTACTGCTCCATTGGGTCTTCTCCCCCTAAGCGCCAGCTTGGCACCTCCACCTCTTGGCTGGACTTCGACTGCCATGAACGCGTTGCATCTAAATCCAAGCTGAGAACCTTGCTTCCAGTTCTGGCATGCCCTCCTGATGCCTCTGTTTTGTCCTTCACTCCGTTCCCTGGCTGGAGACCCTGGAGTCATCTTGCCTCCTCTTTGGGTGTGGTCTCCCTCCCTTCTCTCTCCAAAGCCACCAAAGAGTTGCCAGTCGGACTGACTCGCCACATGTAACATCACCTCCCCAGTTACTTCTCCATCTGCTTCTGCTGCTGCCTCAGTCTGAGATCAGTCATCTTGCCTGCAGACAATGGCACCAGACTCTCAGCTGGTCACCTTTCCTTTCTACTCTTCTTTCTGTCTGGGCTGTGCCCTCAGATCAACCCTCCTCAAGCTCAAATTAGCCATATTGTTCTCTTACCCAAACACCGCCAACTCAGAACTGCTCATCCGAATATTCAAGTCCTTTACGCTCTTTCTCTTATGTGCCTTAAAAACACCACTCCATTTGGCGCCCTCAAATAAACTCTCTGTTCAAGTAAGTCAGCCTGTTCTACACTCACCCTGCACATCTGTGTTTCCAAACCTCCGCTTCTGCCCTTTTGTCTTCCTGAGATGCCCTCACTGCTCTCCGCTGCCTATCCACGCACTCCTCCTCACTCAAAGTGTAGCGAGCCTCTCTCTTCCAAGCAGCTTCCTCTTTTCATTCATTCATTTGCTTAGAAACCAAATGGTGTTTTTATTTACTGCAAGGTAGAGATGTAGTTCCAGCTCTTCTGATTTCTCAAGGAAAGCCAGAAATCTCAATTTCCATATGAAAGTGCTTGACTTAAAAATTTGCACACCATACTGTAAAGATGGTACCTACCAAGTCCCTTAAAGTTGCAATTTATAGATTATTTCATGCACAAAATGGATGTGAAATAGTAATATATTCAATGTACAGATACAAAAGAGAGTAACAATTCTACTTTTCAGGCCAGGTTTTGGCTCCATAAATAGATTTTCCTTGGGGCTCCTGGGCGGCTCAGTCAGTTAAGCGTCCGACTTCGACTCAGGTCATGATCTCATGGTTCATGGATTCGAGCCCCACGTCAGGCTCTGTGCTGACAGCTCAGAGCCTGAAGCCTGTCTTTGAATTTTGTGTCTCCCTCTCTCTCTGACCCTCCCCTGCTCACTCTCTCTCTCTCTCTCTCTAAAATAAATAAAAACATTAAAAAAATTAAAAAAAATAAATAGATTTTCCTGAAAATCAGGAGTTGAATGTGCTAGCCTATGAATTTGGGATTTAAATGATAGGCAAAAAATATGGCAGTGTGGATCACTTTTTCATTTCACAGATGAATTTAGTAATATAACACTTCCATCAGTTAATGTAACCAGATGACTTCAATATCTTCTTGTTATTTTTATTTTATGAAAATATTCAATGAAACAATTTTTACTGAGATATAACTGACATATAAGATTGTATTTGATTTAGGTACACAGCACAATGGTTTGATACATGTATATATTATGAAATGATCACCATGGTAAGTTTAGTTAACACTCCATCACCACATATAGTTACTAATATTTTCCTTGTGTTGAGAACTTTTCAGATCTGTTCTCTTAGCAACTTTCAGACAGACAATATAGTGATATATATATGTGTATATATGTGTATGTGTATATAGTACTGTATTATATATATAAACTATACCCATTATGCTGTATATTACATATTA